>VWZY01002369.1:241526-268517 GCA_013399075.1 Chloroceryle aenea
AACAAACCACTCTTCCCATCATGCGATTGGAAGAAATATTATATGGAGGAGAAAACTTCTCCTTAGCCAGTATATCACATAATGAAACCAGCATCACAGTGCAGCCTGTTGGTACACAGGTCCTTGAACAGATAACTTGAGGTGGTACTATCTCTCAAGAGATGCCTATGCAGTTTTTCATGCACTATCTAGTAAAAGTGGCTAATATGATTGTCAGAGGACATTAAAGCAGCTGTTGCAGTAGATAAATGTACAGGGTAACTTACCAAAGTGTGTTATTAGCCCCAAAACAAAATATATCTATCATTATACGTGATTTATGAGTCTATAGTACAGCCCTGGGAAAATCTCAGACCTCCAAGTAACAAAATAAGCCCTTGGAATTAAAAGCATCAACTGATCTGATAAGAGCAGAAGGAAGTCTAATAGCAAAGAGCATTTATTCTTTAGCACTTCTCCAGTACACTTTTAGCCTCCATTTAATTCCAAACCCTTGTTTCCCCACCAACACTCCTATTACCTGTCTGATTCTTTTATAAACTGAAAAGTAGGTTTTCCAGATCTGCACAAAAATATATTTTGAATGAGGAGAGGGAATAATAATAATATAAAAAAATAATTAAATAAAATCACAGTGCTTTTCCATCAAATGCTTCATTGGAAATGCATATTCATGAGCTTTACTCAGGAAATTCAGAACAAAAGAAGATGGAAAAATATTATCACATCCTTAAACATAGATGCACACATATGGCCTTTGAAAATCAGGACTTCCATGTACCATACAGAGGCAGCATAAGACTCACTTCAAATGGAAACTAGTGTTTTGAATTTTTTTTTTTTTGCATTAAGTCTTTTGCTTTCAAGAGTTATAGCAAAATTATCATAAAATATTTTTTTTAATGCTGAAACTCCTCAATGAACATAAACAGGTCTCCTAATTTCGTAAGATCATACAGAACAGAACCAATAGTTGAGGTATTCACTCTTGCTGATAAACTACAGAAAGCAGAAACAGATCTAATAAAACACCTGCAGAATTACTTTTTCTTTTTTTTTTTCCCTTTTCTCTCAAAAAGGTGGGGGTTTTATATCAAAAATTATATTATTCTTTGGAGGTTTCAATTCAATTTGTGATTAGGACATCAAAATCCCAATAGTCTAACTCCCATTGTGGCCTCTTGGCTATTTAATAACCTCTTCAGTGCATGTATGGAGAGATGCAGCTGATCTCTTCAAGGTGGAGGAGCGAGGGGAAAGAAGCAAAGAACTCAACTGCCTAAAGTCATCATTTAATGCTCTATGAGACACCCACACAGAACTGGCAGTTAACTACAGGACCTGCAGAAGGACCCATACTTTCCAGGACAGCTGCTCATGGCAAGGTGGGATATGCCACAGAACTCAGATGAACACTAACAATCTAGGTTTAAAAAAATTGTATCCCTGGGTTGAGGTCTACCTCAGGATGCACTGAGTAGCTCTCTGGTCCACACTGGCTATAACAGCTGGCTTTCCACTGACCACAATCAGATTTTGTCACCTAACAAGTCGACAGTCACATATAGACAGATGCCTAAGTGTCTTTTAATTTTGATCTCAAATTGGCTATCACTCCTTACTGTAAATTTCATTTAATCAAACCACCATAAAACCAAATGGTCTACAGAACCTGTTACCTAACTTTTTAGCTATGTGGTATCAAATAAAAAGGTCAAACTTCTTGTCACTCTATAGAAAACAAAAAGAAAGAGATGCTTTCCACATGGGTAGACAATAGAAAAACTAATGCCTCTCTATCTGGTGCTAAAATTTCACCTGAAGTCCACATCTCTATGCTAACCACTCACTGCCCTTAAAACAATTGTACAATAACTTCATCTTGCTTTCCTAGGTATCATACTTATGCATGCCTTCTTGTTCAATAATGGTCAACAGATGCTGCTGATCTAATTCTTTATCTGCTAATTTTGGTCTCCTCTTGGCATTATTCCAATCAAGTTATAATAAGAAAAATTGTTTCACACCACATTCAATATATCTCATTTGCAAGTATGTAAGCACACAGGTATTTTGCATATGCTGCAGTGATAGTTCCCAGTGAACAGGAAAATTGCATAGCAAAAACTGAAAAACAAAACAGAAGACTATTTACTGAAAGAAAAAGCAGTAATTTGAAGCAATTAGGCCATACTTCGTGCTTAAGAAGAGAGTCATCAGTATACAGATACTACATATAACTCTTTAAACTTAAAGAAAATAAATAGAAAGGAATAAAGACAAAGATCTATGGAGAAATAAATACAGCCCTAACTATGACACCCATGACATTACTCCTATGTCTTGCGTTTAGTAGAGGAGGTTAAAAAAAAATCAATAGCAATGATACTGTCATCATGAATTGTTTTTATAGTTATAAACAACACACACCTTTTTCAAGGTTCAAGATCTTCCAGTAGAGCCAAGTGAGCTCAGGTATATGCAAGGTGTTATCACCGAGCAGGGGGAAAATGCACCTGCTAGTTCACTGCTCTCACTTTTAGTCTGCCCCATTCCCACTGAATTCATCATGACCAAGTCCAACATAAATAGTTTCACAAGGTCAAAAATAAATGGAAAAAACCCTCATCAGTAATACCAAGGAGTTAGTTAGGGCCAGGGGAGAGGAATGAATCACCTTTTGTTACTCTTGAGGAAATGGGATATTATAATTAATGGGGAAAACTGCATCTATTTCATGCATATAACATGAATGCTAAGAGAACCAAGACATTTTTGACAAATTGGACATAGCACACAACATACTTATTAATTCATAAATTAAAAATACATTGTTACCCTATCAAAGGAAACTTTGCTTCTCTCGCAGCAATCGTGTTTGGTTTTTTTACCTTCTTTTGATTTTTTATCACCCAAGTTGTAATATAAAAGCTCACTTTTTTTGAAGGAAATCATAAAGGACTTCACATCCATCTTGAACCATCATGCTTCTCTGCATTTCAGATTGAGTTGAAATTTCTAATTGAAATTATTTTTTCATGACTTAAACTATAAAGGAGAAATAAGTGATACATTTAAATTATTTATTCTTCCTATTTATAATTAAATAGGTTTTTCTCTGTGCACAGTCAGGCTATACTAGAGTGTTTGATTTTTCAAAACTTCTCTGTCATCAGGCAACAATGAATGACTGCTTTTCACATGTCACTTGTTTTAGTTTGCTCTAGAAATTTAAACTCCCATTCACATCTTGGTCAGCTTTAATGCATTAACCCTATCAAATCACAAATGACAGCTAGAATCTTTTTAGTGAGAGGTGTTAGGCAGAGCTATGTGCCAGACTGCACATGTACAAGCTGCTCAAGGTGAGGAGAGCAACACTGGGATCAGAGTTAAACCTAAGTCTTTTCTCCTCTTCTTCTCCACTGAAAGAGGAGAAAGTTGTATCTATGTGAACAGACGCCAGGACACATGATTTTAAACAAGCTGAGCAATTTCTTTTCTTCACTTAAGGAACAAAAATAAAGGACAGAGGACAAAATGCTTACAAAAAGCATGGGAGGCAAGAACTCCTTTAGAAAAACAGGAATAAGGTCTTCCAGACTATCCTTCTGTCAAGGCAACACTCCAAGATGGCCCCACCCAATGCTGCACATAACGTGAGAATAAAATTTAAGAATTGTAATTCCACTTTTACCTTTTGCAACAAGTTAAAACGATTAAGTAAATCCTAATTTAAAAAAATGAATATTTTTACACTTGAAAACAAGACATCATGTTCTTAAGCTTTGCTCCCTGGTCTCAAAGATCAGAAACATCCCTCTTTTTAAACAGAGTGACAAGCATGTGTAATCACAGTGCTCCACACACATGTGGGCCTTTTCAAGGAAAAGAAAAAGTATTATGAGTGCAAGGAAATTCAAGGCAGCTTAAAAAGGCTTTTTTTTTTGTGAAAGGCAACTGAGAAGGTGTGCAGAACAAGACAAACTTTAAAAAAGAAACCAAACCAAACTCACCCCCCCACACCCCTCCAAGCTTAGAATTGGATAATTTTCATAAATACTTTTTTTAAAAAAAGGCTTAGAAATTAGCAAACCTCATTTTCTCTCAAAATGCAACAAAGGCTGCATTTCTCCTATATAAATCCCTAAACCCAGAATGTGAGTTTTCAAGAAAAGGGCAAATGCTGAAAAACTGTAAGATCACAGCATGCAGTAACAACCTAGCTTTCATCTATTTAAGATTTCCTAACACTTTTAACACCATGCCTAATTTTTACCATTCACTTAAATCAAATAAGAGTTCCACATGCAGAATAATATAAAGGTGTATTCAAACCTGCTCCCCCAAATTTCAAGACAACTTATGTGCAGGGAAACAGGATTTTATGATAATCATTAAGAAAGGATAACAAAGATTGCTATGCCTTACAGAAGCTAGACAAGTGTAAATCTCAAGAAATGTTGTTTTACAAAATATCATGAGGAGCTCCATCCTGAGCAAAGAGAAGAGAGAGGGAAGGGACAGCAAAGCTGTGCAGATCCATTGTTGCTCAATGGGCTGGCACCCACTATTTCCCTCTTTGCCCCAGGAGATAAACCATGCACATAGTTGCTCTGAGGAAACAAGCCTACCAGTTACATAGGAGTAATGCAAAATTAACACATGGGGTGTGATGGAAGCCATAACACCCTCTGTTGTAAGCACACAGCAAAGGTTTAGGCTGGCACAACAGCTGTATGCCCTTGGCCAGCAAATGCAACTGAGGTGTACAGAAGGATGGGTGTGCTAATGCAAAGGAGGGGAGAGGGGAACTCAAGTTTCTTGATCCTAACTTAGCTGAGCAGAGGGGAAAGCAACAACATCATGCACTTCCAGCTCTGCCTCTCACTTGAGGCAGGTATGGGCAGGTATCCTAGAAGGGCTGGCAGATGTCCTTTGCAGCCCAAAAAAAACCCACACTGAGCTCTGGGGACAGTGATTTACATGGGAAGTATGAAAACCAAGATTTGGTTCATAAGGCTTGGCTTCACATTCACTCAGCTGGCAGCTAGCCAGGAGGGACCCTGGCAGCACAAACCCAGAAAACAGACAAGATAATCAGAGCACTCCCTAAACCATTCCTTCAGTCCCCCCAAACTACTCTCTATTCTGTGAGAAAATCACTGATTTTTCATCTGCTTCATTCAAGCATTAGCTACCCACACATCACTTCTGCATTGGCTTCATGAAACCACACATCCCCAATTTTCATTCCTGTAAGACTGTGGTGGCCCCAGGACCTGAGCTAATATGGAGCATTTCCCAGCAAACCTCCTGCAGCTTCCTATCTCACTACCTGCCCTGCTCCTCACCAGCACATCAGAGCTCATACAGGTGCTCTCCATGGGAGCTCACAGATCCCCAGCATCAGAGATCAGTTGGCCCTCATAAGGTTTGAGGCTCTGACTGTTGCTGCCCACAAAAGCTCACTGCACCATTATCTCACACACAGGAAAAAATATTTAAAAAAAAAATTACAAACCACACCCCTCCTCAAAACAGAGAGAGAGAGCTCAGCTATGTATCTACCATCATCACCTTTTTAATATAGCTCCCAAACATATCCTGTGATTACTGTGAATCAGTTGAGTGTCAGGATGCTAAAGGTCAGCAGCCAAACCAAATATCAACTGGAGGACAATTAGAACAGATTACTTCAGATTTGGGTTTCCATCCTTCCTACATAACATGTGTTTTACTGGAACAGCTAGGTGAAAAATTTTAGGAACCATGAAAATGTGAGAAACACAACTAAATCTGAACCCAAGGTGAGTGATATACCACACTGCCATACGTGAAATGCAAAGATAATTTGATTCTTAAAAAAAAAAAAAATATGTAATGAAAAAAATATTATTTTCAGACTTTTTAAGCAAAGATGCTATATTGCACTGTTTCTTTCTAATGTGCAATTTATATAGAATTGCATGCAGCTTTTCACCCCCTTGGGGGAGTCTATTTCACCTTTTGATGTAATCTTGTTTGATGTTTCCCTCATCATATTAGAAATTTTTTCAAATCAGACAAACTCCTATTGAACGTTCCACCAAAAATAAAGGCTTATTATGGTTGATGCTTTATGTAGGTCAAGAATAGTTTTACAGATACTCATGTAAATAAGGTTTGAAATAAACAACCCATAGGGATTTCCCTGCCCTCAGGTATTACAATGTTTTAATTTGGTTGGTTACACAAACCCTACCTTTCCAAAAACAATTTTTGTTTTTCTTTGTTAGAAGCACAAACTTTCTTGTTCCATGGCCTAAGGGCTTCTTTCGCTTGTTTAGTTAAAAAGCTGTGGGTTTGGCAGTCCGCCTGGTGATGGTGTACAGTGCTGGAGGGATTTCAAGCGCTCGCCTATCATTTGCAGGTATTTTTGTTGTCACAGATTTAGTTTGATTCTGAAGCCCTTGTTCTACCAGCAGCTGCAGGAGGCACCCCGAAACACTGAAGAACACCCCATGTTGGGAGAGAAAATTTGTACTTCCCTCTCTCACAGGGACTCCCCAGCAAGCAGGCCTACATAGCAAATTAATACATGATATGCATAATCCTGCTGGTTACAAGGGGACAAGTCAAGCAGATATGTCACACATTTGGCCTGCATTTAAAAAAAAAAAACCAAAAAAATAGCGAGCAGGATGAAAAGAAAGAAAAAGAAGCCCTACTTCAAGTTATACCACATTATACTTCTCAGCTTTTAAAAGACACTTTCAAACAAAAATAGACTAAAATAACACTGTGCAACTGAAATCATAAAGACTTGGAGACCCCCAATACAATACCTTTCGCTGTCCAGATAGGTCAAGGCATCTTTGAAACTCAGAAAGCATCTGATCAAAATATGCATTAACTACTGGGGCAAGGTGAAGTAGTGCACAATGTCAACAACGCTAGCCCAGTGTATTACTGTTGAAATACTGAATTTTATGAGAAATGATGAAACAGATAATAGCAATAATAGATAGAATGGTGTAAATCATCCCAGAAAGAAGAATTTACCTCTTGCATAACAGAGTTAACAATTATTTTAAGTAGAGAGATGACTTTTAAAAAGACTTGATGATGTTGTGGAACTGAGTCATTATGTCTGAAGTGTGACCTCAGACCCTTACAGAGACAAATCTCCCATTCTAAAAAATAAAAGATAATTTTGAGTAAGGGCAGTGGTGGAAGTCAACATCCTTTCTGTAAGAGAAGAAAGGCTTAGCAGCATGATTAACTTCTTAGTTTATAGAACGAAATTTGCAGAACAGAGTGCAGTACTACTAAAAACCAAAAGCACCTGTAGAAAGGAAGGGACAGCTTCCTCATGTCTGAACACCTTCACTACAGAAGTTTAAAGGAAAAAGCTTTTTTTTTTTATTTGTTTGTTGTTTGGGGCTTTTTTTTCTTGTTTTAATTAGATCATACAGTTGACCTGCAGTCCAAACAGATACAGATGAGACCACAACTGGCAGTTTTTAAGTGCTGAAAAAAGGGAGTCCTTCATACCAGCTCAGATTCTATAATTATAAGGAAAAAGAGAGGAAACCATCAGGGAAAAACAGGAAGAAAAGCCCCTCCCCAACAGAAGTCAGTATCTCTTCAGATCCTTCCCCCCAGGTATATTGAAAATACCACAACACTCCAAATCAGTCCTTTTACCTTGCTTCTGCTTAAGAGCTTAAATCTCCATTGTTTTAGAGCCCAACAAGAAAATGCAAAGCAAATCAGTGAAGCTTCCTTTGGAAAGAAGTAATATTTATAAGCACCTATGATACAATCTTACACATGACACCTTAGGCTTCTTCAAACGCCCAATATAGTCAAGATCTAGATTACTTGGTGAAAAGAGGTCCTGCTGTTTAGGATGCGCCCGCAAAAGCACACAACCTACAGGTTGGTTGAGGACCACAAATAAGGACGCAGAGCAGTACTTTTCCATCACAGAGTAACAACTTCAGGTTACTAAGAGTCACTCTTACAATTAAATGCAACGTATCACAGGCTTCAGAAAAATCATCTATCCCTTATCCAACCAACATTTCAACATGACACTGACTCTACAAATCATGTAGATTTAAAACATTAAATTATTTAGGTAAAACAGCTTATTCTTCCACTGAAAAATACATTTAGCTCATAAACAATAACAGGAGCTTCAGGCAACAGGATTACAAAACATTCATAATTTGGATAAGCCAACAGAAGGACTACTGTGAATCAAAAGCACAGTTTAGTTTTACCCCATCAGCTTGTCTCTGCAGCCATCCATGTATATCTTTTTGACATATTTTGAGACTGGGAAGCTTTAAATAATCTTTACTGGTATTGACTTAAGCATATTTTGCTTCTTTTTAAACAAGTATAACATCATCAGCAATTTAGAAAAATATACACCATTTTGTTAAAAGGATAAATACTTCAAATAATTTTTAAAAATCTACCAAAATACTTGTCAGAAGCAAGTATCACACAAAGGAATGTGCCACCACAGATAGTCCATACTTTTGAAAAATTCATATTAAAACACAAATATATCTCAATCATTCTGTGCATTTGTTCAATGTGTCCATGTTAATACAAGACAGATGAAAAATGCTGGAAGATGACATTGCATGTAAGCAATAGCACAGAGTTTTGCTGGTGGTAGCCACAACTGCCATGTCCTATGTAGCTGGGAGCAGTCCCGCTGTGGTCTGCATCTCAAAACAGCAGCAAATGGTCCACCAGTGCAGCCCACTGCCTTCGTCATAGCAGCAAGACCTTGTGTGCAGGGACTGGATAATCACCGACTAACCTTGCAACCCTAATCAGACTGGTCAAAAGACATCAGAGAAACTGCCTGCATGACTCCCACTTCCCAGAACTAGAGTGTCAGTTCTACACTTGCTGTTTAGATGACAAGTATATGGGTACAAGTTACATGCGGTTTATTGGTCAAAATTTATGACACAGAATCATACACCTGTAGTTGCAGGACAGAGCTAAGGACCCAAAACAACGGTATTCTCTGGATCTGTCCTGTTAAAGCTGGTGAACCATCAGGTCTTGCCCTCTCCATGCCAAGAATCATGGCTTCAAGCTCATGATGGAGCAGTTCTAATTCTAAAACCTACTTTTGCCCATCTCTGCTAAAGTTTTCACCTTGTTTGCTTTTTAGATCATTCAGTAGCCTTGAATTCCACATAAGTACCCCCTATCTTCATCTTCAAGTGTTTTTTTTTTTCCCTCCAGGGAGAAGATCAAAAGAAAGGGAGTGCAAGGAAAACAGAGAAGAAAAATAGTGTTTTCTCAAAGAGCAGAACTCACAAGAAACATATTTTTAAAGAATAAAATCTAGTTTTATTGGAAATATATATATCCTGAAACTAAAATTTCAAGTATCGTAACTGTCATCTCAGTTATATATAACTGTTTACAATAGCTGATAAGCAAGCAAAATTCATTAGTAATAGATGAAATCACCCAGGCCTTGCAAACAGTGCAGAGCACCTCAAGACTTTCATGCAACCAAATAAAGAAATGAGGATTAGCTATTTTGTTTGTTTGTTTTGTACATAAAACATTCCAGCAAGGAAAAGATTCAGAAATCTTGAAAATACTGATTTCTCTTCTGCATTTGTCTGCCTAAGTAGAGCATCCACATAGTTTATACGCTGAAAATCGTCTTTCCTCCCTTTATTTTCCCCATGTTAAAAATGTCTTGCTTAACTTGTCAAACAGGGCACGATCAGGTATGTTTGGCAAAGGTATTCATTTTTCATCTCCTAAAGTCTTCTAACTTTTCAATTAAACTATGGAGCTCTGTTAAGATATATCAGAGGCTACTATGATCATAAGCTCTTGCTACTGAGTTAGCAATACTGAACACACGTACATGTTAACTGCATAGGTGATAACTTGAAAAGTGGGTAAATCTTAGAACCAAACAGTGTTTCTGTAGAAAGGAAGATTGAGCTTCTCTAAAGAGTTTATAAACCTCAGTAGATGGTACTGGCTTTAGACCACCAAGTGCAAGTCAACCATAAATTCTCTCATTGTCAAATTTAATAGAAACATAGCAATGGGAGAAACCTCAATCCGTGTTGCAAACATTCAAAGTCACAGCCTGCTGCTTATTTCTTCATTATGTAAAGACCTATTTAACATTTATGCTCAGTATGCCATTTTCATCTGACTAGAACTTTTAGGAAGTGTTCTTAAAGTGGACAGAGATAGTTCTCAGTCAGGAATTAATAACAACTGGAGGCTTCATTTTGCACACTCCAAAGAAAAAAATATTTAACTAAAATCAAACTGCCAGAAATTGTCCAGATTAATTTTCTCTCTTGGGAGGGAAAAAAAACAAACACAACACACAAACTGGTTCTCTAAAATTATTTTTTTTTTTAATCAAAAAGATTTAGATAGAACCTTTCTTCCATCCTCACTTCTAGTCACAGTCATGCACTTCCATTTTATACTCCATATAGGCAGATTTTGAAACAGTCATTTGTCATAGTCAAGGAACAATTCAGAAGAATTCAGTGGAACTTTTTTTTTTTTCCCTCCCATAGCTCATTAAAACAAAACAAAACCACAACAGACAAACAGGACAAAAAAAAGGAAAAAAAAAAAGTAGTCAATCCATCAAAAAAACACAGGACGTCTTACTCAACTTTTACAAATGAAAAGGCTAATTCAAAAATTGAGAAAATTATAAGGGTTAAAAAAGGAATTTGAGTCTTGGTGTGTCCTTTAATCTTTGTCTACTACTCACAGCTCTCTCCATTGCCAGCCTGAATATCACACACAAGTAATAGTTTAATGTTAGTATTCAATCTACACATCGTGGAAGGGATTTTTTTCTAGTATACATTTCTACTAAATCTTATAACAACAATACAGGTCACCCACCACTAGAAACATACTGTGTCTCATTATGCATTTTAACTCTCTCCTTTTCTCTTTTGATGCACAGAGAAAAAAATATCATGTGTAGGCTTATTCTTATTTAGATGTACTATACAAAACTGCAGCAGTTTTACAGTGCCATGATGCCATAAAATATTTATAAGGACAAACAGTACAGCTCTTTGTAAAATCATTTACTACCATCAGCTTTCTACAACTACTACAGAAGCTGATAGAAAGAATCCTGTGAGTTTAATAGGACCAAGACCAAACTAACATGGCACTCGTGCTGAACATGCTCAAATTTGAGTAAGCAGCACAACAACACAACCTCGTTGTACTTTCTTCTTAAATCACCTTACAGTCTAAACCAATATGTCTAAACAGCAGGGTCATAGTGTTACTCCTTCAGTATCTATTTGACCTTTCTCTCTCTCCCTTAATTTTTTTACAGGATGCAGCCTAGGTAATCTCTATGACTATTAAAAAATTAGGCTTTATTAAAGAAATTAAAGCACAATTCTTTCCTTTGTTTCTCTTCCACTTGTGCAAATCCTAAATATCAAGCTAGTTTCAAGGGAAAAGCTAACATTTACTTGGCAGAAAAAGGGAAGAAAAAGCAGCTCTAGTACTGAATCTGTTGTGTCCCATCATCTCTTTAATCAGTACCCCTTCCAATGTATTTTTCAGTACAGTGCATCCCTAGGTGGGAAAAACAAGGTAAAAGAAACAAATCCTGAGCGTCAGTAGTAATCTGCACATGGTTTCAATGGAAGAAGGATCAAATACTCCTGGCTTTAAGACAGAAACACCCACATTCTATCATTCTTAGTTTTTAACATGAGTTTGTTATGAAGTTTACCAGAAGGGCACCATTGAAAAAAAAAGGTGACTTTCCCTTGATGATTACCTGGCAGCTAATAGTGTGCTTTCAAGTGTCTTTTTAAGTTTGCTTATTATCTCATTTCCAAGTAAGGAAGCATCGTAATTCCTTAGAAACAGAATATGACATCATAAGAAGATTTTGCAGGAGCTTTCTCTGTATGTCCATTTATATTAGTCTCATCATCCATAACAAGTGTTTAAAAAGCAGAAAAACAACGATGATGCATAATGCATTGTGTCATGATGCATAATAATTAAAACCCCTCCCCCTGCTCCTGAGGTTTAAAATCTTTCCAAGTAAGCATTTCAGCGTAAAGTCTTTGACAAAAACGCCATTTAGGGACTTTCAAATTTAAAGCTATGCAATTTGTCATCATTTATATTAGCAAGGTTTAAAATAAAAACAACAATGAAAGGAAGATAATACAATGCAAATCTACACTTGATGAATCTCCTGTTGACTAAAAATCCCTATGCTTGGCAGTCAGAAAAGTTATTACCCTGCCAAATTACAGATGGAATTGGTGTATTTGTTCCCTCAGAATTCTTTAAGCAGAAGAATATAGAATATCCCATGTTCATGTATTAGCACAGGTTACTTGCCTTTGGAATATTGATTAGCACAAACCTAATGGGAATTATTTCACTTTTCCAAAGCAAATTAAAGATCTGAAAAGCAATTCTCAACTTAACTTCAAATGCAGTTATTTAAAAATGGATGATTAACGCAATTACTGCCTGGCACAGAGAGCATGGCTTTCCAGAGTCAGCCAGCAGAATTCACAGTTAATGCGGAAATCAGATTACCTTGAAAGAGCTCCCTTGATCCAGGGAAGAAAATATAAAATTGATACCTGGGAGCTTATTTCTCATCTGAATAACACACATTTCCTTCCCAACCACCAACTGAATTGAAGTTATACGTGCACATGCTCTAGTCTGGGTTTTCTAGGTTTTTCAGACTAAAGTACAGAGAAGCACTTTATTTAACTTTCATCCCTATGACTCATTTTCATTCACCTCCAAGGTTTCCAAAGCGTCTCATGAACAATGTTAATATTGCTTAAACAAAGAGTTTCTGCAGGCTGTTTTCTTTAGTAATAATTCACTCAACAGAAAATTAATTTTGTCTTTTCAAGTTCTATATAGCAACCTCCAGCACAGAGTACACGTGTCACATTCCTGAGCACGGCTGTGCTAACATCTTTTAAGAAATAATACCCTATTTATCAACTTCTGAGGAAACAGCACCCATACAAGCCAAGTAAATTTCCCTGACATCACATCCAAAAATTCAAAGAAAAGCAGGGATTTGGACTTAGAGGTCTTCTAAGGTCTAGTGCCTAGCCACCTTAGACTGTTCATCTGCCTTGTTACAGAGTCATTTAGACCAAATAGTTTCAAAATCAATGCAGAAATATTTCCAGTGAAACTTTATGTCAATTGCCACTCAGTTTTAAAACACCAATACATACTTCTGCTAAAATAGGGATTTGATAATGGCAGTAATAGACATTTCAGAGGTAATTATTTTAGTCACATTTCTTCCTATTTCAGGTTCTAAAAATGTAGTAGTTTTAAATCTTTACCAGATAGCATAAGCGATAATGAGCTGTAAATCCACAGAACTAAAATGTTGCTGGGAGCACTACTTATGACTTGTCAATCAGTATGTCTAAAAGTATATCAGTAGCCTATAAAGTGATGGGGCGCTTTTTTCAGTCACATAAATAAGAATACCAAAATTACAAAATTCTATATGCCCTTTTAATAGTCCTATAAAATGGTCATACAATAGCTTTTCTGTTTACTGAAAAAGTGCAGTGACTTGATGTGCACTTTTTTTCCTTTTCTGTATGAAGAGCAGGTCAGGCTAGCAAATGTGAGCATTATTTAATACTACATTATGTGGCGTTTCATATTCCAATCAATTTCTTAATGAATTGAATAACAATGTAACAGGAAATTGTTAGCCAGACCCAAAAGCAAGGAGCTACAGTTAGGGTCAAGCAATTCTTTGTTACATGTGCTGGAAGATGTAGGACTTTTTTGTAAGGTGACAGTGAACAAAATCAAATACTTTTATTAATTTTATCACTTAGGAAGATCTCAAGAGGGTATAATGATGTTCTGTCTTATTTCCTGGGCTCTGGAGCACCACAGATTTCTATGGTGTGGAATAAACAGTCACCCATTGCAAGCAAAGGGAATTTAGGCAGTGAAAATCCACTTACAAAGAGGACTTCAAAAGCACTTCCAGATGCATTTGTTGCCTAGAGAGAACAAAACAAAACAACAACAACCAAAAAAAAAAAAAAAAAAAAAAAAAAAAAAAAGAAAGAGATTCTTNAAGAGAGAGGTTTCTTTCCAGAAGCATGAATGTTTGTCCTCCAATGGTTGTTGGTTTTTTTTTTGCCATGGCATCCTCTAGGAAAGAGTGTTTGTCTTGCCACAAAACTCAGAGTTCATCAGGGTTTTTTTTATAAAATTCTTGTCCTGGTACGAATTTCAAAAGATAACTTACATGCAGTAAAAAAAAAAGGTGTAGACTACATCACCACCAACTGCTCATATCTGACACGCACAAAGCACCTGTATTATTCTTGAATGGTTACAACAGAAGAGAACAGACAGACTCTTTTAGGAGCTAATTCCTCATGTGGTTTAGATCAAATTGTGCAGGGTTTGAGGGCTAATGAACCCACTTTTAATCAAATACGATAAACTGGCTAGGTTCTCGTAGATGAGAGAATCAAAATGGTTTGGATACACTGAAAAGGAAAAATAATTCAAGAGGTACATTTTCACTATGTTACTAATGCATCACTGTTGGCATAATGTGTCCCTTGAGAACTTCACTTGTGAAAGGACACTTTTCCTCAAGCATTTGCACATTGTGATCATGTACCACAGCACAATTAATTAAACACCACTTTGCTAGGACCCTCACATTTGCTATAGCCTGTCATGATCAAAAGTTATGCATTATTGGATTTACAGAAGTAACTACATTCATTTTCAAATTGCATGCCAGAGTTTGGTTCTGAGCTTTTAAAAATATTTTTTATATGGTATTTCTTCAAAGATTATTTGCTAGAGTTGCTAGCAAAATATAACTAGTCCCACATGTATGATTTCTGGTTGATAAAATTAAATCATTCCAATTCTCTTTTCAGTGGAAATTTCATTGATCTGATCTGTGATCTCTTTCTTTGCCAGATAGCATTCTTCTGAATATTCTTTCTAGTCATTCTCCAACATACACACCCTGATCTGATGAAAGCACAGGCAAAACTTGAAAGAAATATTGACTTTGTAGAAGCACATTTATTTTCATTAAGTCAGTTTTTCCAAGAGGGAATAAAAGTAAGTCACTTCAGGTGTTTGATTCCAAGCTTCTTTCTGACAGAGCTAAAGTAAAATTTCTTATTCAATTTTAGTCATCTCTGAGGATAGATCATCCCTGAATATTTACTTTTCTGGTGTGATTAGGGAAGGACAGAAAGCACAATAGTTGAAGAAAAATAAGTTGAAGCACAGATGTATTGCTGTACTAAATTTCAAACCAATTTGTTAGGCTTGACAAGTGCTACAAGATATCAAAGACAGCCCTGGGCAGGAGAGGGGAGGACAAAGGAGGAAGAAGACTTTCTTCCTGAGGTGAGAGGTAGCACTGCACTAGCTGTTGTTAATGTAACAGGAAAAGGCAAGGAAGACTTAAATTTCCATTATTTCAGCCAATAAAAATCTTCCATATATGGGTGGTCCAGAGTTTAAGTGTATACAGTAGCTAAATAGTTTCAATGCAGTAATTCCACTTTGAAAATATAGCATATGGGTTATCCAGTGGGGTTTTCCCCTCTCTCCCCAAATTATCTTCTTTCTGCTCTGTTTAGTACCTGTTTCTAGGCATTACTAATTGTAGGCATTACTAATTCATGGCAAATATAGTCAGCTGCTCCTGGACCCTAATCCAAAAATTAGCTGCAGGCTTTTCTTAGAACAAAACAAAACACAAAATATCCAGGTTTCTGCAAGAGGACCATTTTCTCATTCTAATAGCCTCCTGTCCCCCTCTCTTGAGATATATAGAGAATAATGATTGCAAACAGCAGAGAACTGAGACACCTGGAAGGTACATGGAATGAACAGGAGGTTTTCAGAGAGTAATACTGAACAGGATTCTAACTGCATGGATTTCTCCCAGACTGTGCATTCACATGAGCTGAGTGCAGCCTGAAGGGGCACCTGATATAAGCCATAGTTGCAAGCAAAAATAGGACAAGGAGGAGGATGATAGTATTTTTCTGAGTGTACTACATGTCTCACTGTGCAACACAAAAGCAGTAATTTCTGGAGAGAAAAAAAAACAAACAAACAACCCTGTATTTAAAAGTCAGTGATGCAAACTAAATAAACAGGCAGGCTGATGAGTGAGATAAGGGTACCAAGAAGAAACCTTGGGGTGATGGTCGCTCCAGTACTGGCACAAGCTACAAGTCTCATGAGAGAAAAGAGGCTGTCCCAGTTGCAGACCCGTTCTTTCTCTTCTTCCCCCATCAGGTATAACTGTGTACAGCCCTGACCACCCTACCACAGCTCCAGCAATTATGAACAACCTGATCTGAAACAACTGAGCTGATACTAACTTTAAATCAGTATGCTCAATGTAATCAAACAAATCAGCCAACCCCAAATACATTGAGAAATTGTGAAGGTCAGGGAGAGAAGTGGAGAGAGTGAGAAAGGTTTACATCCATTAAAACCAGTCAAGGAAGCGTGACTGTTTCCCAGAAAGGACAATACATGCGTCAGGCAGAACACCAATGGCTTGACAAATGTGTTAGTACTAAGGGTTGTTTCAGCATATGCCTGCAACAAAGAACATGGAAACCTTCAAGGGCAGGTTCAAAAAGAAAGAGGAAGTTGGTATCAGATTCCTGTGCAAGACTTAAGAGACTTAAACTGCCGTCAGAACCTTATATTTTATCGTGTCTCTCCCCACAAAAATAGACCCTGCTCAGAATCCCTCTTTATGTGTTTGTAGCTACAGGAAGGTGGGAAGACAGACTAACTACAGTCCAGATACATTTGAAGCAGAGATCAACATATTAGGAAGAGGTCATATGCCTAAAATTGCAACAGCTCATCTTGTCTACCTGGGAAGCGTCATCTTATCCACTGTTACCAGTATTTATATAACGATATCACAAGATAAACATGACTTAAGTAGGTGATGCCCGTAGCAAAGAGAGGTAGTGTATTTTTGTATACAGTATTTGGAGAGGTTGCCCCTCCCTTCATAGCTTAGGTTTGCTTTTTGAATGAAAATCAGTAGTGACCTCTGCTGCTAGATTATTAGCATGTGTATTTACTAGGGAAAGAGTAAGGACTATGCAATACCACAGAGATGGCATTTTCAAAAGGGTATTCATGCTGCAGAATATGAATTCCTCTAGGTCTAGAACTCTGAAGCTCCAAGGATATTTACATTCATCCAAAAGAGTTCTTGCCAGGTCGGCATAGAAAGTGCCCCCATTACACAGAGAGGGAAGCAAGCTAAAGTTGAGTACCCTATCCTCCACAGCCATTTCACTAGTTTCTTATCCGAATATCCTTCCCCTACTCCAAGATAACCTTTACAAAGCTGACCTCTGTCAAATCACAGAGGACATTTGCCATAAAGAAAAAGAGCAGGCATATGATTCATTCACATGGAATATCTACCGTGCTTCACATATTTTAGCTTATTTTGCAGTAATGTCCTCAAGCTTAAGTAGCTTACCCAGGGCTAGGAAGAGTCTGAGTACCTGTCCACATCGGGATACTCAGGAAATGAATCTGAAATTAAACTTTAAAAAGAATGAGCTGAACTGCATCCTAAGCTAGCACTTTCATTTAGAATTAGATCCTTAATTCAGCTTAGCCTAATTCTTTCTGTTCTAAAATGGGGATGTTGACACAAGCCTTCTTCCAGATCTATTTATCTGAATCAGTTAAAGGCATTAACTGCCTCCAGGTAGTCATCACTGCTTTCCAGATGGAAGTTTCTTCCCCACACAACTATGACAGCAGAGTGATTAATGCAAGTGATCCTGCTTACAGACAACTGTATCAGATGCAATTTAAAACAGGAGGTTTGCATTCATTAAGCCTCCTACTGAAAGGGTTTCACACAAACCACTACTCTTGGGATAACTTGCAGGGGCAACAAACCTTCCCAGCCACATAGTAGACAGCTGTAGGTTGTAACTTCTTAAATCTGCACACATATTTATAGAACAAGCATCTGCCTACAGTCGGGTCAGAGGGAGTAAGCAAGTTGGGCAATTGCCTGGGATACCTGCTTGACTAACCAAGGCAGAAGTGTAAATCAGTGAGCCAAGGATGAGTGTAAGACTGTGAGGGTAAGGTCCCTGAATTCATTGACAAGGCATCATTTTTCTTGCACTAGAAGCTTGACGAGATGTCAATATTCAATTGCTGCTACACAGCTGCACCTTAAAGACCAACACTGTGAAGGTGCTCTTAGCCTCTATGACCTTAATTATGGAAACTCATTTACCCCATGTTGTTTTATAGTTAGTAATAGGTTGTAACATGCCAGTCACCTCACAGGTAAAAATGTTTCCTAGACAGTCTGAAGGAGTGAAATAAGATGTTATAATAGGTCTATGAATCTGACAGATTTTAAGGTAAACAAAGGGAAACAGAGAGAAAAACATTCTTTACATCCCTATTCCCTTGCTCTACCTTCCCACACCTGGGGTACAGCAAAGCTAAATCCCCCTAGACAGGTCTTGGCAACCTTGTGCTCAATCTGTCTCACACTTCCCCTGAGATAAATTCAGGAGGAGAGAGGGGGAGAGGGATGGAGGTTTCTCCATGGTGTTTGGTATGTTTTTTTCTCCACTGTAGAATGGAAACAAACCAAAGGATTTAAATTTACCATTCTCTATCTGAACTCAAGCCTCTTATTACTATCAGATAGTCTCTGTCAGAGTAAGCCACTGCTGTTCAGAGATAGCATCCTACCTCCACAAAAATGGCTGTCAGTTAACATATCTAGCTGTGTGACACCTATTTATGTCTAACATTCAAAGCCAAAGTACCTCCTCTTCAAAAGTTTTTGTTATTGTTGTTTTTCTTTTTCTCCAACATGTAGAACCTAGTCATGTGAAAGAACCTGAAAATGCAGGACCCCAAAGACAAAGAAAGCAATGCTACAGCTAAACATTAACCTCTTCATGGCACCAAGGTTATAAATTCAGTGTGTTCTCCATTCTACACCCTTACTAGAGATTATCTCCTACAGATGACATGCAAAAATAAACCTGGATGAAAAGAGAGGGGAAAGCAGGTAGCAGAAGAAAAAAACAAACAATCTTCTCCCTCTCTCATACAGAGAACAGTATGTTCTGCAGAGAGTCTTTTGGACCAATATATATATTTCAGCTTTGAAAAGGGGAGATTATTTGGGGGTAATACTACTCAGAATGGAAACAAAGGATTTAGCTGTACCAAGCTTTTTGCTTTTGGCAAGTTCTGAAAGGGACATGAGGTGAGTGTATAATAATAGGAAAAAAAAAAAACACCACCACACACCACACCAACTTGGACCCTTCCCCTTTTTCATAATCCTTACGAATATTCAGATCATCCAGGCAGAATCTGGGTATTTCTGGTTCTCTTCAGTAGAGTAGAAAAAAAAAACAAAAAGCCCTTTCCTCTGTTTTCCAACATCAAAAGGAAACGTGGTGGTTTTTAATATAGAAAATCTATTACGTACAGGAAAAGGCAAGAGCCTCGTACCAAGCTGCAAACAGTAACGCTTAAGCGCAAGGCATTCAGGCGATGGAAATGCATTCAGAGCGTTTAGCACATAGGATTAATCGAATTATAATTTAATCATCTGATCAAACACTAATTAGCATAATCACTTGAGGGGAAAAGCTGCTAGAGGAACAGATGAAAAAACACCTTGGGCACTCAGCACATTTTAATGACGCAAGATCATGCACAGATATTTTTTTTTCCTTAATAAAACACAGAGATTGAGGATCATAGTGCTGAAAAAAGCAATTTAAATATTCCAGTCCTAGATCACATACAATTCTCCAGTATGGAAGATGTTGAAGCTGCTTCTGCAAAGCAGAATTTGGAATTAAAGAACAGCTGTAGAAGCACAGGACTGCTAAACTACCCTGGCTTGCCATGTAAAGATTTGAGCATGTGCACACATTTTGGCCCACAGTGTTCCCTTATAATCATCACTCACTGATTCCTCCAGAGTCTCCCACATGAATGTTTAACTATAGATCACTTAGATGACCTTCAGGGATACAGCAAAGTATTAGCATCCTTTTACAAACTGCATTTGAAGTAATTAGTCTAAATCAGCTGGGTTTTTTGGCTCCGGGCTGGGGAGAATGGGAAAGCAAGAGATATTAAGGGAGATTTTCTGTGTAATATTGTCCAGCTTTCCTAGCAATATCATACCATCCTTTAAAAGCATAAATTTGGAGGGACCTGAAAAATCATTCCTGATGTTTACCCACACAATGAAATGACACTGGCATCTGGAGAGTGTACAGGAAGAGATGAATGGACAGAAGGAAGCCTGGAAGACTGTATGGGATGAAGGAAGGAAGGGGGAAACATGACACTGGGGGGGAAAGAAGACCTTAGAGGGTATCTTTTGACTTTTTATACAATTATGTAATCAAACTATTCTTAATAAGTGTTTAGCTTTTCAAATAGATAATCCTTCTGGACACTAAAAAATGTTTAAATGTAACGAACTGCAACATTTACAGAACTGACTTAGAAATGTTTCCCTTATTGGAGGGGAAATAAGTTTCCCTTATTCCCAATATTATGGAGGGAAGCAAGATGATGAGCTGCTTACCTACATTGTAATGTCACCATATCATACAGTCTCAACTGTGAGCTAAATTAAATTGATTATCCCTCTTTTATGCAGATATTACTAATATTACTTTTGGCTTCTGAAAATGACTGTGCATTAATAAAATAAGCAGTTACATCATAGGGACAGTTTACTCCAGGATTTCTCCATACTGGACACCCTTTTATGTGCAATGTCTGCGCAGTCTGGAAACTCTCACTAGCATAGCATCCAACTCTCCACTGCAGGTGACAATTCTAGAAGAGACCCCGGCAGCAAACAGTTTGTCACTTTAAAGCACTGATACACTTTTAATAAGAAAAGTGACTGATAAACTAATAGATAATAAATTTGTTTCTTACTACCATAAAGGTAGAACCACCATACTGCATTCATTCCCAGCTCAAAGAGAGAGATCGTATACCAGCATACATGGTGTCCACTCAAATTTTAAACTTTTACATGAAAAGCTTTTATTTTTAAGTGGTTTTGTTTTGTTTTTTAATATCTTGCTTGTTTAAAATATCTAGCTTTAAATTCTTGATAGTTTCTTTACAAGAAAAAAAATTAAAAGCAAAGCCAGGGGATTTTGCATCACCTCACAAAAACTGCAATATGGTAAAATGAGAGGGAAGTGACACAGAGTGGATAACACTACTGTAGACAGCACCATGGCCAGAGATAGGCTGGAACACAAGATAAACAACACCATCTCCCCAAAACTATCCCTAAATCTCTCTTGTCTTTCTGCCCTCTCAAAGGACAGCAGTCCTGAACCAAATGAGCATCACCTGCTGGTATCTGAAGTGCAGCTCCGCATATCTTCTTTCTAACCTCAGGAGAGTACCAGCACTGTGCCATGTCCTAATGCCTTTATTTTACACTTGCTAGCTACTAAATATGTGCTACTTATTTTAGATAAAATTCTCTGAGCACAAAGCCAAATTCACATGCTTTATGAAATGCCAGAGCTAAGGTGCTCAACCATCTTTAGTCCGCTACTCCAGTTATTCCAGTGTGCATCTACATCAGGGACTGAAAATAGCAGAGAGATGTAGGGAAGAAAAGTGACTGCAATACACAGTAGGCAAACAAGGTCATGTTCAAAGATAACAGCTAAGACAGAAACACAATGTACTGATCCAAAAAATACTCAAAGTTTCTTGAAATTAAGTAGCAGTTTGACTACTATTATTTAGCTGTGGAAAAATGTTTTAAAAACCTTATTAATTCATTTTGTAATTACTGAAAATCAGCATTCTCTTCTTCTATAGAAATGTATTTTGAGATGTGGTAGGAATATTGTAATTGCTTTTATCCTCTAGGGACTAACTTTTGAACATAATAAATATGCACTGAACTGTTACAGCTACAGTATTTTCAGACCAGCATTTCTTTTTCCTCTGCATTGCCTTCACATGTGGCACCAGTTAAGACATTCAGAAAAGCCTCTAGCTCTGTCACTAGTGAAAGAAATGCAACTTGAGCATTTAACAGGACAGTCACATCTCTCTGAAGTTGCACTGCTCTTCCTCAAGCATGAACACAGTAGCTAAAAGCAAAAAACAGTGCAGAAAGGAAGGAGTTTGGACAGGATTTTTACTCTGGTCCAGGATATTAAAGCTAAAATCTAAACCATCTTTTATTCCCCAAGAAGAGAGAAAAAAAAACAACAAACCCGAAACCCACATTCCCTATCCCAGGCTATGTTCCCACCATATCTGTACAGTCTTCCTCAGAACTCACTACACAAGCAGCTCTCCAATTTCTTGTAGAGACAAATTGCTGCTCTCTGATGTGGCAGCAACCTGGTGTGTTGGAGGCATCCTCCTCCACCCAGCAGTGCTCTCAGACAGCTGTATCCAGAGAGAGCCCCAGCAGCAAAGCTGGATGTTCAGGAGCATGCGCTGAGCAGATCCCATTGCACCAAACATGCTGGTTGTCCAGCTCCCAACAGCTGAACAGCAAATCATGACTGCCAGTGCTTCTCCGAAAGCCTGACAGCTCAGCCTCTGTTTCTGAGGATTAATTATCTCCCTCCTGCCCAATAAAGGAGCTCAGCTCCTTCCTTCTTCACTCAAATAAGGGACTTGCACATCCTACCCTACAGCCTCACTGACATTTGTGGATTGCTTTCTGCCCTTGATGCCCCTCACCCCTCCAAATTCATTTGTTGCCTCAGGGAAAAAGCTTTCACGGACAGAAGAAATACTTGTGTTACCAGAATAAATATAAATTACTGCAAGAATAAGCTGGAGAGAGGAGGGGTTGTAGGCCTCATATTAATCTGTATCACAGATGAACTAGCACAGGCAGATGCAAATGAAAGAAAAATCTGAATACAGGCAATTGAAAGACAAGGGCGGTTGGGAGTTTGAGCTCCCCCTCGCTAGACACAGCAGGATCCACGCAGTGTACCAGCTTCCTCCCTGGCACAGACCAGCAGTCAAGATGGAGTCCCAAAGCCACGTGCTATTTTGTTCCTCATCCACAGCTTCTGCTTTCAAGTGAGCAGGCTCAGCCTTGCCTTCCCCACTGCAGACTGAATACCCTCTACCCTCCCTCCCCCATAAGTACCTGTTTTGAATTTAATGTATTTACAAAAAGCTGAGAACGAAAAGCTCCATTCAAAAGACATGGCAAGCATTGGCCATTACTTCAGGCCTATAGCGAGATGAACCTTACTTTCTGTGCTTTCCCTTGCAAAGATAAAAAAAACCAAACAAACCAACCACACAACAAGACTGTAGAAAAGGCTGTCATGATGGAAGAGAAACCTTCAAGTCACACAACAAAAACAGGAAGAAAGGTACAAAGGAAAGCTTCCTAACTATGTATAGATAAAGGAATTAAATAGTATAATGTAAATCTTTACAAATTTGGGAATTACTTTAATTGCCAAAAAAAATCCCACCAACCTCTATATTAAATATAGACTGGATATTAGAAAAAAGTTATTAAATATGAGGGTGACAGACCACTGGAATGGGCTGCCCATAGAGATGGTGGAGGCCTCATCCCTGGAGTCATTCAAGGTCAGGCTTGATGGGGCTCTGAGCAGCCTGATCTAGGTAGAGAAGTCCCTACTTGTTCAGGGAGGCTGGACCAGGTGACCCCTAGAGGTCCCTTCCAGACTAAACAAGTCTATGATTCTATGAAATATCTACATATGTTTCTAGGGAACATGTAATTCAGTGACAGTCTCACAAATTAGCTCCTTCTTATCATGAGACAGCAAATGCCTCACTTCGTGCTTTACAACTGCATTCCAGAGACATCAGAATCTACTTTTTATAACAAAATGGACTTTGTCGAGGACTTCCTCTGTCCTTAGCTCAAGCAGAAGAGTTCTAACAACAAATCACTTGCTCACATCTTAGTTTTCAGGAGACTGACTTTATGCATTCACATTATATTCTTAAGTCAGGCCTAAAATTCCAAATAACATTCTGACAGAAAACCCCAAAGACTTAAGAAGCTAACAGTGTAAAACAAAAACAACAACAAACAAAATGTTCAACACACAATGATTTCTGATTAAAAAAATAATAATTTAAGAGAATATAACAAAAGCCAGAGCTTACATTTTCTACATCACCTTTACACAGTCCGGGGAAAAAGCAACCAGCTAGCATTTTGGTGCACTCAGATCCTACCATGTGATTTCTGTAGTCCAGTGCATGCTGTAACACCATCAGCATGGGTTCCTTCAAGTCTGCACGTGGTATTTGAACTCCCAGCATTTGGTATTTGAACTCCATAGTAACTATTAAACCTCTAAGAAAACTTTATGGAACAACAACTTATTATCATGGTGATACTTCTAATGAACAGAACTGAAAATGCATACTTCCATCAAGTATCTTAATTTTGTAGCTCCTATAAACTGTGGCCATGCAGAACTGTCACTCTAAAATGCTGAGACACAAACACCCTTAGTGTTCAGGCTTAGCATAATCCAGTCATTTGTAAAAGCACATGGGAGGATTTCACGCCAACCGATATTTATATAGACAGAGCAACCCTACAATCTTATCTATAGAATCACTGTGAGTAGATTATGTAGGTAGGCAGCTACTCACAGCTACAGAAAAACATAGTTATATTCTAATTGTATTGAAAGATCCCCAGTCCTTTCAAGAATCACATTTCTGATAATCTTAAAACATCAGAGTGCTCTCTAAAATTTATTCCAAAAATTACTTCAGATGACAGAAAGTTACTAAGTATATTTTTTAGCCTAGTATAAACAGAAGTCTTAAACCATAAACCTTCTGTATGGGATTATGTAATTAACTGGAAGAAAACAGCATCGGTATACTTGGACAGTAAAGCAAGTGCCAGATTTTCCATACAGAGTAGCTTTTAAGCAATTACAAGCTATATAGTTTTACATATATATGCATCTGTATAGCTAATATTTTTTTTATCTCAGAAGGAACTATATCCCTGACATACTAGATCAAAAGCAACATGAGCAGGATGGTTGGTCTTCAGCTCACATTGTGGTGTGCATTTAGAGGCTTTGGATGTCAACAGGCAAAAAAAAATTCTCAGGTGCTCCTTGTATGTGCTTTTTTATCTGCCACATCGACCTGTAGCAGGGAGGTATTTTCAGATGTGCTCTAAGGCTGCCTCATGGCCTGTGCTCCTGTGCTTGTTCAGAGTCTGTCTTTCTGGAAAGTTCGGCAGCGGCACATCAGTGATTCAGCTCGGGTCGCCAAGCTGCTCTCTCCCTCAATTACTAGGAAGCTCCAGGGAGGCTGGTGTTTAGTATGGAGGTGACTCTCTTTCTCAAAGCCTTTGCATTTAAAAATGGCTTTCTATAAATAGGATTGCTGTCTCACTCTTAAATCTTAGTCCCTGCCTTCTAAGTAAAAATAGCTTAAATAGGGATGCTGGAAAGACTTGTTAATCTCTGTCATCCTGTCTGTCCATCAATTTGTCTGTCTTTCTTCAGGATGCATGATAACATTTGTTGCCAGCTCCACATGAATATACCCTAGTTTCTCTTTTTGATGAGTAATCTGGTGCCATAATGAAAAAAACAAACAAACAAAAAATATTTCTGAGGTAATAAGAATTTTTTACGGAATGACAGGAGAAAAAGAAAAGCCTACAGTGTTAACAAGTACCTGAGGAATCTGTGGTTTCTTCTTAAAGAGTCTCTCTTCAGTGTTCAGAAATACTGTGCTGTGAAAGGCTCTTATGAAAAACCTCTCATTTTATGTTATTGTTTAAAATACCAATAGTTTGATGAAACATTTTTAAGAGACAAGAAGGTGAACATTAAGAAGATAAGGTTTCTTTTGAAGAATAACAATTTGAAATCTTATTTCCTTTGATTTCATAACAGGTTAAAGGAAAAGGAAGTGTTGACTAAAAAAAATCTTGGAAATATCTTAAACTATATCATCAAACAAGTAATTTATCTGCATACACCTACACATTCACCTTGAAATCAGTATATATTCTGATCTACCAGCCCATATTGATTAAATGGATTTTTTTTTAGTACTTTTAGAGTTTCAATTACTCAAAAGAAATAAACTTTTTTTTTTTAATCAAATAATTGTACCCTAGAATAATTAAGGTGAATATAATGGTTGTTTTCTGCCTTCTCCAGCTTTTAAAGTGAGACCTGGAACTAGTGTCGTTCCCACTGGAATTTTGAAAGAGTCCGGGACTTAGAGATTGATAAATGGTGCACTCCAACTAAAAATCAAAGGAACATAACATTCATTTAACCATCAGGCCTTGATCCTATGCACATCTTAACTTGTCATTAGAGTAAACTTTAAGGGGAAAGAAAAGAGCTACAGCTATTTTCCTCCTGAATCCACTACCCTGTCCCCCCACACTAAAGTTTAGTTGCTTTGCTTTTTGGTTACTTTAATGTTTATAAATAGGTGATTTTTCTCCATCCCAAACAAGCCCTGCACCTGACAGAGCAGCATATTTGTTAAGACACCCAGGCAAAGACACAAAAAATTGAGGTCCAGCCTGAGCCAAACTCTTTCTGTAACCAGAGCCTCGCACAGTTCATGAGCTGGAGGAACTTTCTGAATGAGCCTCTCCAAACCCACAAGATTTTCCCAAATAATTAAATTTATCAGTGTATTACATGACAAGTGTTTACTCGAGAACAAACAAAACTAATCCCAGCTTCTAAACTTCCCTGGATACAGCAGCACTGAAGAAATGTTTCTGAAATCACAGTGCAGATCTGTAAGCTATTTAAGAGAGTCTACAGTTTGATTTTTTATTTAAAAAAAAAA
>VWZY01002370.1:8291-34824 GCA_013399075.1 Chloroceryle aenea
TCCTCTTTGCTTATGAAACTATCTTTTAATTGACAAGCTTTCTTGCTTTTGCTCCTCTTATTCTCTCTCTCCATCCTACTTGGGCAGGGTCGAGTGAGCAAGCAGCTGGATGGTGCTTAGCTGCTGACAGGGGTTAACCCACAACACTTGTGAATCAAACATTCATGCAGTATAAGAAAAATAAGCCTACACTTTGGGAAACCTAGCAGATTGGTGAATTAGCAACACAAGGTGCAACAGCTGACATGATAGGTTGGCTACCTACCTAGTTCAGCCTTGTGCTCCTAGTTCAGAACTCATTTCAGATTATTTAAAGCAATTGCATCACCTAGAAAGTGATCAGGCAGGAGGACAGTACAACACTACTCTGAGAAAACAGCTACAATATTGCAGCCAGCCCTTGTTTTAAGAAAGCAGCTACAGTGCACAGAGTAACTACAGGAATGCTTCCAAGTTTGCACCTACAAAAGATTTAAGATCTTAAACAGCTTTTACTGCTTTGTTTTGTAAACTGACACCAGCCCTCTCTGANGTTCAAAAAACCACGTAGACGTGGCACTTCAGGACATGGTTTAGCGGTGATGGTAACGTTGGGTTGATGGTTGGACTTGATGATCTTAGAGGTCTTTTCCTACCTTAATGAATCTATGATTCCGAAGTTGGGTGCATGCAGGAAGTCAAGAGGTGACACAACCACTAACAGCTGACCTGAACTGACCAAACTGCCACATAATGTCACATGCATGAGGAAGGGGGGTTATGAAGGTAGGCATTGCGCAGAAACTGGTTGGGCATTGGTCTGCTTGTGGCAGATGGTGAGTAATTAGCTTTGCCTCACTTGTGTGTGNTTGGGAAACCTAGCAGATTGGTGAATTAGCAACACAAGGTGCAACAGCTGACATGATAGGTTGGCTACCTACCTAGTTCAGCCTTGTGCTCCTAGTTCAGAACTCATTTCAGATTATTTAAAGCAATTGCATCACCTAGAAAGTGATCAGGCAGGAGGACAGTACAACACTACTCTGAGAAAACAGCTACAATATTGCAGCCAGCCCTTGTTTTAAGAAAGCAGCTACAGTGCACAGAGCAACTACAGGAATGCTTCCAAGTTTGCACCTACAAAAGATTTAAGATCTTAAACAGCTTTTACTGCTTTGTTTTGTAAACTGACACCAGCCCTCTCTGAAACATGTCCTCCAGATGCAAAGGAGTCACCGAGTCCAAAAAAGAAAACAGATATTTTTAATTTGTTATAAAGAAGATCTAATGCATTATCAGCCTCTGAGTTTCACTAGAGCAGCAGAGACACCAAAACTATGAGAAATCATTTAGAACTGATACAGCAGAGAAATCCCCATGCAAATGAAACATGGGGAATTTTGATAACACAAACATAAATGAGAAATAAGGCATAAGTCTACAAAATTTAAAATTTGAGGGCTTTTAAGATATTATTTGTAAACCAGTATTTTCTTGTGCAACTATAAATTAATTGCATAATCCTGCCCAATATTTGCATGCTTCTTGGCATCGGGTCAGATTAGACAGAGGTAAAATACTCTCCCCCTCCCCCCCAACACTGCATTCACAGCTGGGTGGGTGGTGGTCAAAATGTATTAGTCCTCATTTTCCTCCCATCCAACATCCAAAGATTACCCTTTACTCTACCCTTCCCAAGAAACAGCCAAACAACACATGAAAAACAATCCATTAAGTGAGGACTTGCTCCTAACTACCTATCAGCTTCTTTTACCATGACCTTTTCAACACCATCAGAACCTATGGCCGCTCTATTTTACCTGCATTGATCATTGCCTGTACACTCGATTTGCCAAATACATAATGCTGTGTGAATATACTTGATCTATGTGCAATTCACATTACTTCATGGTGCAATTCACATCACTTCATGGATATTTGTCTCCTGATGTACTTTTGCTGCCTTTACTGACAAAACACTACCCATGTCAAGAGAACGATTTAGCACACTGCCCTTTTGCTGTTCCTTTGACATACTAGGAGGGAAAACAGGTGGGGATAAGGGGCATGAAACAAAAGCTTTAACAAAATGTGGATGAAGCAAATTCAGAAAGGAGAAAAACAGAAAGTTAATTCACTTGAGTAAGAAGCTAAATGAATAGAATCAAAAAGAAGAGCCTTTCCATCTGGGAGGTTAATAGCAATTAAGTCAGAATTAATGGTAGAGAAAGGGTTGTGTTTATGCTCTTCTAAGGCAGACTATGATTTTTGTTGTGTAAAAGGAAGTATTTCTATCCCCAAAATGGCACATAGCTGTCCTAAAGAAACTGCTTTCAGATACTTTCTACAGAAAAACTTGGGCTTGCGTTAAGAAGCAGAGAAAGTTCTCTAAGTTACATGTACAAAGAGACATACAGATAACTTCAGTTTTATGATGGCTTAACACTTAACAAGGCTATACCAGCCAGACTAAATACCTCTAAAACGTCAGGAAAAAAATCCACAAAACAAACACAAGTATGAATGGCTTACCTGTTCTACTCTTAGCATGTCTATGATCTGATCAAACAACGGGGTTCTCAGCAAGTCTCGATGAATTAATAGAGTTTCCAGAGCATTACAGGCAGCAGGGTATTCACACTTAGAGTCTCTGACTGAGATTTAAGAGTAGATAATTGGTTACATAATGTTTATGACAAAGACTTTGAACAACATATGAATTATCAGTTACTATAACCATATTTCATACTCCCAAACCCAAGTTCAATTACACCCAAGAGATTCAAGTTACCCTCTCCCAGCTTACTTATTCGTGTGACCTTCTCAACACTGGCATCCGTGTCCACATACACATGACATATCCCTTCACTGTGTCCCATCACCGGGATTCCCTTTGCAGCTTTCTGGATATTCCTGACTAGCTGTGATGAACCACGTGGAATAATTAGATCTATCAGTTTATCCAAACGACAGAGATCTTCTACTTCCTCTCTTGTGTTCACCTGTGGTAGTTACAATACAAACAGTCTATACTTTGAACACTTAGCTTCTGTCCATATTTTTTATCCATACCATAGCAAAGAAATTGTTGATTTAATTCTAGGCACTTACTAGTTGCACTGCATCTTTGACTCCATGAATGGAGAGTGCTTCTTGTGCCAGATGATGAAGGATTTGATTGCTATGTGCTGCCTCTTTCCCTCCTTTAAGTAGCAAGCCATTTCCACTTGCTATGGCCAAAGCAGACACCTGTCAGAAAATAATTTATTAAGGCAGAGAAAAGCAGTCTGTCTCCTCTGTCAGAATAACACCCACAAAACAGATTAAGAAAAGGATTTTTAATCTTCTTAAGTAACTCAGTATTAATCTACAGTTTTCATTTTATGACACACAAAAAAAATAATTACAAGTAACAGCACATTTAAATCCAGAAATGAAATGTGCTAGTGTTTCAGGAACAAACATGAGTTTTCATTGTACTATTGCCAAGGGAAGGCTGCAGTGGACAAGTCAGAGGAAACCCTGGACATAGACTCTGGTATGAACTGGGTAGTTGCATGGGCAATCACCCCAAGGAGAGCAACTTTAGGTGCAAGCACTCTTGTCCCTAACCATTCCAGAAGAAAGTGGCTAATAAGCTCTTCCTATAATCAGGAAGAACATTTTCACCATGCTGTCTAAAATAAAAGCCATAAATAGACAACACTTGCCTTAGGTGTGGGAAAAAAAAACCTTCTAGACAATAGGTCCAGCATCACCTGTATCTCTCTGCTTTCATGTTTAGCACCAAAAGGAACAGACTGATATTGCTGCTTTTCTGTTAAGGTGGCAAATTTCACTCATTTGAGTCCAGCAACACAAATCAACCATATTTCCATAAAGTACTCTGAAGAAACCACTACTTTCTGGAAGTTAGATAAAAAGTCACTTCTGCTGTTCAAAACATATACCTAATTCTCCAGTGTCTCCAGACACTGGTTCTAATTAGTGTTTTCCCCACTAAATTGAAAACCTCTTTAACAGAGGTGTGGTAGTAGGTTTTTCATTGCTTGTTTCAGTTTTTGGTTTTTTATCCAGCAGTATGTCAGACGCAATAAAGCTCTCTTTCCAGACTTATTTTACTTTCATAACCCTTTTTATCTTCCTCACACCAATCCCATTTGCAATGGCCTCACAATCTGTCCACTCACCTGAAACGAAATAGCATAATTCCTTTAGAAAATAAAATCACCTCCTCTACAGAAACTTTTAGACCACACAAATTAAGAATTTAAAGTTATTTTACTGTATTTTTTTATTATATATAGTAATATATTATCACTATATTACCATCTTCTGGCCAATATCACCTATATCATCATCATCTGTATGGATCCTCACCACACTTGAACTCATTAATACAGAAATTGGATGCTGTTGAGACACAAAAGCAAAGCTCATGCCTAATGAGCAGCAGCTTAATGGCACACTTTGGATGCTAATTTATACATAAAAATCTTAAACCCATCCAATACATCTCAGATCACCTACTTTACCCTTCTAATATCAAATGGACAGTGACAAATCACAGTGTTTGATATTCTACCTCATCTTCCTGTCACCAATTTGAAAATAATATTGAAAAATAAGAAATACTTCAGAAAAATACACTGAAGTATAATAATCTAGGACTCTTACCTTACATAGATACTGCTTCTCTTTCTAATTTATAAAAGTAGACACTAAAAAGCAGTCTGATTGTCTCTGGAAAGTATTTTCTACATAGCTGCCTCTCCACAGGTCAGTATCACAAAGGAAAGCTAATTTAAATACAGAATTCCACTCTGCAGACATAAGATTAAACAGTTATGAATCGATTTGAAAAAAAATGCTAATAAAAGAAATAAAAATCGATAATTAAGACAAAAAAAAAAAAACCACAAACACAAAACACAAAACAAAACAGCAACAAAGCCCTCTGTGATTAAAAGGAGAAGGTAAGAGGTTTGAAAACCATTCAGTCCCTTCAAAGAAGGGCACGACTGTACTTATGAGTGGGAACTGAATTTGGTGGAATCCATAGGAAGCAGTTTGTGAAAGATGTTTGCAATTTGGCTTTCTAAGTATTAGAGGCAAATGTGTGATTTGTATATGCTCCTTAGAAGCTTATTAAATCTTAACTGGTAACGTACAGTCACTTCACCTGTACTGAAACTCAAGACTGACTTAACTGAGCAGGCTCTTTCCAGGGAGCAAATGGAGCGCACCCTCTTCCAGTGCAAAGTCGAAGTTCTCCTGTAATTGCTCACTCAAACATGCATGAAGATACAGTCATAAACTAAGAGGAAGCAGCTCCCCCTCTGCACTCACAGACCATCCTACTATTGACTATAGCATAGGATAGAAACTGTGCAATTCAGACACAGAGGTATCAAAAGGTGATCCTCTCAATTTGCACCAGAAAACTTGATGTGAGTATGAGGACAGAAGGCTGGCAGGAAGAAAAGCAACCACAAAGAGAAGAGATTCCAAATCTGTAAAATAAAGTGGGGGGAAAAGCCAGCAAGAGTCAGTCTGTTGTCAGTTTTAAGATAAGTGGGAAGAAAAAGAGGGAGACATCGGCTACAAGGCAAGAGACCAGGGCTGAAGTCCAGGAAGACAGATGAGAATTCGACAAGGAAACACAGCAGTTATTTATAAAGAACAGAGCTAGTAGCCAGGAGCTAATCACAGCAGACCAGTTATTCCTTTCTAATAGTGCCTTTTCATTTCACAGGAACTTCACCTAGGGTATGCTCCCTGTCAGTATGAAATGGGAGGGGCAACTCACAAAATTCAGGCATGAAGTGCCAAGCTGTTCACCCACCGAGTCTCACTTCCTCTCAAAGCGCCTGCACTCACCACTTGCTCCTTAAACGCCTGCTCACATATTAGAGAGCTCCTCAATCCATCTTCCTAGACATCTCATGTTAGTTGGAGAAACTGGTATTGATAATTACGTTTTTTTTTTGTTTTCCCTTTAAAATCTACTACAGTTGCTCAGGAGTTACAAAAGATGATCAAGGTCGCCCTTGCAATGTCATTTCAGCCCCCCCCACTTTTGTGCGCTGTAACGGCATGTACTCACAGAAATATTCCCACGTGGCTCTGCAGAGGAAGATATTTGCCTGTAAGATGCCTGCCTCATTCCTGGCACATGAGAAGCAACACTTAATTACAGTGCACTATCTAAGAGCCTCACTAGCCTATCCAGCAACTTCAGCACTTAAGAACACCATTCTTCCTCACACTTGTCCTGCTGCAACTGAGGCAGCACAATCATTCCACCTCACTGCACATAAGCGGTATCAGTACAGGACAGATCGCTCAAAGCCTGGAACCTCTGTGCTTTCTGTGCTCAGCATTTTTTTTAGTATTTTTTTTTATCTTGTATCCCTAACAGTTACAGTTCATTACCAGCATTTGCATTAAAGTGTTCCTGTTTAATTCCAGCCTGCAGCTCAGCAGTATGCAGCATGAACAGATAAAACCAGTGCTTATTGTTAGAAGTCTCCCAATACATGAGTTACGCTCTGAACATACATTCGTAAGACACAGGCAGGAACTGCACCATCTGAATAGAAAAGAACTCGTTCCCTATGTCGAGATTTATTAAAAAAAAAATATATACATATATACACACAAAACCACACCACAAACAGGCCTGAATAACTCCAAATAGTGCAAAGGCAAGTCCTGAGAATATCTCTGCAGAAAAAATACAGATGCTAACAGAATCAGTTTGCGAAGACTCCAAGCAAGAGTCCTTTGAGACAAGACTTCTTGTAGCCTCCCAGTTGTTCACCAACAGAAACATCCTTTCTTTTTTCATCAAAGAATTCCCAGCGATGTAATCTGCCCTCCTTACCTACCTGTGGAAGACAGTCGGGACGGGACTCAAAGATCACGAGAAGGACACCAATAGGCACCGTCACCTGCTCCAAATCCAGGTCTTTGGCTATTCGTGTTCGCCGAATTACACGGCCAACACTGTCCTGTGAGGACGCTGCAATCTGACGCAGACCAATAGCCAAGCTGTTCAGCTTTGATGTAGACAGACTAAGACGTTTCAACAAAGGAAGTGCCAATCTCCCTAAGAGAAAGTAAAAATTGTGCTGGAGATAAATTGGCCTGTCTAGGTTCAAGCAAAAGTGACTTAGACAAATGATAAACCCAAAAAAATTCAAGTGTTTCCCACACCCTAGCAAAAAACCTACCTGAAATGAAAAATGCATAGCACCGAGTCCAGTAGCCACAATTAAACCACTCAAATGTGAGAATGATTTCACCCATCACCACATTTTCACTTAATGCGGTGAAGTGACTTGTACATGAAGCAACATCAATATCCACCGAGAGAAGTTTTGCCCTGTTTCAAGCACTGTTCTAGGTCTGAATTTCTTACAAATGTTTACCCTGGCAGTATTTCTGGAAGGTTTGGGCTAACTTCACCTTTTGATTTTACAGATGGAAATCCCAAAGCACAGATGCACACATTGCACCTGTATTCAGATTGGGCAAGAAGTGCCTGAATTTTCTAGTTGGAACATGTTCAGACAGTAAATTAACCCAGCAATTGCACCTCACATACTCTGGTCAGTAAAAACCGATTACCTGGAGTCTTCCACAAAGTATTACGATTCACAGTATGTAATTTTCCTACATTTCATATATTGCCATCCCTATGTATACACATCCCAATCCCAACTGCTCAATGAATGTATCAGTCTAACACAGAAGAATGGGTACAATCCAAGCCACCTAAAGAGAACTTTCCAGAAGAGGACAGGGTTCTTTTAGGAGAGCATCAGTTCAAGTACAGAGATGACAGACTTCCCCTTAAAGGCCAAACATTATCTTAAAAGGCCAAGAAATACTCACTTTATGCATAACAGAGATGACATTTGTTACATTCTGTTTCTAAAGCACGTCTCCTTTAGCAAAATGGAGCGCTATTTTTCTGTTTTGTTTTTCACAACACGCTGCTCAGTGTTCCACGAGGCCTCACTATCTTCCACGAGGCCTCACTATCTTCTCCGAGGAAGGTATCTGTTTTATGCCACTGTGGAAGCTGATGCTGTTTACACTGACAAGCTCTCAAGGTCCTGGGTTCACTCCTCTGTAACAGCCATACTACCCAGTCCTGGGTGACAGAATATTATAGTTCTGCTCATTTCCTTCAAAGCCAAGAAAGGTTAAAAATGTGAATGGACTTGAAGTAGTACCTTTATTTTCAGCCTCTTCTAAATCCTTTTTGTTTGCCAAGAGAATTTCTTCTCTCTGGTCAGTCAGCAAGTCAGCAAGATGATAAATAATCTCAGCTCTCTGAAAAAGAAAACAGTTTCTGAACTAAATTATTACAAAAAGTCCATGCTATTTGACATCTGGTCCCCTCAGACCATTGATGTTGACCACATCCTCTCACTGTCTCAACTCCCTGAATACCTGGGACCAGCTGATTTGTCCAGCCTGCATCACACTGAAAAATGAATGCAGAGCGCTACTTCAACCTTTACTTTGCTTTTTAGTGTCTTGCTTTCCACGCCCAGTCTTCTTCACCAAACCCATGATGTTCTCCCTTTAAGACCATCTCATCGTCTTCACAACACATTCCACATTTCACCTACCCAGCTGCAGAGCAGTAACCTATTGTCTACAGCTCTCTTTGGCACACACTACTCACAGGAGTGAACGGACGAAGTTTTTTCAGTCAATTCTTCAGCAGCTCTGATCACTATTCATTTCTGTGAGATATTCAGTACCATTAAAAATTTTATAAATCCCACATGAAAGCACATATTAATTACTTCATAACCCCAAGGTACATTATCTTTCTGCTTTTCTCATCTCTTTAAGCACGCTACAATCCCAGTGATGGCACAGGCACACAAAGAATAGGTTCCCGTCCCAGGGGGCCCATTTGTTCTATAAATCTGTGTTGTACAGCTCACCACACACATACAAGCTTAACAAGTGAGGCCATATTGTTCTGTCACCTGCTCAGGCTGTAGAGCTGCAAGGGTCCTGCCACCAGCTCGAGCCATTTCCCCCTGCTGCTCCACTGTAGGACCTGAAAAAAACCCAAAATATGCTATGCAGACAAAATAACAGCACACATGGAAGTGAATACCAGCCCTTCCACCTTCTGACCCTTTGCTCAAAGCAGGAACAGAATCTTAAAGAGACATATTCAAGACACATCAACATCAAAAAGCAAATAAAATTTTTGGAATTATTGGAAAATGATTTCTGTTGTTTCTCCTAGAGAAAACAACAGGAAGCATAATCTTACCAAAACTCAGGTAGCCCTGCCACCTCATAAATTAAAGCTTCATTTGCATCTTGAATGCTACATGAAGTTTTGATTTTTGCCCATCTCCGAACAGCCACAATAGAATGAAAACAGTTTTGAATGAGAGAGACCAAGTTTTGGAAAGAGCTGACATACAAATTGTCCAAGACAAAACCTCTTAAGTGTGGAAGAGAGAGAATAAAGGAAAAAATGATGTCTCACATCTTCAAACTGAATGGGGGTTGATTGCCCATAAAGGTGGTAGGGGCATCAAATGGAGCTGTCAGGAAGAAAATTCAGAACCTTCCCCACCCTCTCAAACCCGAATTAAAGCAAGCAATTCTTCACATAGTTCTAGCTCCAGAGTTTATATGCAGTAACTAGTTAGGACTCTTGACCATCATGACACACAATTCCGGGGATGCCGTCTTCACACATGTCCAAAGGATGATTCGACAAATTAATACAAGACATACATTGAGGATTATTATATGCAAAGAAATTTGCTTGGCTTAAAGCACAAGTCCAACATGTTGCTCCATGCTTGCCGTGTTCTGCCAAGGTCACAGATCTTTGGTCTTCCTCCGGCAATGCAGTGGCAGGAAAACATTCCTACTTACCATACCAGAAGACTGAGTTGTAAAAGAATTGATGATAAGAAATAAAATTAAATACTATATCGGTTCAGCAGCACATTCTATGTCCACATTTTCACACTGAAATACTAGAAGATAACCCCTAAGACTAAAACTGGTAAAATCTTACTCACTGCATTCTTCAAATGCAAATCTCATGCAGCATCAGGGAATCAGAACAGAGGATTCAACATTTTCTCTTCCTGCTATAGAAAATACCTTTCAAAATCCATTTTTCAAGAGGAGTGTGGCTTCCCTGTTATTGTATGGGTCTAGACAAATTTTAACTCTAATCTCTACAGCTCTAAATGTACATATTGCCTCTGTACTCACCTGCAGGTTTCACCTCTGAAAAAAAAGTTCCAACTTTTTTCCCTTCTACAATATCTGTGATGACATGACCAGAGATCTTCGGGTGGGTTCCATTTGCAATCACTACAGAGGTGCCTCCTTGGAGGGCCCACAGAGCTGCTTTCACCTAAAGCACAGGAGAGAGGCAGTTTCAGGAAATTCACTTGTTATTTGAATCACAACTCTCAACAAGACTTCTTGCTGCACTTTGATCTCCAGCTTGATAAATTACGCTTTAAAAGAGCACTCAGCACACTTCCAGAATTTCCATAGTGTACCATTGAATGAGATCATGCATTTGCACTTTACCTTCCATTCCTTAACTAGCTGCCACTTTATACACCTACTTCCAATTTTCCTACCATCCTGTTTTTTTCAAGACTTCTGCATGGGCACTTTGGTGATATGTTCTTTTTCATCATTACTTTATGTTGCAAGTTCTTACTGTCTGAAGCAACCAAATGTTCTGTTTTGAAAAGATTATTGATGATTGCCCTGACATTGATTACCCATCAATAACTGAACCGCTTCAATTGGACACATGATATTACTTATTCTGTGGAGCACCATTCTTGCTCAGGCCTGAGCCATTACCATGTAACATTAAAATACTACTCAGTATCCTTAGCCGTCCAAATTACTCCATTTGGTCAGCCTCATGGGTCTGGTTAACATCTACTGGAATTCTCACTGTTTAAGACCCCTTGGTAAAGCTATGAAGTTTGCTGAAGGGTTACTCAGTTTTCCACATAAAGTTTTTACTTGCTTTGTTCACATTTCCTGTTCACCTTCCAATTTTTTTACTTGCTTCTACTTTCTGCTTGGTACTACACCTACTGTCCTAAAAGTTGTTTCTTTCAGTAGGCTCTATTGAAGACATTGCACTTATTCAGTTTTCAATTATATGGTTTTTTATTTGGCACTCTTCTCCCTTTTGGTAGTTGTTTTGGAGGAAGATTCTGTAAGCATAGCATTTAGGAGTCAGATTCAAAGGTCTGGACTGCAGTGTACAAAGTAACATGCATAAGATTAAGGGCCAGGAGCAAGAACAATCTGACATCCACAGACAGATGGAAACCGAAATCAATGATACTACCAGATATCCTGTGTGCTAAAGGCTGACATGGAAGGTGGGTAGGGAGGCAGGCATCACAATCAACCAGAGTCTGTGACATTTAGGGGCAGTATCTTTGTAGGCATTTTCCTCACATGAAGGGTGACATGAGTTTCCTTTTCTGCACTTCAGTATGGGTATACTGAAGTTTGCTTAGGCCTTCCACAGAATGTTAAGTTAGCAGCAGGATTAGCTTATTAGCAAGGGTCCTTTAAAATCCCCACGTATTCATCAGTCCTAAGATTAGCCTCTTTCCACACACGTGAACCACAGTTTACACAGGCATCACACGATTTCTCTAAAATTTCCCTCCCTCTTAACATTTCACTTGTTCATGCCAAAATAGGAAAACACAACCCCAAATCCCAGATGTTACCTGCTGAAGAGGTACTGGCTGTGGTCTCTTTTTTTTTTTTTTAATTTCCTGACTGAGGTATGGGCAGCATTGTCCCACCAGTAATTTTTTTGGTGTCTCATTTTTTTTACACTGCAAAAGCTTCTCTGTTTCCTCACTTCTATGTTTCTGTAATATGGTTCTAAAATTAGGTATTACAGTTCCCATCCACTGGGGCACACCACCTGTAAGATATGCCTATCACAGCAAACTTGACTACCACAAGAATATCAACTGCTCCATTTTTGCTCAAATTTCCTGGTGATGAAATGGAAGATTTTTACTTTGAGCTATCATCTGTTTATTCTGTTATTGATACAGTTTCTCAAATGTATCACCCGATTCTCTGCTGTGACATTTTTTTGTTACAACTGAAGCACTGAGATTCACTGCCAGGTGACTTTGACTTAAATATCTCTCACAGATTATTATTTTTACAAGTACTCTCTGACCTTGGCAGCTTTCCCCCCAGTACATGTAATCATGCAAACTATTCCAAAACTCAGATCAAGGGAAAGTTGTTTCTAAATCATATCTGTACATCTCACAGTTAGAACAGTCAAAGGCCTTCTCGTTTTGCCACCTTCTACTCCATGCTCCGATACTGGAGAGTGCCTCACCTGATTCTCCAGAACAGGAAATACCTGGTGAAGATTTTTCACTTTGGTCTCTCCCTGCTTCATCAAAATCACTTCAGTTTTTATAGACAACCTTCCAGAAGTGTCCTTAGGAAACTCGCACCAATTAATGCTGCCATAGTGCATATCCCAACATCCTGAGAGATAAATGCTGAAGTCTCACACCAAACCCATGATTGTGCACTCACAGTAATGAATATCGAGGGCATCCGACAGTACACAGCACCTCTCGGTGCTCCGACCTCTACTAATCTCTTCAATAACTAAAGCACTTTGGTCTCCACCAACATATCCTTCAAAAGCAAACGGCACATGTACAAACCGAGAAAGGAGACAGAGGTATCATATCAGACTCGAGTGACAGGGATTCTCAGACTTTGAATTATCACATAAGGAAAAAAGTGAGGAGTGACTCCTGTTTTAATTTAACACATCAATTTATACAGTTTCAAATGTCACATTATACAAACTACTGGGATGCAATTCATTAGTTGCTCTTTTCAAGTCACACGGACACATGAAAGAAGCTAAAGGAACCCACACACTGTTCCAAGGAACTCACAGAATAGCTGAGGCTGGGACAGATCTCTGGAGATCAGATAGTCCAACCGCCTGCTCAAAGCGGATTATAACAAGTTACTCAAGACACTCTCCAGGCAGGTTTTGAACATCTCCAAACACTGAGATTCCACAAGCTCTCTAGCAACATGCTCCAGTCTTTCAGCACCCTCGCAGTAAAACTCTTACATTTCAGTTTAATTTCTTGTATTTCAGCCTGTGCCCATTGCATCTTTTCAGTGGAGATATCCAGGGAACAGACAAGAGTCTGGCTCTGTCTTCTCTACACTCTCCCTTCAGGCATTTATATATAAACCATCTCTTCTTTGGGGTAAACAGTCCTCATTCTCAGCTTCTCATAGTGTGACAGATGCTTGAATTCTGTAATCATATCTGTGGCTTTCCTTTGAATTCAGCATGGTCTTCTTGTGACGCAGTGTCCAAAACCAGACACTACTCTGTAGATGTGGTCTCACTAGTGCTGAATAGAGAGAAATTTCCCTCAATCTACTGGCTATGTTTTTTCTAATGCAGCCCAGGATGCTGTTGCCCTGCTTTGCCTAAAGGGCATAACGCTGGCTCACATTCCACTTGATGGCTACCAGGATCCCCTAACACCCTTTTCAGAGACTCTACCCAGGCTGGTGAATAGAGTTTTCCATCCCTCCAGGTAGGGCTCAGCATTTCCCATTTTCTAACTCCATAAGATTCCTGTCTGCACATTTCTGCAGCCTGTCAAGATCCATCTGAAAGGCAGCACAATCAGCCTGTCTATCTCCCTTTCCCATATCTCCCTTTCCTTCCCAATTAAAAAAACAACCAACCAATCAGCCAACCAACATTCCATATTTCTACCTTGGCTTCCATGCCTCCCATTCCCACTCGGGATTTAGTTCCAAATGTTACAGACTGCTGGTCTCCTGGGTAGAATATGTCAATGAGCTTTGCATCATCAGATCCCGGAGGGCTGTCAAAGAGTCCTGAAATAAATAATAAAATTCTGTTAAGTGTTATATATCCTCATCTCCAAAGCCCACCCATGAAAACAACAAAAATAATAAATCCCCGAGGCTGAAAAGCTGTATTCCACTCTACAGGATTGAAAACTTTCTCTGACCCCTGCTTTTTGTGGGACTGAAAGCATGAAACACTTATAAGGCAGAATCAAGAACCATAACTTTACCAAAAGCATAATGACTAAGAAACCAAAGCGCCACATGCTGAATTTCAGCATTTAAACTGGGAGATAGTGACATTTGGTTGAGGTTACAGAGAGAGTTTACAGCTTTTATAGGTTCAAAATCTGGGCTTGTACATACAAGGCCACAACAGGACAGGCAAAGGATAGTTCTCACCACAATCTCAGATGATATTCTTGATTACAGCGATAAACAGGGCAATTCAGAAATATGTAAAAAGGGTAACTATAAAAAAAAAATCTCACAAGTAGTAACATAGCACGACAGAGATGTATTCTTATTAATTATTATTTTTAAATCTATTAATTTTATTTAACCATGTTTAGAGTTGAATGACACTTTGGTTTACCTAACACATTCATTCTGCCATCACACTTCCCAGAAATGCTATGTGAAAAAATCCTGGCATTACAAATTAGAGAGCACAAGTGCAGATTGTGTCCTTCCTTGATAGCTTGTGAAGAAGAGGACACACATCTTTCCACAAACAAGATGTCAAATTGAATGAATAAGCTTGAATGATGGAGGTGCTGGATGTGATTTTTTGGTTGTTGTTTTTTTTTTTGGTTGTTTGTTTTTTTTTTACAAGATGTTTTGACTATTGTTTTTCTGAGTTGTTCTCAGACAGTCATTTCAACTAGAAATAACCATGAAATCCAGCTGAATCTGCTAAAAGAAACTGTGTTTATGGAAAGCACCTCCTTCCTTCTCAGGGCCTACAGTATGTGCCAAAGTCCAGGATTCACCAAATGAAACTCACCTGGAGAAGATTAAAAGACTATGTGACTTGGCTTATGTGGACTGCACTGATCTCAAACTGCGCCCACTACCCTCCTCTCTCTAGAAAAGGAACTTCACCATCCTTAAGTGACATACTTATGTCACAGCAGCATAGCTCAGAAGACTAGAGAGCAGTGTAAGCCAAATGTCTGGGAGACCAAAATAGCTAGTAAATTCAAGGTATCTGTAAGGCAGTGATCAGGATGTAAAACTCTTATCTGTAGTTTACAGAAAGACAGTACCTGATGCCAGAAGAAACAAACTATTGTAGAATTGTATCTGGCTTATACTCCTGAATCTAAAAACATAGCCTTTGTCCTGCATATTACTCATGAGTACATCATACAATTCTGAGAAGCTAGCAGGACTACCATAGGACATATTCTGGGTATTGTAGATTCTGGAACAAGTCTCAAATTCACATGCATTCTCACCCACCCAGATTCAACAGGGGGGCAGACAGTCTTTGGCTTATGCAACAGCATCGGCATTGGATATATGCCTTACGAAGTCACATGGTGCGTTGTAATTGTCCCTGTAAAAGATATGAACTGAAGAGATCAGTAAACCCCAAATACAGGATGGTTTGCCTATCTGATGTACTTCAATAAAATAAGAAAATAAAGAAAGTACTCCAAACCTTCTACATCTGAGAGAACAATCAGGAGATCGGTTTTCATTTCCACAGCCAGTCGTGCTGCCAGACTGTCATTATCCTTGACACTAATCACCTGCAATGCACATGCATATCGGCAGCATTGAATAGTGGGAGGAACTAGGAAATATTTGGCTGCAACAAACAAGAGCTACCACAGCACTACTGAGTCCTTCTGAGCTACTTTGTTCACACCCATTGGAAACTTAGAAGGTGGTCTGTGTATGAAAGAGCGTATGCTTTCAGAATGCAGTAAAGCAGTATCAAAATGACAAGCAGTGTAATCCGTACCTGTATTCTTCACTTTGGTGCCCAGTGACAAGACAAGAGGTACTAACTGACCTGGCTTTATGCCACAGTGCTGGACTAGAAGACTTGCAGAAGTCTCTTCCAACTTCAACTATTCAGTGTAAACAAAACTGGGCATGCTTGCTTTTGGCAGAGCAGACATCATCTGCCCTGATTTCACCCCACAGCACTTTATCATGCCAGAAACACAGAGGACAGCACAGTCTTCCAGTACCCTCTGTCTGCATTACTACTTTTGTATGTGTGTTTCCCTGCTGCAGGCTTCAGAGATCCCCAATTATGGTATTACTGAAATATCAGTGCTGTACCACCTACAAGCAGGATCCACCCCCTTGCAATACTTTACCCACATTTACCCCCTGGAGATCACTGTTCGGCTCTGGAGGTGGAACAACAGCGTCATTAGTGTTAATTATAGGGACAATATTCATCCTTAAAAGTTCATGCAATGTTCCATTTAAGTTCCGACGCTTCTGTTCATCGTGGAAATCCAGGTTGGTGACTAAAATCTAAAAGGAGAAAATGAATGTGTACTTAGTCTACCACTTTTCCTAAGAACATCATCACAAATGTATGTATTAATATATCATAACAGATCATTCATGCCCTTCAGGTCACTAAATAAATATAAGCCACATTTAAAGGATGAAGAATACAAGTGAGACATGTTATTTTCACAACATTTTCATGTTTAAACACCTTAAATTCCACTGGAGCCTATAATGGCCCTTCTCAAGCTGACAGATCACAGGCTTGAGGAATCACCTCAGAATAAAAACATAAGCAGAACATAGGCACTGCTGGAAACTACCGAGACCCTAAAGAAACCAACAGATTGCTCAGGATGGTACCATTCCTGTTTTCCTTCACAGTGTAATGTTTCTACTGTCACAAGAGGGATGTTTTCTCTCAAGATTTCTCTTCAGCTCTAGAACTCACTTGCTTTTCTGAAAGAATCTTGATCTTAAAGCCTCTTGTACGCAGACATCACACTTTTTTTTTTTTTGGCTTGTTAAGACCAAAAAAACCCATGTCTTCTCTGAAAGGACTTAATTTTTTTTTTTTTTTTCATTTTTACTTTAACCTTGGACTATTGAGAACTAAGCAAACAACTCACCCACACAATGTTACAATAGCACTTGTAGTCAATGTGTATACTGACTTTTTTTTTTAAAAAAGACAACTAATTCTTTTAAAATCAAAGGAATGGTAGTTGTTTACAGATTGAACAAGATTATAATCCAGTGCAACCTATAGCAATTGTTACCTATACTGTAAACATTATAGTGATATTAACTATACTGTATTACAGGAAGAAGGTCCTCCAAACAAGACTTCATACTAGGCTCCTGAATTCATTTAAAGTGTCTAAACAAATAAAGCCTCACAGTTGATGAAATTCTATATTCTCAAAAGTATTTAAGATAAGCAAAGTTCAAGACTAGCTCAACTCATACAGTTGCAGTATTCAGTATAGGTGGGAGACCCAGGCTAGTGGTACCATCACCCACGGGTTAGAAAGGTTTGAGGACAAGATGGACAGTAAGTTCTGAAGTGTCAATATGCACTTCTGTCAGCCTTACAGAATGTGTGGCAGTTCAGCCGCTTGTTATTTTTAAACACTCACTTTGGATCACCAACTTCAGCTTTTATTAACACCTTGACCCCACCAGTACATAACAGCAGGGCACACACAAACACCAAAAAGTAAAAGCTTATTTGCTTCACCTTGACAATAGATAATTCCATATAGCAGATAGTTAGCAAAGCACTCCTACAATAATAATACAATAATAAACCCACATAGAAGGATGGCAATAGAAATGCAAGACTACAGTAAAGATAGCAGCATATAAAATGTGGAAGAAAATCCAAGAACAATTCCATCACTGGCTGAAGTAGCAAGTCAGTCTAGGAAAGAAAGAATCCCTTACTTGAGCTGCACAGATGCTGTACTGTGTAAACATGGCCTCATAGAGAGCCATTAGTCCACTCTGGCCAGCTGCTGCACAGGCTCGAGCCTCCAAGACTGGAATAGCCTACAGAGATAAAACACAGTTGTCAGGCAGTGATTTGAGCAGGTAGTACCCAGCATTCAAGGAAAAGCAGGAGTACTGCCACCACTCACCATATCTTTTAGCTGACTCTGGCCTGAATGAAGCGCTTGCCTCACACTCTGAGAAAGCAGTATCTCATGACGCAACCGCTGCTTTCCAAAAGCTACAGCGCCACTGGTGACAATCATCATCTCTCGGCCCTGATTTTGCAGCATTGACACCTGTAAGTACAAAACATAAGAAACAAGGCCTGGAGTATGATCATTGCTAGCATGACAGTTCTGGCTGTTATATGCTCACCAGCTCTTGCCGACACAATTGTTTTGCTTTAAACACAGATGCACAAATAAGGCAACCACCCTCTACTCCTGCACACCTTCCTAGGCACTTAGGAGCTAGGCAAAGAACTGCACGCAGTCTATAGCTTTTGCTAAATGTTCTTTTCACAATACTAGTTTTTACAACAGAGTAAAACTTGAATTTTCACAATATATATTACATGGTAACATTTACATACCCCTTACCCCTCCACCTCCATTGCTACAGATAAGGAAAGATAAGATATAAAAAAAAGCTGTAAAGTAATAGCTGGACATTCCACCAACCTTCTTATTTACCATCCATTCCCAAAGCTGCCATTATACAGGAACTTGTAATTCTACAAGTAGAGAAGCTAACTCTGATAATACAGCTTTTAATTACTTCCTTACATGCATCTGACCAAATTCCTTTCAAAGCTCTAAAGATGTCTTACGTTAATTTAACTTACTATGTTAGCTTTACTTTCCAAAGAAGATAGGTTCAATCTCTGCCAAAGTCACAATTTCATTTTGGAGAACAAATCCATAAGTTGATCCTATTGTTTTTTTCCTACAAGTAATAAGGTTTCAAAGACTTCTCCTGGAAGAAACCTGCAAATGCTCCAGTAATCAAGAAGGGTCTGCTCTTTCTGCAGACTGCACAAACTTCCCACTAGATCCAATGAATGCCCCATTCATGTCTTACCCACTGCATAAAAAATCTCACCATGCAAATCTCTCTCTCTATACTGGGTCTGGCCAAGATGAAACTAACTTTCTTCACAGGGGCCCATACGGTGCTGTGTTTTGGATTTCAGGAGGTTATCAGTGTTGATAACATTCTCATGCTCATAAATAGTGCTTGCACAGTATCAAAGCCTTCTCTTTTTCCCATGCTAAGAAGTACTTGCACAGCATCGAGGCTTTCTTTTTCCCACTATGTCCTATCACAGCAGACAAGCCAGGGGTCGGGTAAGAAGTTTGGCAAGGACACATTTGGGACAGCTGACATGAACTGGCCAAAGGAACATTTCATACTATGTAATGTCATGCTCAGTAATAAAACCGGAGTAGCAGAATAGGAAAGGGCAGGGTTTTGTCTTCCAAGGCGGCTGGCACTCAGGGACCATCTGGGCATCAGTCTGCTTGTGCAAGGTAGTGAGTGATTGCCTCAGCACCAGCTGTTTCTTTCCCCCTTTTATTCACTTATAAAACTGTCTTTATTTCAACACATGAGGTTTTTTTACTTACGTTCTTCAGAATTTCTTTCCAATCTGACTGGTGGTGGGGTAGAAGTGTGGGGAGCAAGCAAGGTGGTTGTTGTGTGGGTGCTTAGATGCTGGTTGCAGGTCAACCCACTACACCTTCAAACACCGATTTACTGAGTTACATGGATTATGCTACCACAGCACAGGAGGATGAAAAAAGGAAAGGCCAACACATTGCTTTAAGGGGCCATCACTGTTTTATAAGTTTTCTCCTACAATCTTCTGTGCCATCCAACAATCACCAATATCTAAAGTTAAAGCAAACATTACACTTCAGTCACAGAATTACCTGCTCTACAATAGATGCCAGTCTCCCAAGGGCCAAACCACACTCATCCCCTCGAGTCACAACAGCACTTCCCAGCTTCACAACAATCCTCTTTGCATGCTTCAGCTCACTACGGTGTGCAAATGATTTTCCATGCGCACGGCTGAGTGGCATGGTGATAAATGGGATGTTGCTCCAACAACGTAGAGATTCATTCCTTAATCTTTGGTTATGGCGAGGGAGACCTGTGGTTTAAAGAAAAAAAAAAAAAAAAGCCATTTAAGTACTTCATTCTTAAGCTCTTGAAGTCACAGAGCATTTCCTCCCTTTCCATTGCTCAAACTCACAATACACACTTCTCAGTGACTAGGAATGGGAAGTTAACTTCCAAGTCACCACTACCTTAAAAAAGAAGGGGAAATGCACAAAAAAGACTGAAGTATCTGGCACTGCAGATCCCTATCTTCAACCTGCATAAGGCTTGCTTCTCAGTAGAGCAGCAGAATGTCAAAATATCCATTAGCTGTACAGGATCACAATAGAAACAGTAGACAACAAAAGAAAAACTGTGATAAATGCTCAGATCAGCTTTGGAATGCAATTGATTAAGTCATCAGAGTTGCTCTAACACTGGATACTGATGACTGTCAATACTAAAGAATCATTTTCACAGTGTTAACTGAGTACTCTACTGACTTTGGGAAATGCAGAATATTTTGAACTACTACAAATGCAGAAGTCAGCAGAGCTATAGTCAGAAAAAAAACAAGTTTAGCATTTTCAGGATTTCAACATTTATTAATTCATATAAATATCAACAAAAGAGAATGGTTAACACACAGACCAATAGGAAATTAATCCTGCACGCGACAGTAAACAGTTAATGTCTCGACCTCATAGTCTCTCTCTATCCTTGCCTTCCCTATTGCAGGCCACTAATCAAATAGACAGTGAAGGGTTCTCTCATGAGGTTCTCAGGAAACAACTATTTGAAGAGCACTCATGTATTTATACTCAGGTTTCCTTCAAGCATCTTTCCACCTTAATCCAAATACATTTGAGCTTCACACCTCACTTTTCTCAAGACAACTGTGGGCTGAATAATGCAGATAGAGAAGCAGATAGAGATCAGATATGGTTTTCCAGAAATCTGTGAGGTTGAAATAAAGAATTTTTACAGTGGCAGTACTTTTGCAGATTATCTTTCTGCTTGAAAGGCACATTAGAATGAAAAAAATGCACCCTCTCAGACATCTACATTAATATTATAAAGGAAGAAAGTAACAATAAGAAAGTAACAACTGCAGCTCAATGCAGAGGCTGCAAGTTTTAAATTATGTTAATGAGGTGATTTTCCTTTCAACCCAGGAAAGAGCACAGGCATGTCCAGACACGCACTGACTAACACTATTAGAAAGGTGTGTTTTCTCTCATACGTACATGAGTGGGAAACAGCTGTGATGGCACGTGGTGGTAACATGAAGCACCATCCAGGGAAACGGACATGAGGGCTCCGAGCAGCTCGACACAGCATTTTGAGATGTCTTCCGCAAATCAAGGATATCTGTAAGTTAAAAGGAAGGTGGGAGGGGAAAAGCTATCAGTGAATTTCCCTCTATTGTGCCCTCCTCACCCACCTCCCCACCCCAGCTCCTCTGTCCTGTACACTCTTAATACAATTACCCTTGTGTGGGTGTCAGACAGCCCACTCTCCATTTTGCAGAATTCTCAGACTGTGACTTAGAAGAACCAAGGGACCTTGTTCCCCACCTACTGTCAGAAGACCATTATAAAAGATCAAGAACAAAACATGTTTCCCCAAGAAGGGAAAAGCCTACTAGTGAGGGTACCCACTATGGAGAAAAGTCCACTTTGTCCACAGAGAAGCCCCACACCCCACACTAGAGAATCTACTGTACTTCTCATGAATCTCAGCCCTATTCGATATAGAAGATATGATGATCACTTTCCCATGAGCACCACCACAGGACAAGGTATTAACCAAGATTATAAGTAAGGACACTAACTTCCAAGGTATTTGGCACTCATTTCCCTTGACTGAACTTGTAAATGCTCAGCATTCCTGTAACTCAAAATCCACTAGAGCAAGTACCCAGCAAACAAGGGATACACAATTAGCCATTTCCTACAATAGGTCTAGGTGAAGTAACACACCTAGGAGCAAAAAGGAAATTAACAAGAATCCAGTTGCCCCAGATAGTGCTTAAACTATGAAACCTCTCCCTCCCCTCTGACAAAATGTTGCTTCCTCTACTTGTTTTCAATCCACCCCTCTGCACAACTGGAATAGAGCAAACATCGCACAACGTATGGTATGGAGAAGGTACTGAAGAGAGGACAAGACCACCTCACAGTAACTGCTCTGGAAGACTATTCCAAATACCATGATCATTATAGCACCTGGCAGTTCTGGCATAGATACAGGAACACTTGAAGTTACTTCACTACCCTCCATCAGTGTATTGCTATTATATCACACTATAATCCTTACAAAAATATACATCTCTGCATAAAACACAGCAGTCACCAGCAGATAATGGTTCTCCTGTTTGGTCTAGTAAAGATTACACAGCATGGCATTTTAATAATACTAATCTGCAATGTCCTCCAGTTTTCTGTATTTCATCTGAAATGGTGGTCTTGGCCACTGCTGGAATGAGGTGGACAAATGACTCACAGGTGTGTCTCAGAGGGATGATCAAAGTCCAGAAGCTCCTGACAACCTGAACTGGCAAACAGCAGCTCTTTTAACCAGAACCACTTCTACCACAATTCTCCCGAGTGGAACTGCCTGACCTCTTCAGCTTCCTCGAGAGACTGTCTCCCTTAAAGAATATAACCAGACACTCGACCTGAGGTTTCACCTATTCACCAGATATCTCCTGGTGATGCATTGTCACTAGAATACAGGCCCATATTAGCTAGATCCAGCTGTGTTGTGTCTTTAGCTGGTCCTCCTGATTCGCCAGAGAACAACTTCACATTCTGACTAGAGGGCTGCTTGCTACTAAGAGCAACCTCATCCTTCTGGGAGACTGCATCCTGTTTTCCTCTGCCAGAGACAAATTTGCTAAGGGCAAGCAGACAGCAAGGAGTGAGAAGTGGCAGTGTGGATGTTTTGAAGGGAGAAGATTAAAAAGAAATAGCACATTTTGTGAGAACAGGAAAGGAGACCAAGTAAACAAAAAGACAAAAGCTTTAATTTTCAAGCAGCAGACATAAAACACAAAAAGAGATACATGAAATGGGAAAGATGCTACCAGAAGCACAGATCGAGCACAGGGCACACTGACAATGACAAGCTTTCTTTCAGGCTAGTCCAAGGCTGCAGATCAACTCCCTTCTCGTCTATTACTGAATCAAGGATTCAAAGTTAACTTCAATCCTTATTTTCCATTCCACTCCCATTTCCACCATCCTCATACCTGGAACAGTGCTGGTCTTCAATAACAAACAAAATAACAGTAAATCATTTTAAATAAATAAGTAAATAAATAACTCCGCCTTACTTGGAGAGTGAGTAATAAAACGAAATGTAAAATGCAAAATGCATTATTCAGATGCTTCCCAGAAACTCCAGCATCAGCTTTTTTTTTTTTTTTTAAACCAGGAAAACCTGCCCCTTCCAAACTAATCTCCAAACCCGGCTTTTAAAAACTTCATTCTGTCATCATCTCAATAAAGAATAGAAATTCTCCTTAAATTATTGCTCAAAGAAAGCAATACTATTTGGCTAGTATTCATGAATTTATTATCTTCATAACAGCTATCCAACAGCACAGCCCATTTACATTCTGTTCCAGGTCAGTATAAAGAGGCTTAGTCACCTTCCCAAGCAATCCCAGGTTTCAAATCCTGGAACTGGTGCCTTTTCACAACAACAATCTATAACGCCAATTCTTCAGTCTGCTGGCTGCAGGCCCATGGGATGCCTTCAACTACTTGCTGTGAGTTGACAAAATAAAACCAAATAAACTTCTTTTTTTTTCCACAGTTTTATATATCTGGAGACCAAACTCCTCTAGAAAGAGCTGTATGTACTGTACTACACTTAAACAATTAAGCAGAGATAAATCACATTCCAAGGAAATGCATACAATTTTAATTAAGTTTTTACCATAACACGAGTTAAGTTCTCAGTAACATTTAGGGGGGGTTGTTATTCAAAGTTTTTTTACCTTCCCAACTAAAGCTTTTGTAAAAAAAAAAATTAAAAAAAATAAAAAAAAAATCTATAGTTCTCAGTGCAAACTCAAACCCAAGAAACCTTCCCAAAGGTGAGACCGCGGAAAGAACTTACTGAGAGAAATAAAAGCTTCAAACAAACCACCCTTAGAACAGCTTGCAAAATTCTTCGCCCAGGCTTTATACAAGCGATATGCGCAGAAAGCAGGAGATTCAAAGGAACGCGTCCCGTGCCATTCTTTTCTGCCCAGACCTCCTCCAGCAGGACAGCGCGGTCACGGCACCTGCCCCTCTCGCCGCGCTGCCCGGTGTGGCGAAGCAAAGGCCCGTCACTGCCCCGCCAGAGCCGTTCTCTCAGCCCAGGGTCTCAAAGGCAGCACCCTGGAAGGTCAGGATTGTGCCGCTCAGTGGCACCTAGACTAGAACGAGTTGAGTAGCACACGTAGGGCTGTAAAACAACAGTGCTAGAGACGGCCTCCAGGCTCCCGTCCCGGAACGAGCTTGCTGAGGAGCTGAACGGTGCGGTTCGTACCGGCGGCAGACAGCAGCACTCGCCCGGGCACCGTCAGGAAGCGCCGCGTCACCAAACACAGCGGCTGACAAGTCACCTGTCGCAATTCGGTCTGGGACAGCCAAGGGCGCCGCGCCTGCCCGAGCAGCCGAGCCGACAGAATCTCTTACCTGGCCCCACCCGCTGACGCTGTGGCCCCAGGCGCAGGAGCTGCAGCGTCCGCGGGGAAGGTAGCAGGCGGGGGAGACCGCGCGGCAGCCAGCAGCCATCCNCATTGAGTCCAACGGTAAGCCAAACCCTGCCACTAAACCCTGTGCCTCAGAACCACATCTCCATGAGTCACGACCCCTCCAGGAGTCACGACGACTCCACCACTGCTCTGGGCAGCATGAGCCAGGCCTGGACAGCCCTGCAGGGGTAGAAATTGTTCCTCAGCTTCAACTTCAACCTCCCCNCAGTCGCTGGCTGATGCAACCTGCACGCCTCCGGTCTCGTCCCCCCCCGCCAGCGTGCGCCTTTTGAAGCCCTGCTGTCCCAGCGAATGATGTAATTATTCTCCGGGTTGCAGCACGAAATCCAGAGCTCTACACATTACAGCATTAACACCTGTTTACCGTCTAGTCCCAGCCTAGTCCAGACAGTCCCACGCACAGCACAGGCTTCAGCGCAGCCCCCTCACCCAGCTTCCCTTGACCTCGACCGTTCCTGCTTTCGGGTCTTCACTGTCTCACGCGGACAGCAGACGAAAGGGATTTGTAGCCAAACCTGTGAGAGTGGTTTTACCTCCGTTCTTTTTTCCACTGTAGCCCAAACCCACAAGGACAAGAGTGTTGGCTTTGCTCTTCACTTAACTCCCACAGCACATTTACAGTCATTTCTACATTAAGAGACTCATAGAGCTATTTAGTTTGGAAAACACCTTTAAGATCATCGAGTCCAACGGTAAGCCAAACCCTGCCACTAAACCCTGTGCCTCAGAACCACATCTCCATGAGTAACGACACCTCCAGGAGTCACGACGACTCCACCACTGCTCTGGGCAGCATGAGCCAGGCCTGGACAGCCCTGCAGGGGTAGAAATTGTTCCTCAGCTTCAACTTCAACCTCCCCTCGTGCAATCTGAGGCCGTTTCCTTGTCCTATCACTTGTTCCTCAGAAGAAAAGTACTTAACAGTAAGTATTTGATTCAAGTTCCCTAGTGTCGAATCCTAGAATAACAATACAGTTGGAAAAGACCTTTTAGATCTTTAAGGTCTTCCTATTAAGAAGAGACTGAGCCCCTGAGAAAGGGAAACTAATGAATAGTTTTAGGATGAGCAAGAAGAAGTAAAGATAACACCATTATTATCTTTCAGCCTCGTTATACCATTGCTGGATCAAGGATACAGTTCTGANGAGTCACCACAACTCCACCACTGCTCTGGGCAGCATGAGCCAGGCCTGGACAGCCCTGCAGGGGTAGAAATTGTTCCTCAGCTTCAACTTCAACCTCCCCTCGTGCAATCTGAGGCCGTTTCCTTGTCCTATCACTTGTTCCTCAGAAGAAAAGTACTTAACAGTAAGTATTTGATTCAAGTTCCCTAGTGCCGAATCCTAGAATAACAATACAGTTGGAAAAGACCTTTTAGATCTTTAAGGTCTTCCTATTAAGAAGAGACTGAGCCCCTGAGAAAGGGAAACTAATGAATAGTTTTAGGATGAGCAAGAAGAAGTAAAGATAACACCATTATTATCTTTCAGCCTCGTTATACCATTGCTGGATCAAGGATACAGTTCTGATAAAGGATTAAGGATACAGTTCTGGATTAAGAATACCGTTCTGATAAAAATGAGGAGGGGGGTTAAAGGTCTGCCAAGCACCTACAGAGCATGCGCAAGAGACCAAGGTCAAAAGTTTAGCTGTGAGGAGGATGTCTTACTTCATCCTCAAGACCCCTGATGACCACCACCAAAAAAATACTGCGCCCGCTCAAAGGGGAGGAGACCTCATCTGCATGTGAAG
>VWZY01002370.1:40250-64647 GCA_013399075.1 Chloroceryle aenea
TCCTGCCTTTGCCGAAGCTGCCGGGGGAGAAGGAAGCGGCCACCGCAGTGTATGGAAGGATCCTCTAGGCAAGAGCGAGCGGGAGGAGGAGAGGCGACGGAGGGGAGAAGGGGCAGGAGAAAGCGCTCCCAGGAAGGGGATCTTCCTGTCTTGGGGAAAAGAGTATTCAGTGCTCGGGGTACCCAATAAAACGCCTTCTCCACCTGCGTGTCCCTGATTTAGCTGCTTTCCTCCCAGCCTGGCCGGGCAGGGGTTGCGGGCAGCAACCCCCACCGTGGGGCTGTCGTGGTCGCAAGTTGTGAGTGATGGGCCACTGCCAGAGCCCCTCATGTCAAATGCAACAGGGAACCTGCTTGCGCTTCCACCCGGATCAGTCTTGCTCCAGGAACTGAGACAACAAATACGGTATTACTGATGGAAATGAGTGATAAAATTGGCAATTTTTAAGCCCCGAAGAGAGGGGAAGTGTGGTTAATAGTTAATAATACATCAATAAATAATAATAAATACAAAATTTCTTAGGTAAAAACCCAGTGTATCTAGTACAAATATTCTGTTGTACTGCTCTGTTCACAAAGTTAGAGGTTTAAAAAGGATATATATATATTGAAAAATAAAACTATATATATATCTTCTTATAAACTAGATGTTGCACTGCTGTATATTACCCATTTTATAGATGTACACATAATAAATTGTATATCCATACACACATGGAGATAGAGATAAAAGAAATACGTAAGAACTCTTAGCCACAGCTGGTTAGAAAAAAGTGAGGAAAGATAAATGCCTTCAACCTGGAATACATGGCTGCAGTCACTCAAGTCATACTAAAAAAAAGAATCAAGGAAGGATATTCAACTTTTTATTCATTTCCCATTACTCACTTTCTAAACAAAAACTGATCAACAATGTCAATATCGTAGTAATTTGCTGTTACTGTGTTACAAAAAAACTCTGGTTGCCCAGTTCTGAAGAGAAAGCAGTCCTGGACTGCCTAGATTATGTTGGTTTAAGCATGACGATTGAGAGAGCAAGAACCCTCCCCTCTGTGAGTAGGAACAACAGGATTTATGGATGCATGTTTAGCAGTGCAAGTACAACTTGCCTATGCAAGACAAGTGGCCCATCTGTTTCAAAGATTGCTTTTTGCTAGGCAAGACTTTTAGTATCAGATGTAAGAGCTATAATACCGGTTAATCACATAGAAAATACTAAATATTATACCACTTTTTGTCTCTAAAATAATGAAAAGGATATAGTTCACTACCAAAAAGAATTCTGTTCCTTGTACAAAGTAAATGCTTTTTTTTCATGTATGTTTTTTGGGGAAAAAAACAAACAAAACATGAAGGATATGGTCTTTCAGTAGTACGTATAATTTAGACTAAGAATTAGGAATTTAAAAACACGTGAAAAGCAGTGTTTTCCAATATTATGGAAAAAGAATCTTCTTGCACTCATAAAAATTAGAACAACGGCCCATGTTACACATTACTGTTGCTCATTATTTTGTTCAGGTGCAGGAAAAGTGGCTTCATACTTTTTCTTCAAGCCTTTCAGATATATACGCAAACTGTCTGGATCCAGTCGAGAATTTCTGGCAGTCTGAACCAATCTCATTGCTAAATGGTATATGGCTCTCTCTTTCATCATTTCAGGAGTGCTTTTCTGCCTGTGCTGTTCTTAAAAACGTACACATGCATTAAAATATGAAATTATGTCCTATTATTAAAATACTAATGTTAGCTATTTTTCAGCCTATTTCTGGTGTCCTTGTTCTTGGCTTTTACACTAACTTTACATCCAATACTTAACACTAAGGACTGCTTTGAGTTGTCACTTTAAAGTAACATTCAGTATAATCTTCTATAACTGATTTGAGAAATACAATTTCTAATTAAACCTGTTTTCCTAAAACCATAGGCAGGCAGTGCTTATCCTGTATCTGTTCAGAAACTGAAAATATATTTAAGCTTTATAAAACTTTGAATTTCAGTATTATCATTTTCTAGTACATACCAAAATTTGTTTTGCAATATGATTTATGATTTCTTTTGCATCCAAAATTACAGATGATGGTAGGGAGGAAGCTTCTGCAGCTTTTAATCCTAAAGATATAAAATACAAATCAGGATTTTTTTTGGTTTTATGAAAATAATTTTAACATACATTTTCTCTTTGTGTTTATCTTTTTTTTCTTTTTTCTTTTTTTTTAAATAAACTATATGGTTTTGAGATTTACAAAGTAAAATGTCTACTTTATTGTAATGCTACCTCTAAGATACACTTGCATGTAAAGTTAATGCTGGTAATACTGTAACTGGGCAGGATGAGACAGATTAGGGGTCAAAGTTAAGGCACACTGCTGTTAACAGCTTTCTAGGTTTGTTTACTGTTTTTTTGGTTTTGTTGGTTTGTTGTTTTGTTTTTATTTGCTTTTTTTTTTAATTTGGCAGGCTGGAAAATACTGAGGTTGTGCTAAATATGCTCTCCATTAAATCCAGACACAGAGTGGATGTGGATGTTCATGTTCCATCTTCTACTCTGTTGCCAGCAGCCAAACTGCCAAGTACTTGTGGTAAGAAAGAGATGGAAAATACTTTTTCCTGCCCTAACATACTTTTTTAATTCTTCCTTTGCCTGCAGCCCTGGCTGTTCTATGGAAATTCTGTGTTTCATCATGTTAAAAATGAAAAAGGGTCAAGAAGAGTCCTTGCACTCTTTTTTTAGAATGTAATTTTGCTCAGGTAAAGCCAAGATACAAGCACCGAGTTACTAAAGGTTTCCTGTTCTCTGAAAATACACTCTAATAATACTTTTTTTTTTTCTCAGTGGTGTTGTAGCATCCAAAATTGAGCTTGTGGTGCCAAAGGTAAAGAAACTTATTCTGATCAAGAAATGTTTTAAGTTCTGGCAATTGAAACTTGAGAGGAATAATTTGTCATCTCCAGTTACCACTAGCTTGGAAAAGTCTCATGTAGCTAATTTTCTGTTGATTAAATGTCACCTAAATCAAGGATCTGACTTCAGGATCTGGTATTTAGAAACATACAAGTTTCTGTAACTCCTTAAAACATGTATTGTCACTCACTCATATCGACCCATAATCCATCAATCTGTACAGTGTTCAGCATCATTTATTCTGAAGTTAAAAGAGAAGTAAAGCCACTTTGCTGAGAACACTAATGCTTTACTGGAACCTCTCAGAATTGCCTTAGGCTGATACACAGTACAATTCCTGTCCTTTTTTTAAGAAACTTAATTCCTTTTTGCTAATTAAAAAAGGCCAAGATGCTATTTAATCTATATATCATTACTTATGGCAGTCACATAAGAGTTTTATATAATACAAACCTCAGCATTTACAGCTTTAAGTGTCTCTACAACTTTCACTTGCTTCCATAAATAAAATCGTCTTTGAGTACCATGTGCTCAGGATGGCTCATCTCATTCAAACAGAGGTTAATCACGTAGCTACCATCATTACCAAAATGGTTTTTTTCCACTATGAAAATTCATGTGAGTACTTCACACTACCCTAACTACTATCTCAGTACATGGGTACTTAAAGCACAAGCATTTGTAACATATTGGAGATCTGCAGTTATTACTGCAGATATCAGAGAGAGACAGCAGAAATCTGTCAGCAGAAAAAGACTGTTACGTGCCTAATAACTGAAATAGTATAATCATATAGTCTTTGCTAAGTTAAAGTCACAGTCAACTCCATTACCATAGTTCTTTTCCTCTGTATATCCTTTAGAGAGTGTATAAGTGTAGGCAATTTTCTCCTTATTTCCAGCATTACTTCTCACATGTTGTACTTCAAAATGGTAATTTTCCACATTGGGATATAAAGCATCCATATGACATAGTTCCAAGAAATGTGTAGCAAACAATGTAAATGCCTAAATAAGGAAATAAGAAACTGTTTTGGAAATTATCTTGGAATAAATTACAATAAATAAAAGATAAATTAACTCACAGATGTCCAGGTTTTCCTCCAAAACATTGAAAAGCTCTCTTTAAATTACTAAAGGAAATTAAAATATTTTAAGTGATGAGTTCTACTATCTATCACAGAATCCCAGCATTGTGGGGGTTGGAAGAGATCTCTGGAGATCATCTAGTCCAACCTCCCTGCTAAAGCAGGTTCTAGAGCAGGTTGCAAAAGATATCTTTTTCCAGTTGGAGATTATCCCACTCCTTTCTCATTAGAAGGAAATTAGTACCAGAAGTAACAGGGCATCCATGATGCTTACAAAATTTGACTAGGGTTAATTTGAATGATTGACAAATGGTTGCTTTAATACTCTCAAGGCATGTTTTGACCAAAGTACAAGCTAGAAAACCATCTGAACTTTTCAGACCAAATCATGAAAGTACTCTGTATAAACTGATAAGAAACTGAACACCTACACACTTATTTAAAAAAACTGACAACAACCTGAGACTGATTCCATAACTAGCAACAGCAGTGAAATTTCCAGCCCATCTAAACCCATCTTCCACTTTTTTGAACAAGCCTCTATTCTCTGTGACCAATTCTTAAGTTGTGTGGAACTATCACTGTACTTTGGAAAGATAACAGCCAGGTAAAGAGATTCAAGCATACAAAGCTGTACTAAGCAAAACTAAAGAGACTGCAATATTCAGGTATTTTCAAATATTCATATTGCTAGATAGAAATGGCAGTTTGTGAGCAAGCTGGAAAGATACAGTGACCAGTGCTTTATCCTGAGTTTCATCTGGGATAGATTCAGTATTCTTCATAGGAGCTGGTACAGTGAGAAGTTTCAGATTTGTGACCAAAACAGTGTTGATAACACATCCATGTTTCAGCTGTTGCTAAGCATCATCCTTGCTCTTCACCCTACCCCACCGGTGAGCAGGATGGGGGTGCACACAGAGCTGGGAGAGGATACAGCCAGGATGGCAGACCCCAATGGACCAAAGGGATATTTCAGTCCATATGATGTTGTACTCAGCATATAAAGCTGGGGGGAAGAAGGGGGCAGAGGGTGACGTTTGGAGTTACAGAATTTGTCTTCCCAAGTTCCTGCTACACGCAATGAAGCCCTGCTGCCCTGGGGATGGCTGAACACCCACCTGCCAATGGGAAGCAAGCAGCGAATTCCTTGGCTTGCTTTGCTTGTGCATGCAACTTTGTTCTACCTGTTAAATTGTCTTCATCTCTGCCCACAAGTTTTTGCACTTTCACGCTTCCAATTCTCTCCTCCATCTCACTGTGGGGGAGTGAGCGAGCAGCTGGGTGGTGTTTAGCTGCTTGCTGGGGTTAAACCATAACAACCAGTGAACAGAAGTGTCACCATTTTTGACTCTATCACCATAATTCTTACTATTCATCCACTATGAAAAATACCATAGTTAGGCAAAAAATCTCCACAAACCAGAAGTTAAATTATGAAAAAAAAGACTGTATTTACTTTCAGTACGACAAAATAATTATAAGGCTGATGTTTTTTCAAAAGAGAATTACCTTTAAATTCAACAGATATTCACAGGCAGCATAACAAATGCCAATACCTTCTTCAGCACTGGTACCTCTGCCAAGTTCATCAATTATGATGAGTGATTTGTCATTAGCATTTTGCATGATATATGTTATCTAGGAAAATATTTAACATGTTATCCTTCCTGTAACTTCTTTTTTTAACCATAATAGGAATATTGCTGCTAATAGGAATATTTGTGTTACTCAGATTAAACTTAATGCAGAAATTTAAAGAAGTCTTGTCAGATCCACACATTCTACTTTTTTTCACAGCTTTCAAATAGCTGTCAATTTTAATGAAGCAAAATTCATAGTACAGCACTCTTTCTCTTTTCCATTGAACCTACTGCTTTCCCTCAGAATCATATCAGTTTGGGAGAGGGAATTGAGAGGGCTTAGACTTCTACAAATAATCACTTAATGTATAAGCAATAACAAAACATTGAAACTACTGTCCAACAAAGCACTGATTTTTACTCATATTGGGCTATCTTTTTATTTAAGGTATGCCTGGTTTTCTGTGGTTTACCAGCAAAGTAACAGACAAAAGCTGTTAGTTGTTTTTTTTTTTCAAGTAGTCTTTCAGTGGAAATATACTAGCACAATTTCTATTAGCTTAACAATAAAGAGGGGCCTTGAACCCTGGATTAGCTATGGTTTAGTACCTCTTTCATTTCCTTCATGAATGTTGATGCATTTGTTTCTATATCATCATCCATACCTATTCTGGTAAAAATTTGCTCTGCAATTCGAAAAGAACAGTACTCTGCTGGGACATAAGAACCTACAAAACAAGTGAAAGAAAGTATGAGTTCTCCTATCAGTGTGACAAATGCCAATTTGCTTGAATATGTCCGTGGGTAGAAATAAATATCAGGTTTACACTTGTTCTTTATGAACTGTAGAGAATGCATCTTAATCTATAATTTTTCATAACATTATGTTCCACCATTACTTTGTATGAAAAAATTATATACATACCATAATTAAAGAAGATTATCAGTAAAACTGTAAGAAATCATATGCCTGAAGCTATGTGTCAGTCTAAAGGGATGCAAAAGTGACAACACTATGATTAATTTACATTTTTGTAGCCACTGAGTTACCAGTCCCAAGGAATCTTAGACTCCCCAAAGTAAGATATTGCCTTTATGAGACACTGAAGAATATTAGTGTTATTGAATAGAAAAGACAGGAAACCTGACAAAGATTTTACGATCTCCTATTAATTGTTTTTGAGAGCAATTCCTTAACAACTTGCAGTTGTTGTGGACTGGACCCACAAACATATGGTGGACAAATTTTATTCTCCACTGCTAGGCAGTTTCATTTTAGCTGAGTTAAAGTCAGCCTGTTAAGGTCCTGTACTGCCAGTTTTACCTTTAAGGTAAAAATCATGAGGAATTCCTGAGTATAAGGATGAGTCTCAGGCTTTAAAAATATTTGGTTTACTTTTATAATTTTAGTCACAGAACCTTGCAGTATTTATTGCTACTTTTATTTGAAGTAGTTATTTATCTATTAATTCTACTTGGCCGTAAGCATGTTTCTGTATGCAACTGAGGTATGTTCAAGTTCATCTGTTCCTTTTGGATGACTAACACATACTGTGATGCCCAATGGGCATACTTCGAGGATACTTGTTATCGATCTAGCATAAGGTGCTAGACTGGGTTAAAGCGCTCCAAAGAATTAAAGCATACAACTGTGCTTCTAAAGACAGACTGGTGAGGCTTCCAGATACACAGATGGGGCCCCACAAATTTCCAGTAGCAGACCCAAAACCTTGCAGTGGCCTCTGTCAGCAACACAAGAACTGGTAGGAGCAAATAGACTTATTTTAGAAGCCAAATCATCCAATTTCATAAGTATTTTTAACTAGAAAACAATAAATGTGCTGCTGAAGGTTACCAATATGGTACACTCTTACTCACCAATTTGTGCCATAATTTGACAGAGAGCAATCTGTTTTAGGTATGTTGATTTTCCACTCATATTTGGTCCTGTAATAATGACAAAATTGTTTCCCTCCGTCAGATATGTGTTGTTAGACACAGGTTTTTCCATAGCTATCTTTTCAAGTATGGGATGCCATCCTTGTTTGATTGCTAAAGTATCAGTAAATTCTGGACGAACTAAATGAGAAAAAGGATATAAAATATTGCAGAGTTAGTATGGAAACATTATTAACTAGTGCATTTTGAAATCAAGTAATTCTCAAAGAGAAATCAAAGTCTGTGATCCTGATTCCCCAATTTTTACTTTCCTAAAGTGAGCAAAACTAACATGCAGTACTTAGGAAGAACTACCAGCTACTTTCAGGTATAGATTCCGATTGTCATGAAAGCATTTAAGATCTGTTACTATGAAAAGAATCCCATTAACTTACACTTCATTTGTAAACTAACATTCTGTGTTTGTGTTCTGTACCAAGGTTGGACTCCAGTAAAAAAGAAAAATACAAAAGGGAAAAACTTGAAAAGTAATTAAAATAGAAAACCTGAAAGCCAGTTTCAAAGTGAATGTGTTTTTAATAATTTTTTTTTTATACTAATATAAGCACATCAGGCAGGGGGGGTCACAAACCCTATTACTACTAAGTACGTACCTTATTATATAAGCATGGGAAACAAGAAAGTAGCATTCCTTCTATTTTTGTTATATTTTATTACATTGATTATTTGAGTGTGCGCTATTGCCTACATAGATCCATTTGATACAGGGACTGAATGTAATTTTGTCAGAAAACAGTTATTTTCTGAACCTATTCCATATGCCTCCTCCTATTTGTCTACCTCAGTGGCAGTGACCCAGTCTAAAAAATAAGTGTTGCTAGGTTTGGTGGTATGTTTAAATGGAGCAGCCTTCAAGAAAAAGGTGCCAAAACAGTTTTTCAAGTTTAAATGTTGAGGAACTTTAATTACCTGGTGCAGGCTTTAGTAATTTAATGATTTAGATGAGAGAATCAAGTGTCAAAGAGGACAGAAAGATACAAATGACAGTCCATTTCTTTTGGTGGATACACATTCATGCCTGGCTGTTCAAACTGCGGGTATAGATTTATGGGAGAAGCTAAGTGGCTTTGATGTTATTACTACTGCTGAAGAAAACTTGTGCTCTGATTCATCTGGCAGAAAAAAAAAATCTTGTGATGCCTCAAGCATATCAGTTACTGGACATATAGATTCGTGTGCTATGACTAGAATCATTAACACATAAAGATTCACAGTCCATACAGCAAAGCAAACAGGTCCTGCTCATGAACCAGAAATGACACTGCAGCATCAGCAATGATGAGCTGATACATCTCCTTAGATGGCTTCCAGACCTGATTGTACCGTAGATAAGTATCTCAGGTCAGCATTAATTGAACACAATGTACTCATTTATACTTTGCAGAACGGGGCTAGGGAAACAAGATGAACAATATGCAGGTAAGCACATAATCCTGGATTCCTTCGAAGACTCTACTTCTAAATATGTCTAAAGGTGCTACAGAAATTGTAGCAGATAAACAAAAGTAGACACATATTTTGTTTTACAGTATATACTTAATGTTGATGTGCTTATATTACCTTGTGCCATTTCAGAACAGAAGTGTAAACTCAAAAGGTGCGCAGACTTCATGCTTTTGAACAGAATATATTTAAAGCGTCCATCTTGAAAAGACTTGCTGTCAAGGCTTACAGACGCTAATTGGCAGAATGTTAATTTCAGTGAATGGAAACATAAAGAACATCAGCATGAAACTGGCAGGGATAGACCAGGAACACTTGAAGCCTAGTGAGACCCAGAAATTATGTGGGTGTAGCAACTGAACTAGACAAAAAAGCCTGGATATTCTCCAACAGAGGGCCTTTCTCTGGCCCATGACAGAAGCGAAGGAAGAAACTTACCATAATCAGAAAGGGTGCAGGCATGAGCAAATGAAAGCAGCATATCCAGCATTGACACAATATCAGACAGTTTGTATAGGCAGTGAATGTGTTCATAGATCTCATTCAGTAGTTTACACACTATTCTGAAATAAGACACTGATTTAGATGTTGCACAGTACATACTTCCACTTTATACAACTCAAAGACATAAAGCAAGGTAATAACATTCATACTGTATACATTAGGATAGGAGGTTGCTCCTAAAATGTGATTGTCTCGGTCATATACAAGCAAATGCACGCATTTCTTCAAAGCAAATTATGATCTTATACCACCATCTCAAATCAAATTCTGTTATTGGATGGAAGACACATAGCTCAGATATCAACAGCTTCTAAGAAAGCTTCACAGAAAGAATGAACTAAAAATATAGCTATAGAATAATGTATAGAATACATTTTATCAACACATCAAATGAGACTAATTCCCTTAGGCCTCCGGGTTAACAAAGCCCCACACGTTTTCTAGAAAGAATTTCCATTAAATTGACTTGCAACATTACACTTAGCAATTCTGAAATGGACAGCAGAGCAACATAACAAGCAGCAAGGACAAAATACAGAAACAGACAGTTCTACAGTAATGCAAGGAAATGATTCAAAGTCATGATTCTGCATTACAAAATTAATACATTCATTGTGTCATTTTGTGTAGATAATTCACCCATAAAAATGCAATAAATAAATGCTTATGTACTTGTTATCACATTTACTAAAATACATACTTCATGGGTTGTTTTTTGTCTCAGAAGTACACTTGATCTGTGACAATTTCTGTAAGTAGACATAACTTAACAGAAAAATAGCTTTCAGAAAACATGTAATTAGCTGTTAATTGGACAAAACAAATGGAGTTAACAAATATTAAATAGTTTTAAATGGTGTCTTACAAGTAGGTCATGTGATATATTTCTCTCAGTGACTCCTGACATCTTTCATTCATTTTTATTAAATCTGGTGAAGTGAAGCTATATGTGTTTTTCATTTTAGTGATCTACAAGCAATTCAAACCAACAGTAAGAACTTGCCATATTATCAGGAACAAAAATAGTTTCTAAAAAGCAAACTAGGAACAATGGCATGGGGGAGTGGAAAAAACAATGCCTGGTTTCATTTTTCCAATATAAATTTTTAAGAAAAATTCATATAAGAGAATACAGTTATCAGCAAGACACACAACTTTGTATTTACACACAATATATTTGTATGTAATTACACATTTCTAACTATATTAACTAGAAATAGGGCAGTTATAAAAACATACCAATTATACCTTCATTTACTTCTAGGTATCTTCACTAAAATTATTTCAGCTGTTACTTATGTTGTTATATGTGTACTCTATTAACGTATTACACATTTTATATACAGCAATCCCACAAACATTATATGAATAAAATATATCTAGTACAGATACCTTAGTAAATTCTGAAGGAAGTTGGCCATTGGGTAATGTTGAACAATCGACATTCATCTGGATAAAAAATCCACGAGCAGAGCTGAAACTTGTTTTCATTGGTAGGTTGTACTTTTCTGCAAGTTGTGTTATCATACCTTCATATCACAAAGAAAGATTTGTTTCAAATTACATCCATTCATGTGCATGCACACACATACATGTTTGAGCTGATGTAAAGATGCACACTGTTAATGTGATTTATAGGTGCTGAATGTGTCAGGTAAGTAACATGACAAAAAGCCTCAGAGGTGAGTCTCCAGGGCATTATTTAAGTAATGCATTAATGTAACAGTGTGGCTGCATAAAGCTATTGGGAAAAAAAAATCCAGTGGAGAATCAGATAAATTTGTGTGTTCTTTAAAGACAGTTCATGCATTTGACCAACTCCAGGTGGGCTAACTATGAAAAGTAAAGTTTGCTCAAGCATGTAGCATCAGTGTCTAATCAGTAGACAGAATATGAACTGTACAGACTCTCAGGGTTTTTTTAATCAGTTCATGATTCTAAGAAATCATCTTTCCACAGATGTAGGGTAATGTTTTACACTTGTAAACCCCCCACTTAAATCTATCTTGTTCCTAGCTGAGAAGATACCATATGTAGGAAACTAGTAGAAGACAGAAGAATATGTAGTTAAATCATTGGAATTCTGAATACTGCAAAGAGGGTAAGAATGGGGTACTCCTGTGGGAAGAAAGGATGGAGTTACATAGTAGTGCTTTCCTGCTGCCCATTGCTCTGAGCTTGCCTCACATTCCAGCCACTCGCAACGGAGACTAGCAACTTAGGACACTGTGGATATGGGATCATAGAATGCTTTGGGTTAGAAAGGACCTTTAAAGATCACCTAGTCCAATGCCCTGCCACGGACAGGAGCACAAGTGTGGTGAGGAGTGGCTGAGGGACCTGGACTTGATGTGGTGCTGACATATCTGGTTTGGTGGTGCCTGGCAGTGCTGGGTTAATGGTTGGACTCAATTATTATCTTAAAGGTCTTTTACAACCTAAACGATGCTATGAGTCCATTGTTGCTGGGGACCATGTGAAAAGCCTTACAGAAGTCCAGGTAGACAACAGCAGTATTTCTGTCTTGGAGTCATTTAAGGGTTTAATCCAGTAAAGAGGAAGAAGGAAGAGTCCCTTCTGCAAGTATGTGGGCTACAATGAAAACAAGAAAGGGGAACCCATCTGTTCACACATTCTGGAATTGTAGCAGCTAACAAGTTTTGGAAGATTTAGGAAGTAAAAAATAATAGTATTTGTACTTTTCACTGTATACTGTATAGAATGTAATAGAAGGAAGTAGGAGGCTCACAACATGAGATAGATGCTGAAGTTTCTTATGCTTTTAAGTAATTATTTTAAGCAACTATACAGTAAACTAAGATGGCAGCTCTTTAGCTAGAAAACAATGGTTCATACTAATAAAAAAGAAATCTATTCCAGAAGAAAATGTTTTTCTTCTATTTTGACTTAATGATGAAGGCTACTAAAGCACAGTAACAGACGTTATGCTACAACTCCTTTCATTTGTATTTTCCATCTCTTAATAGCTTGTCTAAAAAGTAGTCCACAAATAGATGTCTAAAATACAAAGAACAAGGAACTCAAGATATTTTATTTCAAGAAGCTATAACAAAGATGCAGCTGTTTTATGCCAAATGTTTTAGTTGGAGTAATTCTGTTATGTTACTCTAACTTTTTGTACTTTTAGAGGAAGGAGCAATGGAGACTTAAATATAGGAATCACAAGATAATTATTCAACTTCACTAAAATAAATGTGCTACAAGAACAGAATCTCATTATATATCTCAAAATACTCCAATTACTTAACAACAATCAGTTTATATTAATACGAAATACTTTTTACATATAAAGTGGTTATAATACCTAGGACTACATGACTTCTACATGCCAGGTACAATGTACTTTGAACTCCAACTAAATAAAATCTTGGTTTACAAATACCTGCTATGTCATCCACAATTTCTGTGTATGTTCTACGCGCTATGTCAAGGAATTCATTGATGTTAGGCTTAACAGCATAGCATTTCTGGGTCCTCATACTCAGACATCCTTTTGTGTACCTTGTATCATCGTTAATTACAGTTGTAATCTTTTCACGTATAATTCCAAATCTGCAATATTAGTTGTATTGCTACTTAGCTACAGAATACTTTATGATTTTTATTTGAAATATCATCCCCAAATTACAAATAAGAGTATTACAAATACCTGATACAAATTATATACTGTTAAAACCAAATGCTAAATATCTTGTCTATTTACTCTTCAGAATGAAGTATGACTATACTCAAGTCTGACCAAAGATGATATTCCTATCTTCAGGAAATAGAAATTATTTCTCTTATATATAAACAACAGTTGATTTTTTTTCATTATTATGGCAACTCCAGGAAATTACTATTTCAAACTTTTCAGAATTACTTCTAATTCAAGTGCAGTTCAAAAACAATTGCAGTATCACAACTAACTTTCTGGTTTGCCTTTTTCCTCTGCATTTTTTAGTGGGAAATTATAATTTTTGACAATTAAAATAATATTTTAGGCAAAAGACTCGAGCTGTAACTGCAAGTACAAATAGGCAAAGATACTTTAATCTTGCAGACATTCTTAGAAAGATGAGAGTTTCAAACACATTAGCTAAAGTATTATGATAAATACCTTGTATCTTCAAGAGATTTGTAATAAGCCTTTAGCAGCGGTGTGCTACAGCTTCTTAAAGTGGTCTGTTGAAGATTAAAATATGGACATGAACAGTTACTTCTTTTTGTAGCTCTTTTAAAGGACTGAAAGTTCTTAGAATGACAGATTCATTTGCAGTTGCAAAAGCAGGTTACAGAATCTGAGCATATAAAAACAATTATTCTGGTAATGGTAGGAATCAAGATATTAAGAGTATTAAACTCAAATTAATATCTTCAGTTGGCTTAAGAATTAACAGACTATGTTGCCAGTATGTGACATAGTAACATAGAACATATAAAGGTTTGGGGTTTTTTTTTTTGACTTGGTGATCCTTATCAGTCCCTTCCAACTTGAGATTTCTATGAAATTTAACAAACTGCGCTCTATAGAAATAAGGACAAAATGTTTTGTACTTTATTTAAAAAAAAAAAAAAGAGAAAAAAAGAGAATTAAAAACTACAGAGCTTACTTTTAGAGGCTCCACAAGTTCTAAAGTATGCTTCAGGTAGATTAAATTAGTTATTTTTGATTCAGCACTTTTAACCTGTAGAAAAAAATTGTAAATATTTGAGGTGTTAGTATGTCTACCTGTTTAAAAAAGTACCTAAGAACTATCAGAACTCATACTGTTAACTATAATAGGATTACACTTTTAATGAAAACTGCTAAAATACTTTATAAGCTCACTTTGACAACTTAATGTGTAACTGCATAAAAAAAGTGTTTCCCTAAATTTTACATTGCCTACTGTGATAGAATGCCCATCAGTAGCTAATATTTTCATATGTCTGCACTGATAATGACTGACAACACTGCTAAGCCTAGTTATGAAAACTTCTTTTAATCTTCTACATATACATAAGTCTACACAAGCCTTACATAGCTTGTAGACTCTCAAAGGAAATACATTATGCATCATAATAAAGAAGCACAGACTCTCTCATAAATGCTGTTAAACACAACATAACCCAATTGGTTGACTTAACTTTGGTTAATATATTTATATCCTTAAACATGCAATTAAAAAAAAATCCACTAGATGTTTAAAAATTTTGCTAACAAGAACGAATGCTCTTCAAAATTTTTTGTCCACATACACATTCCACCTTGTTATGTGTGTCCCATTAATGTTTATGATAAAGAATATTGCTGTTGATACTAGGGGCACAGCATATGCACTGTGGAAGAGGATTTAGGACTTTAAGAAACCAACAGATAAGCACATTTTCTTCTGTTCCAAAGAAAATCTAGTGTTAGTTTTCACCATGAACACAGGAGTATGGCCCCATGTGAAATATTGTCTCTTCTTTTCACACCTCTACTTTTGTGGTATAGTGTCTCTTATCTTACCTTCTATATAAAGTTATTTTCTGTAAAAGAAAGGAACTAAACAATGATAAATGTATTAAGAGAAGAATCATAATGTGCAAATAAACATGGGGTCTAAGTCTCATGATGGAATCAGACATCAAAAGGACAAATAAGGTCATAAATGATGAGCTACAAATAAGGTCATAAATGAAGAGCTGGTATTTTGAAAAGGAAGGTACCTTTGCTAAAACAGTTCTTACAGAAACTTGAACTGAACTGCCATTAAAAGTGCCTTTTTGTACATGCTGCACTTTAGGGTCAATTGAAAAAAAAAAAAAAAGGACTAAACCAACAGTTGATAGCTCTTCTCTTCTGAATAATGCTACTTTATGATTCATTAATTTAGTCATTAATCACTAAAATGAAAGTCTATTCTTTACAGCATCTGAAATTAATTTGTCCTGTCACTCTAGTATGTAAAGCATTATGATTATATGAGCATTATGATAAAATAATATATACTCTCAATCTATAGTAACATTTTTCCATGTTTTTTTAAGGTGCAGTGTGCCTATTTATAAATATCACATTTTAATATTGCATATCATAGCCAGGTAACTTATCATCTACAGTGTATTTTGAAACATACTGTATCCTGTTTAGGAATTTGTACCAAAACTGAAAGTAGTTGTTCTGTATCCAGGAATTTTGAGATGACTGTAAAACAAAAGTAAACAGATCAGAAATTGAACTGAAATTGCAATAAAATCAATTTACATTTAAATGCACACAATTATTTAGTGACAGATAGAATAATATTTTTCTTTCCTTCTACCTTCACAAATTATTTATCAGGGGAAAAAAGGTTAAAAATAGCTTCTATCTATATTATTTTGTCACAATTATACTCACTGTATCTAAGCATGTAGTGTTTATTGTACAGGTGAACATGTATCAATTCAGCAATATTCTTTTTATTAGACTGGATCACATTTCCCTTGTGATAAAAATTAAGATTACATTATCCAACTTGAGGTGGACTAACTTATACTTGAGTATTGTATTTTTTTCTACATTTGTGGGGACCACTATGTTTTATGAAGCAATGGAAAAAAAATGCATACACAACATGTGTTTTTAATATAGTCATTCTGTATACTTATATACTTCCAATACAGTAAGTACCTAGCAATAAAGGTAGAGAGACAAACTCAAATTCTTTGAAAAAGCTATTAGCTCACTGAATCATGTCCACTTGGAGACAAATTTGCTTTTCTTAGCAAAATGCTTGGAAAAATATCACCATAAGACAGATTACTTATTCTTTTAAGTGTCCACTATATGAGTGTCACCTAACAAATCATAAAAAAAAATTCTTCAAACATATTGAGTCACACCACGTACTTTAGTAGATAAGAAATATACTACTATGCATTAAAAAACAAACTACTACCTGCTTGAAGACCAAAAAAGAGCTCCTCATCCTGAAGTAATTCCTGAACACAGTCCAGCCTCATGTTAATGGTTTCAGCATCAACTAGAGGCTCCAGGATATTGGATCTAAGTCTTCGACTTCCACCTGGAGTTTTAGTGTAATTTAGGACACCAAAAAGCGTGTGACCATTCCTTTGAAAACAAAACAGATGTGAAGAATACACTCACAAAAAAATAAAGATGGTAAATGTCAAGTGATATTTTCAGATAAAAGAGTATCCTACAAATTTGAGGCATGGTATTGGGATGCTTAGCACCTTGTCATGTATATTATATGAACTATAGTAGTTCAGGAAGCCAGGTAGTTGAATGTAATTTAATAACATAATATTAGCCCTCATTATATAATTTTCCAAAGTATAGAAATACATTTGTACTCAGTATTTTCCTAATTTTTTTTTGTGACCTCCTTCCTCTCAAAACCATCCATGAAATTAGGAACAGCTTTCAGAGAAATAATGCTCTAAGGATACCAGCCTTAAAGTGCCTGGCTCCTGCAGTTACATATGAAGCAACAGAACAAACAAGAATGAACTGGGGACGGAGTGCAATAGGTGACCAGAAAGAAACTATAGTTACCTCCCACTTCTGAAGAACAGGTCTAACTGTGTACTATGCAATCCAAAAAAAAACTTAAGAAAGTCCCTGCACACATCAGAGAGGTTGAAACAAGGTGATCTGTGAAGCCCCCTTCCAATACAAGCCACTCTATGATTCTAGGACATCTCTCCAAGTGGAAACACTTGGAGAGTGAGGAATCTCCAAGCTCCCCTTTTTACATCAGAGCACTGAGTGGATTTCTAAACAGAGGATGATCTCAGAACTTGGCAGGGAGCAAAGTACAAGTACTTATTCCCTCTATCTAACCAGAAGTCTAACTGTCTTGAGAAACTTTGCAACTTCTTCTGCCTAAAGGCAAGTAACTCCTGGTGAAGAAAGTGCTCCAAGCATTGCTCTCAATGTGGAGAGCTACCATGCAATCAAGTACTGCACTGCACATGACCATCATTATAGAAATTACTTGTTTGCCACTATTAGAGAATCACAGAGCAGTAGGGGTTGGAAGGGACCTCTGGAGATCATCTCATCCAACCCTGCTGCTAAAGCAAGTTCACCTAGATAAGATTCCTTAGAGCTAAGGAAAAGCAAAGCAACCTTTCAAGCTTGGGAGTGTTTCTCTTGTCCAAAATGAATAAAACCTAGGCATTTTAATCCAACTTCTTGCAGAAATGTTGCCTATTTTCACACCCTCTGAAATTTTGCATCAACATAATTTATAAGCCTGAATAAAATACAGACAGCACTGAAAAGATGCCTACGTATCATCTCTCCCTGCAATTCACTTCTTGTATTTCCTATGGTGGAAATTTTGTGATGCCTTTCTCTGTCCAAATATTTTTCTTTTAAAATCTCTAAATGGTATATAATGGCATAAAGAGAAATAAAAATAATGGTCCACTCTTTCACCAAGTTTCAGTGATGACTGTGTCAAATACAACTTAATTATAAAGTGAAATTTGTAAACTTAAATATTCTTACCGAGAGTCTCTGTTATTAACTACTAGTTCAAGATTTTGCGCAGATGATGAATCTACCATAGCTGTTTTCTCACTCCCCTGGAAATACATCTTCAGTGATTTAGGAGCATAAACTGAATTTTGAATAAATTCAACATATTTTAGCAATGCTGCAGCTGCTGCAAGACAGTAATACCTTGGGAAGAAACAATTTTTAATCAAAGTGGAATAGTACTACTTAAATACCACAAACCCAAGCAATACACTACAGGAATCACATTCACACTTCTGCTTGACACCTACTAGGACTGACAGCACTGCAAAAGCAGTATGTTTTAAGTATGCACTAACCCATGTAATTGTGCATGTATATGCATGCAAATCAAATATTCATCACTGTTTTGAGTCCCTGTACACTTGACATCCCACACTATCTAGCTGGTATTGTGAATTTCAGTAGTTACACATTACTTGAAGACAAAAGTTACCAAGTATCACTACTTAAAATTGTTGGTACAAGGAAAAGGAGGAAGTTCTTTACTGTGGTGGAGCTCTGGAACAGGTTGCCCAGGGAGGTGGTTGAGGCCCCATCTCTGGAGACATTCAAGGTGGGGCTTGAGAGAGCTCTGAGCAACCTGCTCTAATTGAGGATGTCCCTACTCTCAGCACGGGGGTTGGACTAGATGACCTCTAGAGGTCCCTTACAATCCAGACACTTCTATATTTCTGTGTTACTAAAACACTTGCTAAGTGGTCCAGAAAGAAAGGCAACCAGAGCTGTTAAGTTGTATCTTTAAGCAAAGAATGAAAAGGAGCAAATGGAAAGCTGTGAAAACTCAAAAAAACCCCACCCAAACCTGTAACAGGTTTTGTATTTAAGTCTCTAGATGTATCAGAAACACTGGACAGCAAAATAAAAGAACAGCTTTGTTACGATTTTCTAACTTTTTCAAAATGCCTCAGGTGTGTACCAACTAAAAAGTTGTTAAAAACTTATAAGGACACTGTATGCTTTTGCCTTACTTAAACATACTTTGACTGAACCTCCATGAAAATGGTACTGAATTCAGATGCACACAATTGTTCTATGTATTCCAAACCCTTTGTTTCATTGAAGTATTTTCTTTGGACAGTTGTAAAAGTAACATTCTGTGAAGATGAGGGAAAAAGCAAATAGTTTTAAAAGTTACTGAGAATCTTCCATCAGACAGACTTCTTTATTTCTCTAGTGATACATACTTCCAAGAAACCTGTCTCTATAAAGTATTTATTCTACCTTATTACTGCACAAGCAATCCACACTATCATCACTCATCTCTCCTCCTCTCTGGTACTGAGTACATATCACAAAGGCTCATACTACTGTTTTGAGCAAATCAACATAGGCTTCTTCTACTCCAAACTTTGAATTTATCCTGGATTTGGTTAAAATTAATTACTTTGGGGGATTTTTTTTTTTTACTTTTAATTAATTTTAATTACATTTTTTCATGATAGCATCAAAGCTGACATTCAGACTGTTGCTTCCCCTTGCCATGGTTTAAGTCCAAGGATTATCATCAAGCCTTTGATAGTAAATAGGGAATAAAGATATACAGGTCAATTTAACTGAATGTGTGTGATATGCAAGTGATTTATGCAAGAGAGGTTGTGCTCTTTTTCCTATTCTGTGATACAGCCTCATCGATTTATCAGATTGAGAGAACAACAGAGCAAAGGAAACTGCTTGATTTTTTTAATCTCTGAATCTTTCCTAGGCTTGGCAGTGCTCAATATTCTTCAATGCCACAAATCCAAAACTTTCAGCTTTAATCAGTACTATACTTATCTCTGTAACTGTCAGGATTAGAACTAGCACCAGTGAAGCTGCATTTAGATTATTCTTTAACATGGTAAAATTAGGCCCAAATGTCACAGAAAACAAAATCCAACTGAATGTAAGGTTTTAGAAGTTGTGGAAACCTCTCAAATCAGCAATCATATAAAAGTGAACAATAAGAACTCTAAAATATGGAATGAAATTTAAGAGCTTACCTTGAAATGTTGTGTAATCAGACTGAACAATTTTGTGTTCCCTGCATCACAAGCAGTGTTTGACATTATTATCTCTAGTGGTGCTAATATCTTCAGTTTAGTAATAACCTGAACAAAAAATTTCAAAGTAATTCAGTAAAAATCCAGATATAATCTAAAATGTTTTTACACAATAATATGCCAACCATGAAGATTTATAGAATCCTTTTATTTTAAAAACACTGTTCCAATCTTGTAAGTAAAGACCAAATTTTCTGCTAACTTCTACACTAATGTGTCAAACTTATCTGTATCTATAGATATGGATATATAAATGTCCATGAAACTAAATTAAAAACAAATGAAACAAAACAACAAAAAAACCCAACACAATTAAAACCATACCAAACAAACACACACACACACCAGCCAAAAAAACACCACCAGCGGTATCTATCCTCTGCTATTTAAGTACAGAAACATGCATGACTTTGAAGCAAGAGATAGATATCCACAACGCTATCCCATGGCTATGATGGGAGAAGAACTTAGGCTCAACAGATGTCAGCTTTCTGGGCTTGCAGCTGATAAGTTAATGGTGCTCTGGAAGAGGAAGAAATGCAACAGGTCTGAACACTAATAAACTTTTAATTGAGACTTATTTTAGACTCTGTTCTAATCTCCTCTTAAAACATTTATCTCAGTCATACCTTTTTCAAGAAGTAACTGTGATCTTTATGAAAATATAAATTCTTTTGATTGCATGGGACTGTTTTCTAGGTACAAGCAAATCGATTTTTCACCTTTAAAACCTTTAAGTGAATTGTTATTTAGGTTGCCACATCATCAGCTGAATGCCTACATTTTCTGATACACCCACATTTTTAAGGTAGACATCTCACTTTTATTTTTAGTACTGTGTATTAGAGAATTATTTATGTAGCTGCCAGGTTCAATATGTACTTATGTGTGTTAAGACCAGAATAAGTTTTAAAAGCACTAATGAATAAATAAAAAAAAAAAATCATACAACATTTTAGTAAAGATTTGATAGCTCTTTATATTTTGAGTCATATCTACTTACCTTAATTAAATTTAGTTTTTCTTTCTTTGAATATTTTAAAGATGCTCAAAGTCACATTATTTTCTAGTATGCTTAAGTACAACAAAGCCATTAAATGAGATGTTTTACTAATGCTGGTGTTGCATAAACTAAGCAATTACTCTCAATTTTAATGCAGAGTAAGCAGTGCTGGCAGGCATAACACTTGCCTGTAAACTGGTTGAATTTCATTTCAGACTAACAGAGGAGGAGAATTTGCACAACCGTACACAGCCATCCCTACAGTTACACCCTTCCCCCTCCATTTATGCAGTTCTGCTTGCAGGGCTGTTGCCCGATGAACAAGTATTTGGAGGTTATACTACTATGTATTGTCCAATGCTTTTCAAATCAAGGCTTCTCACTCCTACACAGTTTAAACACACTACTTTTTGCAGAAAGTCTATTTTTCTTTTCCAAAACATTATTTCCTCTTTTTTTATTTAAGAATCTTAGGTGCAGTGAAGAAATGTCAAAGAAAATATCCTGTTAACACTGCACATTTTCTGGAACTTGTTACTTTCACTTCCGAGAAATTTATTCTACAAACTCTAGTTTTATTTCCCATTAGTCATAAGCTTTTAAAAGAAACAAATTCACAACAATCAGCCTGTAAGGGATGCAGCAACGTATACAACGATACCTTGGCATAAGTTGTATTGTCTGCAAACTGTGATAACATCACCTCAGGATTTTTTAAATCAATACTGGCCATTCCTACTTCGCCCCTGGCAAGGCCTCTTCCTTCTACTACAGCTACAACAACAGACGCAACAGTATGGGCAGAGACTGCAGAAGATGATGTAGCTGTAAAAGAGTTGCATATATGCAGTTATGAGCCAATATGTCACATTCACGGAATCGTACTTTGACATTCCAAGGGAAACGTGTACTTATATTCTCATGTACATGGAAAGCCCTTTCAATTTGCCAAGAAAAATACTTGCATATACAAGGCATGCTTTATTTACACTTTCAAAAGCATATAAACAGTGTTGGATTTTGACAGCACAGACATATTTACTGATCTGAAATACCAATAAATTCCATCTGCTTTGTAGTGGTACATTCTCTCCCACCATTACCTTCACAGACTTTGCTCTCAAAACATAATGGAACAAGTGTATTCTCAAAACAGAATGATCCTGCTATGGAGGCATAATATGCCAAACCTGCCATTTCCTTCTGAGTAAACTCAGTTTGTACCCCATGAATCAAAACTGATCTTACCAAGAACCTGGAAGGGCAAGATCAGAATCAAGAGTTTGTCTAAGAATTTAAGATTAAAAGGCTGCTTTGAACTGCAAATGGCTACCACCTGAGCAAAATCTTTGATGCTGCACACAGCTGGGTCTGAACCTTCATTTATTCTGCCTATGTTCTGTAGGTCACAAGATGTCAACAGCAGCATTCACATAAACTTTCCTCTGTGGCCTGCTGAAGAGGTAGTTGTTATTCTGAATGGTCAAAACAACTCAAACAGACTCTGGCCCATCAGCAGCAGCCAATGACAATATTAACTCTTTTAAAGGTAACTAAAAGATAATATTTTAGATTAAGTATGGTAATTATAAATTTTATTTGGAAGATGGCTTGTTTTTCAGTTCGTCCCAGTAAAAAAAAAAAAAAAAGATCAACCAATGCTCTTCAGAATACACTGTATTCAATACAGATCAATGAAATATTGATCAAGGAATGTCACATAAAATACAGAAAGCATAAACAGATATATATATGCAGGCAGACAAACGCAGAATCATAGGTCTTTTCCAATCTAAACAGTTCTTTCAGATCAAATCCAACTATTCCCTCAGCACTGCCAGGGCACCACTGACCCCTGTCCCTCAGCACCACAGCTCCACAGGGGACTTGGAAACCCCTCCAGGGATCATGAGGACTCCATCTTTGCCCTGGGTAGGCTGAGACAGGCCTTGACAACCCTGGAGGGGGAGAAATTGTTCCTCAGCTCCAACCTAAACCTTCCCTGGTGCAACTTGAGGCCATTTCCTCTTGTCTTTCTTGCATCAAGAGACTTGAGAATGATACCACAGTATGTGATGTATTAAAAGCCTAAAAATAAACCCTGATTAGAAATGTACATACATTTGGGTTCTTTAGTTGCCACACAAACCAATGTATCCACAAAAAGAATTCAATTTTTGACAATTTGAAAAAGAAGTCTGAATTCTAACTAGACTGATAACATATATGTGAATGAAAAGTAAGCGACAAGAGATTTCAATACCAAAACATCTACTCAGTATCTAAAGTACTATTTTCCCCTATGGCTGCATCTTTCATTGGCAGCCATCCTCTGTAGTACAAAATACATTGTGTTTTGAATATATTTCAACATCTTACTGTAAAACATAAATTACGTTTAAATAATTTTAGAAAGGTTTTATATAATACAGTATATTATAAGTAGGACTGTTTTGGTTTAGAACTGTTAATCTTACCTGAATGTCCCATAAGAGGGCTATGGCTTCTGCAAATATATCTACTAGAAGAGAGGGGTGTTTTTCCTATACGTGCACTATGCAGGCCTCGCACTGATGAAGAACTCGTAAGATTCAATGAGCTAGCATTTTCTACATAAGAACTTTTGTCGCCAAAATATGATTCTGAGTGGGAGGAGAAAACCAAAACAAACTAAAATAAACTTCTGAAAACAGACACATTAAGTTCTATATCATTTAACTGAAAAAAAAAAAAAAATTGGACCAGTTTTTATTCTGAAAGCAATATATAAATATACAGTTTAGAAAACTTTATTTTCTTACTAGAAATCGATATCTAAGCAATAACATTTAATGTCACTCTATAAAACCTCTCCAAAGTATAAGCTGAAATAAAAATCCACCTGTTTGGAAAACTAGCTTGATCTATATGTTTATTTTCCACAATACTTTCACAGTAAGATCAAATCTTATGAGTGACACACATATGTTCAATATGTGGGAGATGTTGAGGAGTCCTCCTCATGTTGAGGAAGCTGAGGGTAACAGCAGCCTCAGGTAAAGGATGGCAAACGGCACTGTTACATTGCACAACCACAACTTTCTTCAAACATCAAGGATACAGCAGTTACAACTATCTCAAAGGTCAGGCCAAAACAAACAAACAAACCAACAAACAACATACAACAACAAAAACACACACCAAAACAAACAAAAGCAAAAAAAAAAACACAAAAGCAAAACTCATGACCAACTTAATATAAAACATATGTTGCATTGCAATTCAAAACAGATTCAAAACAGTTTACTGACTCCAGCAGGGGACTCTGCCACTGTTATCTAAATGAAGAAAATGTGAACTTATTTAAAGGAGAGT
>VWZY01002370.1:66505-80262 GCA_013399075.1 Chloroceryle aenea
CAAAATGGCGGCATGCGCGGCCCTTCCGCGCATGCACACAAGCCTCGCGCCCACAGCCTCGTGCACACCCGAGCCCACCCCATCCCCCAGCCCTCCTGGCTGCAGCCACGCGCGGTGCTGTTACCTAAAACTTCGCAACGTTGCGGGCCGCCGCGCGCCAGGAAGGGTGCAGGGGGCAAGACAGTGGCGGACGTTTCACTGTAAATACGCAGTTACTGACGGTAAAAGGATGACACTGCAATGCATAGCAAGGCCCTGAGAGGCTCTCTAAAACGGGAGTGCAGTGTTTAAAGGAGCCTGTCACACATTCATTGTTCCTCTTGTTTTCCCCTGCTTAAGAGTTTACATACCAAAATATCCTCATCAAGAACCAAAGCTTCTTTACATCCGGAATTGTCTTAATCGCACGTCCTTATAGGTGTGTATTGGAACACTGAAATTCTGCTTTGCCTGTTGGCCTGTCATGTACACCACCAAAATATTTTTAATTAGCATTTTAACATTTTTTGTCTGGAGTTTAATAAATCTACATCAAAAACCACTCCACATGGAAGCAGCCTTTACTAGGCAATGGCTATTCAGCTTTACAGTAGCAATTCCATCAGCTGCAGCTTGTCAGTAGGCATCTGAAGGGCACTGCTTCCAGCCTCCCAGTTCAGAAGAGGTATGTGATTCCCCAGCACTGTGCTTCATCAGTCAGACAGCTTGAAAAACTGAGCGCCAGAAACTTTTGAGTTTCACTGCAGAGCAAAGAATGGAAGACACCAGGTGCTGATTCCAGTTACTGACACTGTCCTGAACTTCAAGTCCTACAAGGAACTTTCCATATGCATTCAGGCTCCTAAAGCTGGTTATTAAACCTTCTCTTCTCTGACATAATTCCAAATGTATGGCAAGAAAAGCAGAAACAAAAGGCATGTCCATCTTCCTTCCTTTCTTATGGTCACAAATCATAAGGATGAATTCAGCTCACCAAGCTGTCTCAACAAAACTGAAAGCAAGCATCTTTGGAAAAAAGCACAGACCCCTGGGCTGGAAACACGCTTAGCAGGTAACAGAATGGCTGCTGATTTTCACCATACACCTCACCCCTCATTTTCTTTTAGTAAACCCAAATACAGACACACAATGTTATGTGTCTGAGTTATTCATTATTCTCTCACATATTCTCATGCAGCATGTTGTAAAATTTACTGCTAGGAATGAAGGATAAACTACAGTACTTTAGATCAGGTAGTAAGATAATGTCAGGATGTTTCCATAGAAAGATTTTTGGGGCTGGGGCGGGGTTTCTGAAAGCCTTTATTAAAGGACATAAAACTGAAGACTGAGAACAGTAGATTAATTACTGCAAAGTTCCAACTATATAAGATCCGAAAAAATACAAACCAAAACAACCTCTACTTTTAAGAAAATAGAGGTAGACAGTAACAACGTATTCTGCACCAAAATTACATATGTCTTAACACAGACATGAGACAGTTTATTTCCTCACAGTACATTTAACAGAAAATACTATGTTTGCTTAATAGAAGTTGTGATAACTCTTTCTACAAATACAGTATTTTAAAAAATTGAGTAAAGAATGGAAGAATATTCTTAAGAAATTTTTTAATTTATGCTCTTACCCATTTTTTTGAATCACAGAACCATTTAAGTTGGGGAAAAGACCTTTAAGACCATGTCCCTAAATCTTCAACTTAAACCATATTGTAAGAATTTATATATATCAGCTGACTTAGGAAATGAAGTTGACCAGACCTTCTTCAGAGAAAAACTCCAATAAAATTAACAGGATTTCAACCTAGAGTGAAGAGTTCTGCACTGTCATGCAGTGTCACACCCACATATTAATTCCCAGGGTGTCTCAGTTTACACTAAACTAGGAGTTTTTGAAAAGTATACTATTTTGTCTATACAACATGGAAAAAATGGAAAATTACTATGTACTGACCTTAGATGAAGTGGCACTTGCCAAGGTTACCTGGAATAAGGAAAAAAAAAAAAAAAAAAAAAAAAAAAAATTCTGTTAAACTTTACAGATGGATAAAACCTGATTAGTGCTCTTACTCCCTCATACTCAACACAAAGCCTACTGTAACTTATTTCCAAATCTTAAAAAATAAATTAATTCCAGCCTCTGACCAAAGAATTCATCAGGCAATTGGACAGCTAAAGAGTAGAGCTTTTAAAAGCCTGTAGAGAAGGCTGAAAAAAGTCATTAGAAATAGTTGAACTTTCAAATATACATTTTCTCTTTGAAATTCTCTACAAATGAAGGTCTACCAAAAAATTACTCTTTGTCCAGTTCTAGCTTACTGTCTGCTAACACAATCAGGCTGGATAAAACTAGACACCAGGCTTTTAGAACTGTTTTAAACAGCTTCAGACCTTTCTCAAGCATTAAGTACAGAGATCATCAAAGACTTCCTCCCTTTGACAATTACCTTTACTGTGTATTTCAAATGGAATTCAGACTCAGCTCAGGTGTGTGCAATGTAAATTATCAGGCAATTTTAGGGCTTCTGTGAATACAAACAGGACTTCATCCTTCAGAGAACAAGTATTTTCCACAACTAGTTTTATTCTCAATTACACCATAATCAATTGTTGGCAATTATTGTCCTAAAAGCTACAAAAGCAGGATTTCAACTTAGCAACAAATTTAGGATTAATTCTATATTCAGTTACAAGTCACTGCCCTGTAGAGACCTTCTCTAGAAGGCTTAATGCTATAAAGTTTCACTCTACATACTCAAGATATCCTCTATTTCGAGTATTTCCAAATTTTGTCTTAGGTACTCATTAATAAAGATATTTATATACTTAATAGAACCATAATCTTTGCTCTCACTGGTATCAATTACTATCAGAAGAACGTTTGTGTCTTAGTATATAAAAGTGATGGCAAATGTGCCATCACTTAAATTAAATACACATCTACGTGGCATTAAGTGCATGGCTTAAATTAGGTTTTGTTTGGTTGGGTTTTTTTTTCATCTTTTAAAGTGCTTTGTGTGATCCACCATCAAAACATGCTTGTGTAAAGACAGATGCTAGCAGGGCTGATTTTACAGAAATACAGAAATTAAGCATTCATGCTATTGCTTTAACATGACTGTTAAAAAAAAACAAACAAAAAAAAGAACAACAACAAAAATCCCAGAGGTCCATGTATTTAGATACAGATTAGAAATGTTTCTACATCTCTTATATACAACCAAAGAACATGTTACACTCACATTATTAGAGCTAGCCTGTTCTGATACAGTTTACAAAGTGACAAAGCCCACAGTAAAGCTATTGCTTTACTTTTATAATGTAAACGCATCTCAGAGAAGACTATGATAACAGTTTCAGAGATGAGATTACTTCAATAAGCAAAACCAAAGCAATCCAGCATATCAGCCTTTTGTCTCTATGAGGCTTAGCTCACAAGCTCAGGCTGTACAGTTATTCTTTGAAGGACATCTTCTGGCATACAGAAGACAGGATTGACTGCCTTAATTTGTTCTTCTCCTAATAAAGATAGTCCAGCAATTCCAAATAAGGTATGAAATGGATCCACCTGTAAGAAGAAAGTACATTTGTGTCAGATTCCAGAAGTTAATCAGCTTTCATTTGCATGAAATTAAGCTTTTGTTTGCCAGCAAGAGAACTGCAAATCTCCATGCCAGAAGAAGATAACACAATGGAACAAACTTGCATTTGTGCTGACTTGTGTTGACAGGCAAGATAGTTTCCACAGTATGCACTTACAATACCATGATTTACCAGAGATTCTTGTCAATTGCCTGCTACTAAGATGACTGTCAACCCTGAACTTGTCAGGAAACACTCACGTGTCTCCATTAGCATGCAATGTCATAGGGTAGCAGAAGCAAAGATAAAAAAAAGTTTGAAAGTAAATTTGATCATCTACAAGTACCACTTCCATAAATTACCCTTTTGCTCTTTAGCAACAGCATAATGTTCTTTAATGGTCTCTGAATATGGAGCTGATCTGTAGAACCTTAAGAGGAGACTAGCAACCTACTGTGCGAGAAAACTGAAAGGAAAAATACCAGGAAGAAAAAACCCAGAAGAGACAGGAGTGGTTATTTGGTATCCACGTATTCCTTCACTGTATGAAGGTTTCCTAAAATGAGGTAGCACCATGTACCCGCAATAGATTATGAAGTCTCACAACATAAGTATCCAGTCAGTTAATTAGCCATTCTATAAAATCCTATCCAAAAGTACCCTGTGCTGTATGGTGCTGGGTACATCCCCTTTGCATTAGTGCAACCTCTGAATCTTAACACAGAGGTTCTATAACTACAGTAAACTAAAGCTGAATTACCATATTATAGCCATATAGAGGATCTCCACCAATCACTCATAGCCTAGAAGGTGCTAACTACACCAGCATAGCGAGCCTTGCTCCACAATGGCTGGACAACCATGTGACAGATGTGGTCAAAGCTCAGATATATGTTTACTTGCTCCTTCTCAGATTGAGTATGTGGCCATTAGAGGAGGGCTAAATAAGTATGTAGCAAAATAATAAACAGTACACCTTGTACAGAATTTCCTTGTACATATGTACAAGACTAGAAGGGGAAACAGTTCCCAATGAGAAGTGTGCAAAATGAAGTTGCAGATTCAACCTCAAAGCGTTAAGAGTTGAAATGTTAGGCTTTCTTGAAGGGAAAAAAGCCTTCCTGTCAGCTCCTTAGAAATACAAAAACCTTCCTGGTTTAAGAACACCAAAACATTTTCCAAATGATGGACCCTCCCCTAAGTGGGAATACTGTATCAGCTTGCAAAGAAACAGAAAGCTACTTCAATTTTTAGTGCATTTATAGAGACAGAAGACATGGTCAGCTGTCATAAGAACAGTTAAGACTTCCTGTTTGATGTCTTGTAACACTTTCAATTTCTCTGTCCAGCACCCCTGAAAGATAAAAGCTTTATTTGCCATTTTATCTGTACAATCTTAATTTGTGACTGAAACCAGAGAGAATGGATGAGCTAAATCATAATTGCTCTCTCAACCAATAAGAAAATCTATACCACCAGCCTCTTCATAACATTATCTCAAAAGCTTCCTTTCTCCCTCACCTAAACAAACAGCAGTGAGAAGATTTACCCAGAGGCTGGGCTGGCACGGAAATTAGCATGCAAGGATTCCTAGTGAAAACTTATGACTCATATAGATCAGGCAAAACCACCAAGAGAGTTGAAACTACTTAACCTGTGCTGGATAACTCTAACTTGCATACCATTTTACAAACCAAACCAAAGCCCCCCAAAAACACACCTGAAAAAAAACACCACACCAAAACCAAACAATACCAAACACAGTATTTTTACAGATATCTTCCAAGTGATCTTGTGAAAAACGATTTGTTTTTTAAGTGTTATGGGAACCAAACCACAATTTATAAGGAATGCCAACTGATTTCAGTGCAAATCAACAGTGCAATTCAATATAAAAAGTAAATGCTCCCCAAGTAAGCCTTTGAAAGCAACTCTGCCCTATTCTCTACTTCAAAATAAAGTGCAGGCTCTGCAAAACACTCATGCCTGGACCATAAGCAAAGTTGTACTCATATAAAAAAACTTGCTTTTGCAATTGAAATTTTATAGATATACTATATGTGCATATTTTTATTTAGTGAAGGATTATTTACCATATCTCCTGGTCTGTCAGCAAATCCTCCAGTCTCCTCATCCTGGCAAGCCAAAATAAAGCAGCGCAGTTTCTCTCTGTCAATCCAATGTAACCTACCAATCATCTTCAAAGATGCTAGCACCCACCATGAATAACATACATCGGGTAACTGGCAAGCAGAGAAATAGAGTATTATTTGGATTTATTTCAAACCTGTCATTGCAAATTTTATTGGTGATTCTGTAAATTTTTACATGTGCTGTCATAATACTGTTGCAGAGAAACAATACTTAGGAGTTTCTCTGTGGTAAAATTAAAGTTCCTGGGCAAAGTCTCGTTTCAGAGAACTTAGTTTTTCCTAGGAAGGGAAAGACTCTTTTTCAAACCTCTTCCCTTCTTCAAAGGACAGTATCACAGGAATGTGATTTTGAAACAGCCTTTACTTTCTGTGGAAGAGGCTAAAAATAACCACAAAGCCTTTTTCAGAGATAAGTACAAGGAACTTCCTATCAACTAGTTTCTTTTTTTTTTGAAAAATATTTGTTTGTTGGTTATCTGTTTACCAGTGGAGACTACTGTAGGTTACAGTTTCCTAGTGAGATGTGGAACACTATTACATCCAGGATTTAAATCCAGTAAAACACTGGGTTTTGCACAAATTCTACAAAATAGAATCCATGTCAGAAAATATTCAAGCCCTGATTTAATGGGATACTATTTCAAGTGGTCAGTACCTGTACTTCCCTAAACTGAGAATTAAAACTAAGCACATAGCTAAGGACTGCATGACAAGTGCTAGTGACAAATGAAGAATCAAAATGAAGACCTGACTTATTTGAAAAGTTTACTATATATTTCATAGAAGTCATGAATAGCGACTTCACAGTGATGAAATCATCAAGTACTTCAGCTTTAGAAAAATTAATCTATATTCAAGTCTGGACAAACAAAAGAAGCCAATCTAATACCTTTTCTGGTCGTCCATTGAGTCCTCCAGAAGGTAACTGACGTTCACAAAGCCACCAACCCAGCAAGTCGACATTTATTTGATGCAACTGGTCCGTTATAGCCAGAAATCCTGTGCAACAATAGATCTAAAATTACAGACATAAATTTTTTTTTTTAAACAAATAAGTGTAATTTAGCAGACTAAGTGCAGGAATATCTAAAGGCTGGAATCACTCATGCAAAAACACAACAAGAAAAGCACAGATTTCAACTTTTCATTTCTGTAAGTTTTACTTTTCCATTAGAAAAGCATGTTATTTTTACAGTTGTTTTTGTATAAAGATACCTGTTACACCATGCAGTGATAGAATAAGATTTTACTAATATAAGACACTAATGCAACATTTGGAAAAAGATCCTAAAAGATCAGGCAGAGCCATACAGCTTTATTTTAAAAACAGAGACTCTCAAGCCAGAGTACTCAAATTTTACCCAAATGATTCTATAATTTCTACAAGATGGATAAGGCCTTTATGAAAATATTGCATCCAGCCTATGGTTTGTTCCTGCACGTGCCTCTTACTCTAAGGTTTGTGGAGACTGAATTAAGGACCAAATGAATTCTCCAGCCGGAATAGTTTTTAACCCTGATCATTAACTATCCTGGCAATCCCACGTACATCTAGTCATGTCAGGCTTACTTCCAATATGCCATGTAATACATGTGCATTGATTAATCCCTGTTTATTTTTTCCTGGGAAATAACATTTGCAGCTCAACTGAATATTCTGGCCACATTTCATGAAGTCACTAAGAAAGCAGGCAAGCACAAACTGAAAAAAACCCACACATTATCAACCAGAGGTGGCCCATAATCGCATTTTCCTAATAAAATACACACCCAAGATGACAATAAACAGACAAAAAAAACACAAACAAAACAAAACACACACACACAAAACAAACAAACAAACAAACAAAACCCAAAAACCACAACAACCCACCACACCACACCAACAAAAGCACACATCAACAGGGATTTGTCTATCCAAGAACACTGCAAAATAAATGTTATACTCCCAGAAACTTTTTGAACTACTCTCCAAGCAAAAGAGCTGCCCTTTACAGCATTCTAAGGAGTATGCAAATATGCACAACAGAGCTAATCATCCCAGAAAATGCCAGTGGCAAACAGAGTGGATTCGGCTAGTCAATCTGTCTTTCTTGAACACCAGAACACAGTCCAGTCATTGAGACCACGTGGGCAATGCTGCTGTAAAAAAGAACTCATAAGAAGCTACACGTACCAGGTTTCGCCTAGGAATTGTACAGAATAAACGGGTGATTGCAATAGCATTGAAATATTTTAATAAAAGTTTATTTCTATCCATAAATTCAAGTTAAGTGCAATAATCCCTTCCATTAAAAAAAATAAATACAGGAAACACAGTTTTTATGTAAATTTTCTGCTGGAAGAAGTCATTAAGAGTATCTTCCTTGAGAGCACCCTTAATTGGTTCCAATTATACTACTGCATTCCTTTCTCAAAACAGATTCTACTGAGCATTTTTCAGAATTCACTAGTACAACTCTTATCATGTTTTGTTGTAGGCAGTGATGAATGTTCCCACATCCAAGTTAGGCATCTCACCTTAAAACTGCCTTTTCTCCATCAAATTAAGCAAGTCCTCCCGAGAAGTTTCACATCTCATTTTTGAGTTTGTCAGCTGATAAAGATCAAACATATTATATAGTTGCCCTTTATGTTTCATTCTGATATGTGGCAGACACAGTGATAGATCTTGTCCAATGTCTTCATTAATACATTTCAAACTCTCTAAAACTCCTCGTGCTAACTATTCTGACATGACTACATGAAGATTGAAATACAATCCAAAAAGTTGTTCCCTTATGAATTCTTTTTCTTCTCTCTCAGACTATAACTTCCCAAGTCTCAACTCATCTTTTCATATTTATCTATGTATTTGTTCATTTATTTTAATTAAGGTACGAGAACCAGGCCTTCAGGAAACAAGAAAGGTACATAAATTAACATCACCGATAGATGTTGTAAAGAAACATTTTAAAATAGCAAGCATCACATGCTACCTATAAACATTTCCATATAAATAAAAACTTACCTGTCCCGCATGTGATTCAGAACCTGGTCTACAACCAAATCCTCCATCAAAGTTCATACAGGACAAAACGAATTCAACAGCTTTCCCCACATCAATAGCATCCAGCTTTCCCTGCAAGTCAGAAAATCAGCTAACACACTTCATATTCTATCAATCTCATTAGCTAAAGTAACTTCAGCAGTCCCAAAGAGATGATACTGTACTTGTGCCAGCAATGCTTCAGGACTTACCACAAGTGCAAGAGTTGCTGCAGCACAGAAGGAGAACCTTGTATCTATTTCTCCTAGAACGTGGAGGACAGGGAATGAAATGAGTATTTTTATTAACAACAAAAATACATTTAAATTAATACTGAAAATACATAACACAAAGTTAAATAGGTTTTACATCGAACAACAAAAATCAGCTAAAACCTGTCCCCGTACTGCTCCTCTTCCAGCCCATGAAGCATTTCCTTAGGAATACAGAAAGTGTACATTGCAACTGTACATTTACTGCACACAAAAGCAATCCACTCATTTGAGCAGGTGTAGCCAGATATATATCAAATCAATTACATTAGCAGCAATTTACAAATAGCTATATAATTTTAGAGTTTCTCTCTAGTGCTCTACTAGATAACTGCAGAGCAGGGGACTCAAAAATGCCCACAAAAAACTTTTTGCTCTGCCTTAAATCCAGACAGAAGCAGAAGACATTTCTGGTTTTAGAGGAAGACTGATGAAAGTTTTATTTTGCATACATGCACCCAGAACCTGAACCTAAACCAAAACCACACACCTTTAGTAGAATGATTGTTCTGCCAGTCCATACCAATATCACTCTCCTAGCAGAAACTGCAAGCAATGAATACTTGGAAGTCAAAATTTAAAATTGCAACAAGCAGCAAACTTTTTTTTTTTTTTGGTCAAACTGGTCCAAGACTTTTCTGAAAAAAATCCACCAGCTGAAACACCTAACCCAAACACACGCAACATGTTCTGTACTACATCAGGTACCACACTCCTCCAGTTGTGCTGTAGCTGAAATAATGTAAATCCACTGTGCATTCAGTATCTTTTTTTTAATACTTTAACAAAAGGGATGCAACAAACTATGAGCAGTTTTAACACACTGCACAACAGCTACCTTTACAGTAGCATATGTATACTGCCATAATCTTGACTGCTGAATTTTACCAGAATGAGTGATATGCAGTAGATTTAATAAAATTTAAGTGTTTCATGGGGATAAATATTTTTCAAGTGACTATTTATGCTACAACTTAAAAATAGGTTTCCCCATAAAGAGTTTATAAGCAAAAACAAAATCAGCATTAACAGAAGTTCATGAGTACAAAATAAGGTTTTCCTCAGTCCCATATAGTGAAAGATCTTTTCACAGTTGAAATGGACAGAGATTACTGTCACTAAACAGCAAGCGTAAATCATTCCTTATGGAATAGCATATCTAGTATATGAAAGAAGTGTCAAGTTACAAACGTCCCAAAGTTTTCTTCTTTAAGAACTGGACAATTTCTTTTTAATATAGGGACAAAACTGAAATTTAGAGTATTAATAAAAGGAATGAAACACAACTCTGTCCTTCACAAAAACTCCTTTTAAATACCCCACAAAATAGAAGTGATCACATAAATTACATAAGCAAAAAGACCATCCAAGGAAACTTAAGATCACAGACTTAAACATGTCAACCTAGCCAGTAAATTTTAAAGATTTAAAAATTACCCCAGTTGTCTCCAGCAAACGATCCATCTTCTTGTTGCAAGTTCTGTATATATTCAACGATTTTACCTACATCAACAACATGTAGACTATCATATAAGATAAGAATCTGAGGGGAAAAGAAAAAAGACAAGACAGTAGCAATCAAAGAGAGGCAAAAAAAGATTTTGTTTTTTAATAAAACAATGGATTTATGAAAGACTTTTATTTGGTTGTGAATACTATTTGGTAAGGTTTATTAAAATAAAATTTCATTCACTGCAGTTCATCTATCTCTGTCTAAAAACTTTAAGAAATTCTCAAATAAAAATATAGGCAATTCAAGCTGAACTCTATCATGCTTCATTAATTTCCAACTTTCAACTCTCCTTTCACAAGCACAACCAGGTTTATTTGATTTATGTTATCATTACAAAGAACAGAGATTTCATTATGGTTAATTTTGTAATGGGATACTGACATCACAGACTTAAGAATTTGTCATTTGTGCACTGCTGCTACTTTGATATGTGCAACTGTAAGTTAACCACATGGTAACTAACACCCTCGGCAGTCCAAGCCTGTCAGCAATGAGTAGTTTCAAATTATAGTTACCACAAAAACATCGGATCACTACTTACTAACACTTTCCAACTTTGCACATCTATACCTGCCTTCAGTTAATGTGAAAATATCTCCGAGTGACACGATGTATTTAAAAACTAACATATATGTGAAAAGTAAACAAATAAACAAATATGTAAAAGTAAACATCCTCAAACTGTACCCCTTCTCCTTATACTGGGTTAGATTTTGTGAAAGGGGTTTGATTGGACAGTTTGTAAAAGCTCAAACATCACAGCCTAAAGAAACTTGAGTTTACTGTTTCTCAGAGTAATGAAGTGGTGATAATTACCAACTTTATAGCAGCTAATACATGCCAACACTCATCACTGACCCAAGAAAACAGCATTCTTCTGTCCTACCTAAGGGTTTCAAATCCAACACCTTAAATCCAACACACTTTTCTTCCTAAAACAGGATGCTATCTTAATTATTTATTTTTAGATCACTTAAGTATTTCTTCCACTAGACTGGACTGGAGTTATATTGCACAAGCAATCAGCAATAGTTCAGAAGCACTTGAGCCTCTGCAGTATGCTTTTTCCATGACAGTTTGCATGAAAACAAAAAACAGAAAAGAAAAAAAAAAAAAAACGCACAAGAGATAGGGAGAAATTTAATCTATAATGGAGCCAGTTACAGTGAAAAAATAAACTTAAGAATTCCTTTTTCTCAGGGGAAGAGCACACAGCAAACACATACAAAAAAAGCTCAACAGACTGGGACTGTTTTTAAGTTATACACAAAAAAAAAAAAAAAAGCAGATTTGAGGAACACAAGAACTGAGTACTACAATGTTTCTTTTGTAGAGTACTAAAATGTAAGCACACAACACAATTATAAATATTGCATAAATATATAAAAGTTATTAATGTCTTAATGTATAGTAATATATACATTAAAAAATAAAATCTAAATCTTTACTCTTATTCTGGTCACACATATTTTTCATCTCAATGTACACTAAGAATTTATAAAATCCAAAATTACCTACCAAAAACTCCAGTAAAAGTTGTAGCTAAGAAGTATTTCGATACAACTGTTACAAAATTTATAAGGAATCTAGTCACCATTAAATGGCCGTTAAAAGGACAATGTTCCCAAATATGGCATTTTTTTAAGGAAATTATACAGCTAAATCCTAAATTTTTGTCCATTAGAGCTTTTTCTTTTACTAAGGTACTAAAATAGTTTTTGCCATTGGCATCCAGCAGTACCTAGTTTGTAAATCTGCAATCACCAAAATCATTAGTTAGAAATGTTTGCTCCCCCCCTTAAAATTACACCATTACATTTACCTGGACAGCACTGAGGGTATAGAGAAGATGAGGATCATGACCTATGCTGGCACTTATGCCACCACATTCATGTTGACATGATTTGATGAATTCCAGAATTTCTTCTTTGTTCATGCGGTGCAGCTGCCCCATGAGGTCCATTGCAGTCAGCCCCCAGTAAACACCACTCATCCTCAGATACTCTGACATACAGTACTCCTAAGTAGTACGTTAGGTTAGAGCACAACACAGAACAATGAAAATACATTTACAAACACCTTGTGATTATGTCATCCACCTTCTATCCCATTAAGAACTTACTATCAGCCACTCATAAACATTCCATAGGTCACGCGTGCATGTATAAACACATGCATACATACAGGCACAAGCCTATGTATATATCTGCACATAGTACATTCCCTTCCTCCCCTGCAATTTTTATTTCAATGCCAATTTAAACACGTACAAGTAGTTAGGCACCAGTTCACTTCAGATCACTCGCTGTTATCCTGGAACCCAAACTACCTCTCAAACTGCCAGCCATGATTCTCAAAAATAACAAGTCTGATCTATAATAAACCTTACCTCCAAGTGCCAAAACTGCCACAATCTAAATTTGCACTAGGAGGTGACATTTCTTATTGAATTCTCTTACATTGATTACATCACCTACACTATCCATAAACATTATTTTCTACATGCAGTACTTTTCAAGTGCCAGAACAGCAACCATAAGCCATAATGCTCAGACTCCTTCGGTGGACAGTAAAGGTAACTGCAACTTCTCTTCAGACATAAGCAGTTATTGACATTGCTGGAACTGGAATCCTATTGCTGAGAGCTTAATCTGATGACCTATGACTACAAAATTGATGCTTATTAAAGTGTTCATCAAATCATCAAATCTGGTAAGCACAAAGCAACATTGTGGTAAGATTCAGTATGTTGTGCCACCAAAAGAGCAATGTGTAAATGCAGCCAGACTCCTTGTGCATTCTGGTGGATGGATGAAGAAGCAACAAATAATTAATTTCTCAGGTCTCAGAGTAATTCTAGAGCTAAACTAATGATCTTCAAATTTATGCTCAGATAATACATGCCAAAACTCATCATGGACCTAGAGAAATTAAGAATTTTATACCTTGGACTGCAGAGCAAGAAACAATTAGTTTGTGAGCATGCATTTAACTCTTAGCTTTAGACAACTAAATAAGGGTTATTAATTAAACCACAGCTGTACTGAAACAAACCATGACCCACATAATCATCTTTCTTTGTTCCATAGGAAGCTATATAGTCCGCGTGTTTCTCCAACAGTAACGTGCTTGGAGCATCGGGTTTTATTATAACATCCTTTTGCGGTGTCCCCTGTAAAAAGTACCAACAAAACATCAGTGGCACTGTC
>VWZY01002370.1:104748-129006 GCA_013399075.1 Chloroceryle aenea
GCCGCGGCCGGGAGGCGGGATCCCGCCGCGCCGGTGGCGCTTGTGGGGTGCTGGTGCTTTGGGCGTAGGGACTGGGAGCTCCGCAGGTGTAGCCGGGGTTCACGGACTGGATCCTGCCAGCCCGCACGGCGGGGAAGGTCACCGGGGGCAGAACCTCATCTCGGTGCTCGAGCTATGCTTTAATTGCGCCTTGGAAGTGAATATATTTGCGACAGAGGACACGGGGTTTGTAAAGCTTCTTAGCCTGTTTGAAGGTGTCGCTACAAAACCGATTTCCTCTCCCAGAGTGCGCGAGATTTCCATGGCAAAACAAATCTTCAGAATGAGCAAACCTCCTTAGAAACAAGAATTCTTTTCTGGGAGTCCCAAAAGCTGCCTGTAATTGGCTGTGTTACACAAACGGGCAAAAATGGCTTGGTAATGCAGCCTTTGCCTTGGTATCGCACGTAGGCTGTGTGATGTGCTTACAACTTGGAAAACTCTGTTTTATAGTTCACATATACGATCTGGACCTTGATCTGGCTGGAGGAAAATTCACACCTTGTCTTCCTCCTGAAAAGAAAAAAAAGCCCTTAGGGAGGCAAAACAATCCAGAAAGAAAGAGTGTTTCAAAAGTGAAATCTAAATAGGTGAGTCTGTATTTATTTAACTTCTGAGAGAACCTGTTCCTGCTCCTATGGAATTCAAATGGTTTTGCAGGTTAGTGCAGAGGGAGTAGGCCCAAGACCAGAGATATTCAGCACTGATGGTAGAAAGACAGGTGTACAAATAGCCTTCTGAGTTCAGGAGGGGAAAATACCTTTTGAATGGAGATCGGTGAGTTCTATGTGTGCTTCCTCACTCGCCACTTGTAAGCGAGAACGCTCTGGTAACAGTCATGGCAGGAAGTACCAACTGTTGTACTGTCATAATATGACATTTTTTAACTTAATTTTTCAGAGTCTGTTACTCAGGTAACAGAATATGATCTTTTAGTTATTCAACTTGAGGGAGGAGAGCAATTCATCCATAGTCAATGTGTAGCTTTGAAGAATTATTCTGAACAGAATTGTTGCTATTATAGCTGTTTCATGTCATCAGTGTGTTTACTTCCTTTTATGTCATTTGCATATGTGGATTTTATTAGTGGTAGTGTGTGTTGTTACCACATTCCCAGTAATCTCAAGTAATTGCTCTAGTCTTGTATTGGGAAGTAAGGGTTTGAATGCAGATTTGTTTTCCCTGTTAGTTCACGTGGTATTAAAGATTTCCAAATTTGGCATATACAATATGGTTTCCTTTTTAAATTAGATTCCCATCATAGTTAGTATCCTGACTTTGTTGTCCCTGTCAGTAACTGTTTGTTAGCCCAGAGGTATGTTTTTCAGAAGTATATGTGTCATAAACTCTTATCCTTGGAATCTCAATAATTCCTCAGAGTTTCAGCATTTATAAATTCTCCTCAAAAGTTTTTGTCTTTTAGCTTGTGGCATCAATGTGATTCTTTAGAAGAAATGAGTCAAGCCTATGGTGAACAGCTGACCTTAGGCTCCAGGAATGGTTTTCTAACTCCCTCAGATTTCTCTTTGAGGTAACAAGTGTCCTATCAGATCACTAGTCATAAATTATGAGTCAGACTGACTGTTGGAAGCCCACTGTACTGGACAGAATGGTTGGCTCTGTAAAAGGTTTTGATACAGGCATTTGGCCTGTATCTCTCTCACTTTTAAGCCATGTTGTCTGTCTGAGTGCATGGGTAAGATGGATTGTAAATTCAGATCTATCACCTGATAATGTATAGAAGAAAGCAAGCTGGGCCAACTGAATGCAGGGCATCTAGTGTTGTACAAGCTGATGTGCCATGAAATCTTGTAGCTGAATTAGTGCCCTTCATAATGAGTGTACTTTGAAATAAATGAATATGCTGAATAGCAGCTCTGGTACTTATTATTTAAGATTATTTGTACTGGATGCTACAGTAAAATAATTGGGTTTTTCATCACTTATATTTTTCTACAAGAGTTAGAATTTCTTGGACGTGATCAGGTTGCTAAAAAGCAGCTGACTAATAGTGTAGCAAAATACAGTATTTATTTTTAGATTTTTTTTTTCCCCAGCAGAATGATAAATAGTTCCTATGCTGTTGCTTTGCTCTGTCTAACAAAAGGCAATGAGCTGTATCTGTGAATATGCCCTTTTGTTGGTTTCAGTACAATGCAATATCTGTGCTAGCATCTTGAGAACTGCTATATCCAGGAAAACGATAGTAAGTGCTATGTGCCTGTGACCAGTGCTCTTGAAATCTTGTAATATTTACCCCCATAAATTATGTAAAGACTTGGTGGGGTTTGTGAGGTAATAAAGCACTTAGATACATATATACATATTTTCCTAAATATGTATATATATAATATGTATGTACATATATTGTTAGCATTTTTCTGGCATCTGTCCAAGTTGTCCTAATACACCTAGACAAAACATCAATAACAGAATTATTATGGCCATGAATGCATCATTTCATTTGGAAAGCAAGTAAAATAATATATGCATACATAATTTTTCTATTTATGTAGTTCATGCTGAGTAGACCCTTGCTAATTTATGCTAATGAGATCTCCACAAATGACTGAGTGTTGTGGGAAGAGGAATATAACTCTAGTCCAGCATCTTGCCATAAGCTTGCTAGCCACCATTTTGGGACTCCCCTCCTCCAGGCCGAGGGAGAATGTCCAACTCAGAAGCTGTCTTGAAGCTTATTTTATAATAAAAAACAGTTCATCTACTGGAAACTGTTCGCTTTTTCTTCTGATCCCTTTGCAATGAAAGATTTCCCTTTCAGCTAAGGGAATCAAAAAGTCTGCAGGTACTGAATGAGTGGTTTGGAATACTGAAAAAAAAAAAACAGGAATAGACATCAGCAGAAGTTTCTTAACAAAACAAACTCCCAAACAAGTGAATCTGTATCTGAGGATAGTGAACAGATAAATAAACAAAGCCTCTAGAATTCTGAGCCATAAACTATCAATGAAGTTTTATAGTACATCTGGAAATGTGACTTTGCAAGCAGAAGGAAGTAAACTCCTGAGCTGCCAAGAGCTCTTTTCCAAGAAAAAGATATATGAGAACACCCATGAATGTTGTTTCTTTATGGTTTATCTCAGAGGTTTAAGGAAAAATATAATAAGAAAGGACAACATCGTAAAGGAGCAATTTTAGGAAGTGTTTCTTTTCTCTCCACAGAATGACTTCCATTCATTGATGCTAGCACCTGCTCATAATATAGCTGTGTTTACAAGTCAAAATGGGAACTTAAATCCTTGCAAGCTAGTTAACCTTCATAGTTGCGTTCAACTCAAAGTTGAGTTAATACCTTCTCTCTGACAGTGTTAGAACATCTAGCACTTGGTAGAATGTCAAAGTAAAAACATGAGTGTTAGGAAGCCTTGGGAAACTCAATGAGCAAACTGAGGTGATACTGGAGTTGACCTAAGATAAGGGCTTACAGACATGCTGGAGGTAGTTTGTAGTCTATCTTGTCTTCCTTGTCTATCTCACAATGCATGTAAGCACATGGGTTGAGCTTTTCTGGAGCACTGGATGAAAGGGTAGCACTGTAGTCTGCACAGATGTACTTTTTGGGCCATTTCAAGCATGCTTGAAGCATCCTGCCCTGTCTGCTCATTCTCATACAAACCTGGTGAGCACTTGCAGACCCTTTGTATAGGTAGGCAATACCTGAGAACATGTCTTCTTCATGTTAGTGCAATTTAACTTGGCTATCAGTCATGATTAATGTAATGAAAGGCAAAGACCCATGTGTCTCTGCATTCTCTCGTGGTCACTGCAGGATAGCATGTTGTACAAGATTTCCTCTGAGAATTAGGATGGGTTTACTTTTCACCTCTGCCCTCACATTTCCTTTTTCAAAGATGAATCAAAGCTAAATATTTGTTTAGAAGACTAAATTATGTACATATTTTTTGTGTGCTACACTTATGCTTAATGACATCATCGTTATGTTGTCTTTCTTTGCTACTTTAGTTGCATTACAAAAGTAGTGGCAAGTTACATGGTGGTTACTTGCAGCTGCCTCCTGACCATTTGAGACCAAATCTCTCAACCAAATGCTGCTGATGTTACTTGTGTAGATGTTTGTAAGTAATCCTGAGGTTATGTTCCTTCAAGGATGAGGAAGGTTTATGCAAAACAGTGTAGATGACAAGCTATTGTACCATAGCTGTTGTCATAAGAGACATCTGTTTTGACATCATCTGTGGCTTCTGTGCACCTTCCATCTGGGGCATCTGCTTTGTCTTTAATTATCGTGTAATTGTCTCTATATTCTATCTATCTGTCTTTTTGTTACAAAATAACAGTTCTGCTCAAAAGTACAGTTTTAGTTTATTGCCTGCTCCTTCATTGTTTTCCTCTGTTTTAAAGGAATTTCCTGAACTTTCTTCCTCACCCTTGCTGTACTGATTTCAACACTACGAATCTGACCTACAGCAAAATGAAAGTGAGTGAAAGGCAAGGAATTTGATGTTTTCTTCCATGTCACATTTGCATTGTACGTTACCATCAGAACTAATTTTTTTAAAGGTAATTACAGATGGCTAAAATATAATATTTAGAATACAAGATTTTCACCAGGATAAATTTGTACTTAACTTCCAACTGTGAATTCTCTGTAATACTTGATTTTTCCTTGTAGGGAAAACCGCCATTTTCTTTTGGCAAAACCACAGTAGTGATAGACATTGATCAGCAAGTTGCTGGAGGTGATTTTGTTCATTTATTTTGTGGCTTTCATAGAACTAGATAGAAAGGACATGGCAGCAGATTTTCTATACAGCTGAAAGTTACTTACACATCTTTCCCAAATCTTCTGGTGAGTTAAAATGCTGAACCTGTAACAAAATAAATGTTCTGGATAATAATTTTTTTCTCTGAAAGCACCAAATATGATAAATGTTGTTGTAGACTCTCACATCAGGAGCTATTTAATGGGTAAAGACAGCCTCTTATTAGCTTTTAATGACTTGTGTGTTGCTCAAGACAGGAAACTTGTAGAATATGTGAAAGGATCACACTTCAGGACTTCTTCCAGTCATTTCTTCTGGAACAAGTAATGCATTCAGAGCAATTGTAAAACCAATTGCATGGATGCAACTCTGACAAAAGCATAAGAGTATCCCAGAAATAATAGATTTTAATACCTAATGATCAGAACTCTGGCTTGACATACTTCTTCCTGATGATGCATTGTGCAAAACAACTGAAAAACTTCTAAAACTGGGAATATGAGTGGGATGGAATGTGAGCTGTGGGACAGATTTTTGCTTGAATTCTCTAGTGAGTGGGAAGTATTTGAAGAGGTGTTGAAAATCCAATCACAGAGTTAAAGAAAATGCCATCTTTTTTTTTGTTTGTTTGTNTTGTCCTGGCTGCTTTTCCCTACTTTGTATGGTGCACAAGATGTAGCAGTGACCTTGTTCTGCACACCAGTCCTTGGTAATAACTCTAAACATGGAGCATTATCACTTCTGGAAGCAGACACTGCAAAAATGTGCCATTAGCTTTAGGCAGTACAGCTAGTTAGGAGAGACTGAGATGAGCAGTGAAATCATGGATCAGAATTAGTTCTGTTCTAACTCAAACCAGGACAGCTAACCAGAGCAGCATGGGGCAGGGAAAGTATATACATGTCTCAACCCATCGTAAAGTACAAAAATAGAACAACCAACAAAAGGACCTTTGAAGAGGGCCATGGGCCTGAGCTAGCTTTGACTGACACTTTTTTTTTCTAGCATCCTGATGATGGAGCATGTAGAGACAGGTAGTGGGAATCATGTTTGTATTGTGATCTGACTGCATACTGCCTTGCTATACTGTGCTTGTGTTGTGATTTCCCTGTGGCTGTATCACTCTGCTAAACCCATGGAATGCCAGATATCTTCAAATAAGTACACTTGATATTTAACATTAAGCACTCTTAGTGTGGAATATCTAAAGTAACCTGGTCAGAGCTTATTGAACTCTGACCAGTAATGGATTTGTGACAATAGGGGAAGAAAATCCCCTGTTTTCAGTGGATGAGTTGAAACCAATTTTATTTACTGTGAGTTACATATGCTTGTGAATATTTGGTTTTCTTGCAAGTAAACTCAGAATATGCATTACTAAGGGCTGCCNCAGAGTTAAAGAAAATGCCATCTTTTTTTTTGTTTGTTTGTTTCTTGGGTTTCTTTTTTAAATTAAGTTTGAATTATGGCTTTTATGTATATTGTGAAAACACAGTTGCTTCAGTATTCTAGCACAAGGTAGGTAACTAAAGTAGGTCTTAGCAGGATAGATATGAAAATCGTATCCAGGGAGATGGGGACCACATCCTGACATAAAATAATCAGCAAACACATAGCTAAAAATGCATCATAAGATTATAGAGGTCGCTGGCTATCTGACTCCACCTTGTTTTCCAGATTTTTGAGTGCAGTAATCCACAATTCTTAACAATTAAATATATATATTTTAATTTTTTTTTTTAATTTTTTTTTTTTTTTTTTTTAATGTCTGTAGTGAAGCAAGAAGATCCCAATGCCTCATTGGTCAGTTTGAGGTCACTTGTCCTGGCTGCTTTTCCCTACTTTGTATGGTGCACAAGATGTAGCAGTGACCTTGTTCTGCACACCAGTCCTTGGTAATAACTCTAAACATGGAGCATTATCACTTCTGGAAGCAGACACTGCAAAAATGTGCCATTAGCTTTAGGCAGTACAGCTAGTTAGGAGAGACTGAGATGAGCAGTGAAATCATGGATCAGAATTAGTTCTGTTCTAACTCAAACCAGGACAGCTAACCAGAGCAGCATGGGGCAGGGAAAGTATATACATGTCTCAACCCATCGTAAAGTACAAAAATAGAACAACCAACAAAAGGACCTTTGAAGAGGGCCATGGGCCTGAGCTAGCTTTGACTGACACTTTTTTTTTCTAGCATCCTGATGATGGAGCATGTAGAGACAGGTAGTGGGAATCATGTTTGTATTGTGATCTGACTGCATACTGCCTTGCTATACTGTGCTTGTGTTGTGATTTCCCTGTGGCTGTATCACTCTGCTAAACCCATGGAATGCCAGATATCTTCAAATAAGTACACTTGATATTTAACATTAAGCACTCTTAGTGTGGAATATCTAAAGTAACCTGGTCAGAGCTTATTGAACTCTGACCAGTAATGGATTTGTGACAATAGGGGAAGAAAATCCCCTGTTTTCAGTGGATGAGTTGAAACCAATTTTATTTACTGTGAGTTACATATGCTTGTGAATATTTGGTTTTCTTGCAAGTAAACTCAGAATATGCATTACTAAGGGCTGCCATTACTCTGAAGTAAGTCTGTGGTGACTATAAATAAGCATCTTCATCAATTTGTCTGCAGTTTAAAAAAAGATAAATCTTGAAACTTTAAAGCTTAGTTAACCTTCATAGTTGCGTTCAAAAATAACAGTAATTTTCATCTGTAATTCTATAGAATTTCAAAAATTCTTACCAATTTTGATTCGTAATATTGTAAACCAGTATATGTACTATTCAACAGTGACCCGAGCTGGATGTTAAACCAATAACCTTTTTCTCTGAAATTGTGGTGGTTAGGAGTTTTATTTGTGCAACTTAACTTTCTTTTAAAGTAACAGTGGGAATTGTGTTTCTTGGTCATTATGGTTCATACAGTGCCTTAGCAGTAAGTCTGAGTGAAACAGCTAGTATGATTGGACTCAGTGATCTTAAAGGTCCTAAACAATACTATGATTCTAACACATCTGATGGAGTAATGCCTCCCTTTGGATGCAGTATCACAGTATCCTAAGTCAAGGCTAAGCCTTCTGCAGTCCCATTCAGAGCTATTGTAGGTACTCCTTTTCTCTCTTTTCTGTGGGAACTTGTGCTCAGACTGCTGAGAACTAATTCTTATGAGGACAATTTTTGGCCATCTCAGCTCCCTGTAACGGAAGCTGCTGTGTAGACATGGTCTGTATAAATATAACTATACTAGTACAGCCAGTACGTACACATACTGTACTGGTGGGCTTATCTCAACCAGCTACCTCATTACCTAATGAACTACTTTGTGTTGAATCTGACATTTGGTCCTCACCAAGCTGAGTAAGAATGCTGTAACAACTCCAGTCATCACCTACAGGGTGAAGCAGTATGAGGAAGCAATACATACTGACAGCCTCTGGTTTCTGCTTGGAGCTATGGTATCTCCTCAGCTATATAGCCTGACCTAAAGTTTGACTTTGACTTGGGGAATCTTTATTTTAACCTTGCTATTGCCACCGGTCTTCTGGATGACCTTGGGCAAGTTAATCTCTTTGTATCCATTAGTGCGGATGTCTGTGCCAGTATGTAGAAATTTTACTTCATTGGATACATTATTATTGATGGCTGAACATTTTTTTTTATAACCTGAATATTTTTTTAGTATAAAACTTCATATATCAAGTATTCTTTAATTTTTTGTTCCTAACCATCTAATTAATAAATTACTTGGGGAAGTTCCTTTAGTTAATTCTCAAAACATGGACAGCTATGCAGGCAGAGAACTGCTTTCTATCTCCTCACTTGACTAAGAGGGTATTTTTTAGAGTGAGAGGGCTAAATTTAATGGTGTCATGATCTGTTTAACTTACACTTTCAATAAAAACATAATTCTAGTGAACCAGACTCAAGTAAGTCTAGGAATAATCAGATAATTTTATCTAAAGGTAATATTGAGCCTAGTTAACTTTCTAAAGGGTATATCTGTCCCAGAGGCTACACAAGAAATCACTCACTACCCTTTAGACCATGGTAACTTCTCCACCTCATCTTTCCTTGCCAAATTCTTTAAAAATGAGCTTTCTTTGTACTTTGCATCTAGGAAGATAGCTTAAAACCTCCTCTCTTGCTCTTCATCAGTTTCTGTCAACTATTTTGTATTGTAAAGGTGGTTCTTTGGATAAAGTTTACTCAGATATTACATAGGTCATGATAGACAGTGGTATTTGTGAGCCATTGTGGTGTCTTTTTAGAAACTCTTGGACGCACTACTGGTCAGTGGATGGGCTTTAGAACAGATAAATCCTCATTCTAGAGCTGGTGTCTGTGTGCTTTGGAATGAGCGGTGCAATGTTCCCTCTCCAGTATCTATAATCCACAAAGGAATTCTATTAATGAATCTCCCTTTGTCTTCTTCTGGACATTTGGAACCTGGGATTTTTGTGCAACAGTGGAAAGGCATTCTGGAAATAGCCAGTTAGTGATCCTCTTAACCAGCATGAAGATAAAGAACAAAGATCTGGCAAGAGCTAACAAGTACAGAGGGAGGTAAAAAAAAAGCTAACTCAAAGCATGAACTCTGCATTTATTTGGATTTCCATTGTTTTCTGAATTATGTCTTTTTTATTTTTTCCTTGAAGTGGTGAACACCACTTCATTGCAATAGCTGGTCATGCTCTGCAATGTCAAAATGATCAGTGGTGCTTTTCCTGGGGGGAAATGAAGGGAAGTTGCAGTCAGTCACAAAGCAAAATGATGCAGACCAGTAATACTCTGATTACTTCTTTCTCTAAGGTAGTATCTTCTATGTCATAATGACTTTGCAAGAAAGTTGCTCAAATACTGTAACCTTTCTGAAATTAAAATAATTGTAGTTTCCTCAGATTAAATTGCATTTCCTACTTCCAGTAACATTACCTGCTTTATGGGCTATTTAGCAAAGAACTATACAGTGCCCTCTTCTGAAGTCTCATCCTGATCTTGATGTTAATTCAGCAGAATTTTATTAGCTTCATGATAATGTTAATTGCAATTTAGTATTTATTCACTGTAATAGTAATCATTGCATGAGGCCTGGGTTCAAGTCTCTGCAGTGGATCTATCTATCTATTTATTTATTTATTGTCTGAGAGCTCTTCAGTATAAAGTCAGTACTCTCACAGACTGGAAAACAAGCCTCTCCCAGCAAGCAAGTTTACCTGTCTACAAGTCCTTGGCTTACTGATTATGATCTCAAAAATTTTACATTCCTGTCTGTCTAGTGGTCTGCTTGTAACAGAATCCCTCGAGTCTGCCTAGTTTCTTTTTTAGGACCCTAATTCAGTTTATAGATCGGTCCCTTCACCTTAGACCAGACTATACTGGATTAATACAGTGGAGAAAACCTTTCAGAAAATAGTAAAGGGCCAGTCAGGAAACTTCTGATTCTTACTTTGGCACCTTTTACTCTAGCATAAGGTCTTCTGTTTAAAACATTAGATAAACTCAAGATTTTTTTTTTGCTATTTTCACTGCAAATGTTAGCAGCTTTTCTTGGAATTGCTGCTCTGTGTAGTGATCACAACACAAATTCAAGTTGCTCTTTAAGAACTCCATCTGTCCTTTTTTAAAAAAACCCACAGAATTTAGAAACCGTAGAGAGAGATGAAATTTCTGAAGCATTATTTCGGACGAGTTCACGTCTCATTCTGCTTACAGGAAAGACTAACATGGGCCCTTTTCTGTGGAGCCCATAGAGAAATCTGTCCTTTTAACTGAGCAAGTTACAAAAGATTAACAAATGTTCTTGTAGAATGCTTGATAACTGCACATATAAATGTTAATAATACTAATAAAATGTGTTAGTATATTCATCGTCATGGGAAGACTAATATAGATGCATCTGAAATCCAAATACTCTGATGATGTATGCTGGTGTTCATTGTTGAAAATTTAGCGCTATGCTAATTCTAACTAACTGAGTAGCTGAAGCTTCAGAGAGGCTACTAGTTGAAACAATAACCCTGTAGTTGGCACTAAAGTTGTAGTTGCCAAACAATGGAATAGTGTGTCTTTGCTACAGCTGTTCCCATTCCTCCTGTTCAATGGATAACTAAGTTTTAAGTAAACTCCATGACTTTTCTTTTAAAAAGTGCTGGCTATGAAACTACAGGAAATATGTAAGTACATGAATATAGAAAAATATTTGTTTATATTATTTAGTGTTTGCAGCTGTAGTGATCCTAGCTGGAAGACCATTGTATCTCAATGAGTTAGTAATCCACGCTGCAGCTGACCTGAAAGGTGCTGCATTGCACTGCGCTGTGCTGTGCCACGCTGCACTGTGCTGCAGGAATAGCTTCATCCTCGTGTGCTGCATGTATCCTTTGACTGCAGGATCACCTCGGCTGGCTAATCATGATGAGGGGCCTGCAGGCACCTCCTGCGTGGCACCAGCAGTGGCCACCTTGACACCACTGCATCGCCTTGGAGTTATCTAAAAGTGAAGCAGCATGTTCTCATGATATCCTTTTGTTTGACAGTAGACTTGATGAATAGAGTTGTTTTCTTCTAAGAAAAACCTGTAAAAACCTTTACAGGCAAAAACACTGATGAACTTCTCCATAGATGACAGCATGCCATGCTCTGATCTGAGGTCTCTGCCCAGTGCTGTTCAAATTTGGGTTCCCAGCATCTGAAGTATTATCATACTATCTTCTTTTTCCTTCTAGTGTTAGCGCCAATGAAAAATGTTTCCATCAATACCATCAGTATTACAATTTTCTGGCTTGTTTATTATTAGGAAGATTGTACTTGTTAATAATAGAAAATACCGTATCAGCTGTTTGGAATACCAAGGTCTTTCTTTGCTGTTTTCAAAGAAGCATATTGTGTTTAGTGTCTTCAAGGACTATAAACATTTTTTTTTATTTTCTGTGACTTAGAAGGGCTTAGCTGGAGCTGGTTCTGCAACGCTGTATATTTAAAACCAGAAAAAGGCCATAGCTGATTTAAATAGTGTTTCAGGATAGTGTACCAGGTTCTTAGAGAGAAGAACTGGGTTTAATTACTGGTTTATGCAATACCTCATGTATTAGGACCTCCAACTAATTTCAGTTTTGAGACCTTTCTATAATAACGTGTATTAGCTTAGCAGACAGCAGAAATGTTGTCCAAAGAGGGTGGTAGCTGTGACAACATTCTCATTTTACTGAAGCACTAATTATAACTGTCAGTGACTTTCCATTATTTTTTAAAATGTGTTACTGTGTTTTTGTGATACATTTTTTGTATTATCTGGGGGGGGTTTATCTGATGAAATGCCTCTTCTGTTTTTCCATCTCTATCAGCCAATTTAATTAATGGAATACCTCATCCTAAAAGTTATACATCTTTTGAGTCTTTAGATCTCTGGTATTTAATACCACAACTACTATGGATTTTCAGAATCCATGTTTTAAAAGCAGACATGGATCAGACACAAAGACCAGAATATTGGAACTGGACTAGCAGTTAAACTATTTTTACTTTACCGATTTCTGGTAATTAGCCAAAGTGGAACAGCTGGCTAGTTAGAGTAGGGAAAATTATACATTAGATTTTAAGATTTTAAGTTTAATCATTCTGGTAAATAATGAATTTTTCTAATGCCTTGAGTCTGGGTGTTTTCTTCAGGACAACTTTTTTTTTTTTTTTTTTAACTTGATCCACATCATCTTGAATGTATGGAAAAATGAGTGATATTAATTGGGAGTAAAATGACAAGACAACTTCAAAGACAACAACATCCCTTCAAGAAGTGATTCAGTCAAGTGGCATCCTAAAGTGAAAGTGTGTCATTTGAATAGCTTGAGAACACCACCATAACTGAGACTAAATGACAGCCTGCTTAGGATGAGGTCTGCGATTACTATATGTATAAAACATCTTTATTCCTAAGGTTGAGCAGAATGAAAATCTATCATCCAGGAACAGCCCTGTTGCATTATATGGCACAGCAGAATGACAATAAAAATGTGGTTAGGAAGAGAAGGGAGAATAACTTTGGATTCGGGATGGAGGATTTTTTAAGGACATGTGAACTAGGAAAATTAGGTTTGAAGGTCATGGTACAAAAGGAAAAGAATTACAGGCCCTTGATTATTGGAGGTCACAGATTACTGGAATATAAATTATTAATCCTTGCACATGTTCTGCTTGTCCTTTAGCCAGAGGAATTCCGTGGAGATCTGGCTATTGCTGAGCGATTGGCTGTCTTAACAGAACAGTCATTTCTGCTGAACTAGAAAGGAGGCGTGTAGTCTACTAGCTATGCATAGATGCTGCAAGTGTTATCATGCAATAACACATGGACACATGTCACCCTGGAGTGTTAAAATCTTGCATTTCAGAGTTGCAATAAAGAAAATCCTTCCAATTACCATTTTAATTCCATATATATGTATGCTCACAGACACACACAGAAATGAATTCTAGGTAAAACGTAATCATTGCAGAATTTCTAGTTATATTTTTAACTTCTCTAGGGATTTGGAATTTTTAGTGAGTGCTGATAATAAATTAATGTATTTTTAATTTATACATAGTTTAGTACAAATACAGTGTCTTTCTCCTCACGTGCCTTTTTAAAAAAGATTAGTGGATTAACAGAAAGCTGAGTTAAAAAGAGGGTATAAGCATATAGTATGAAATCTCCCTTCACACACTGACAGCTTAGTTTTGCAATACCTTTTGTTTGTATCAACCAGAGGCTCATCCCAATGAACAGTACGTTGTGGTGGTTCACTGTAGAAGGCAAATTTAGCCTGCAGAACATGAAAATTATGTTGATGTGCCATTATGTCAAGTCTCGAGGTTAAGTTAATATACCAGGATAATGCATTCTGTAAGCTAAATTCTAATGGAAGCATGGTATCTAAAGGCCATGGAAGGAGTGCTGGGACCAGCCCTGTCTGCCAGTAGATGTGTCCTGAGTGCATTCATCAGTGTACCACAGGGAAAGACAGTGTGACATTCTTCATGTCACTAGTAACAAAAGTTGCTAGTCACTGAAACCTGTCTTACTGCTATTAACTTCAGTGTAGCAAAGCATGTTGTCAGCACCTAAAGGGCTTACTTGCTTTGCAGCATTTGATGAGAATCAGACTGACTACTTCAGTTCACATTTTTGGTATCTGTTTACTAGCAACTGACTTTGTAAGTGGCAGAGAAAAGTGTAAGTAACATGGATTTTAATCTTGTGCCACTTTCAATGCATTTTTTTTATTGAGACACATAACAACAAGAAAAATAATTTAGTAGCTATTGCTGATAATATTTCTTGACTATTCTTTTCAGTGCCAGATACCCCTAATAGAAAAAAAGCGTTGCAGTGCATTTAGCAACAAGTAAGTAATGCTAAAGGCTCAATTTTCAGGATATACTTTGCTTCTAATTTCTAGGATTTCTGTTTTCACAGAATATCACAACTTTGTCTTGATAGTCTTTTATAAGACCAGGAACTCTGGTTTCCAGTTATAATCCATGCAATTAATATTTTTTACCAAATATAAGGTATCACTTTAATCTCCAATATATTTCTACAGAGACTGGCTTTTGTGCCTCCGGGCCTAATATTAAGCATTTAAAACTGGTAAGTAGTACTAGAAGTTCCAGTCAGCAAACTCTTATATCCTTTATGATTTTATTGCTTACTGTTGTTCTTAAAATGTTAAGGGACATCTGCAGTGCGTAAAGCCAAGGCTGGGATTGTAAAATCCTCTTTGTGACTTTTTGTGAGTGGGTGAGGCATGTTTCACTTATGAGGCTGGGAAGTCATTCAGACAATTTTCAGGTCATCATTCAAACTGTATTTTTCTATTTTAGCACCTAATAATTAGATGTATGGAGACATTATTTTCTGCATCGGAGTAACAGTATCACATTAATTGTGTATGTTGGATATGCTGACAAAGTTCCTTTAAGGAATGAATACTTTTAACTAATGTTGGATTACTTAATTATTAACAGGCTTGTTACCGACAAATAGAACCTAGCTCGATGGATGCAGAGCAACTTGGAAGAACATGTTATGCCTTTAGGGATCCATAGATGCAGTAGACACAGTCCCCTTCTTTTGTCTTAAGAACACATTTGTCTTTGTTTAAACTCAAGCTTTTGATTCCAGAGGACAAAATAGAGAATATATCATAAGTCTATTTTTTTATTAATAAGTGGAAAAAACTTGGAATGAAGGGTCTCTTCTGACCATTTCTAAGCAGCTATAAGGGATTTATTTACTCAGATAAATTCTTAAATTAAATCTGCCTTTGTTACCATTTTGTGAATATATTCAGTGTTCCAGATACACAAAGCCATTGTTAACACCAGTAAGACTGCAGAGCACATCCTACAGTAAATGGCAGTAGTCTCAGAAATGAAGGCAAAATAAATGAAAATGTGACTGTCTATTGAAATACTGGATCTAATTAACATAATCTTACAAACTCCACTTGTAGCTGCATATCTAAATGGTTCAAAAACAACCATGGAGGTCTGGTGCTTTGTTCATTATATGGGACAGTGTGCTGTACATAGACTGCTTTCAGAAAGGCGGGCATTCATAATAATGCATCTTATGTGCAGTGCTACATAGACATAAATTTTAACCTCTGTTAAAGCAGTAATATTCATGAGTCACCAAATCTCTGTCTGAATAGTTTTCTTTATACCTTTTTTTTTTTTTTAGTAAGATTACCTCTACAAGGTGTGTGTATCTCTACAGAGAATAGCCAGTGTATTAGCAAGTGTCTAATGATAAGGCTTTTTAATCTTATCCATGAGTCACTCATTTTCTGGACAGATCTATTGCTTGCCTAACATTGTGATCAGCCGAAACCAGGACAACCAGTTACTTTTGTATTGAAACAGCATGCCAGGTACTAGTAACGAAGTGCAAAAATGGGTCATGCAATTGGGTGGTCAGACTTCCACATGACACTGTGTGCACAGTTCAAAAATGCTCTTAGTGAAGGGAAAATAAAACTATTTCTATCTTTGGAAATGCTTTAAAGTATCAACATACTTGTGAGATGTTAAATTGTCCAGAGTAACTGGACATCCACTTTTTTGGCTGAAGGAGCAACAGGCAGAAAGGCTCCTACTGTCACGATAAAAGATATTTCAGAGAAGGCTGACATTTAGTATGATCTGTTACACAAGAGGAATTACTAGTGTGCTTTCATTATAACTGAAGTTTATGTGTGTATCAGTGTAAGGTCTCATAACAAACAAGTTGTATCTGAATCTTTCAAAGAGGAAAAAGAAACCCGTATGCCTGTAAACCAGGTACAAGACTTAGTGGAGGAACTGCTTTTATATTAATGTCAACCTTTTGATTTAATATACTGCTTCTACACATTTGTGTCCTACAGTAATAATGTATTTTATATTGCTAGGTTCATTAGGCTGTTTTTGTATAAGGAACATTATGTGGAACTCACAACATAGCTTAAGATTGCCTTAAAGAAAAACCAAAACAACCAACCCTTTAAATAAAATGTATTTGCTGTTCAACAGCAGTACATCCCAAATATTTATTTGGATTCTTTGTAAAATTAGACTGCAAAGATTAGTCTCTCTTATATGCTAGCATGGCAGATAGATGAATTGTGCAAGAACTTGTTATTTTGTTTTTTTTCCACCTCCTACCCAGAATAGAAGGGGCAGAAGCATCAAAATCTTCATATGATTTTTTAGAGAAACATCAATCAGGATAAATCTCATTCAGTCCAAATCTCATTCAGTCCTGAGTGTTTATTATCAGCCTAATTTGTTGGTTTGTGCACTTGTATCTTTGAGAATTGAATTATCAGATTGCATACTGTCGCCCTATATTAGGCATTACCACTGCCGAGATATATTATTGGAATACTTTTATTTAGTGAACATACTTATTTACTCCAGTAGAGGGAAGCAGCACATATACATACATACAGCTCCAATGCCTTTCTAATAAAAATGCTATTCTCTTAAAAAACCAAACCTACTCTAGCCATGGGCACATGTAATTGTTGACCAAACACCAAGGGAGAAACATGAAGGGACTAATAGTTATTAAACTAGAAATAATGTTTTATTAGAGTTGGGTAGTATACTGCTGGCCAAATGCCACGTCCGTTGGTGTACGTCTGTGTTAAGCACTTTGTTCAGGGCCTTCTGTGACTGTGCTATATTGAGATTTACTGAAGCAGCCCTTGACAGAGCTGCAAACTTGAGTAGGAGCATAGCAGAATCATAGTGGCTTGGCTTCTCTGCTTTTCTTTTGTTTTTATATTTGCCTAGGAATAGCAGGAAGTCTTGGGAGTTAAATATTGGAGTTCAGTCAATGGTTAATATTTCACCAAAGAGAAGTATATATCCTCATCATATTATTTTAACCTTCATTTACTGGTGCTGGCTATTTGGTAAACATTAGAGCATTGCTGTTAAGTTCTGTAATAACAAAATGGGCTGTGACTTCCTATCACAAGCATAATTTCTGAACTATGATATCATTATTCTTTGTTACTGTGTACTACCCTGTGACAGGGTTGAATTAAAAATGTTATTTTTGTTGTTCCCGCACATAGTTCAGCCCTGTCTTGTAAAGTTATCATAGAAAAGCATATGCAAGTGTATGTGTTTCTCATTACAGAACTCTACAATTGGTGTTTTAATCATATTCTTCTGAGAATGAAAATTTGATAGTAGTCAGGAAGACCACATGGCTATTCTGTTCTCTTGTGGCTTTTGGATTCACATACTGACTATAGTGCCTTGTACTTCCTTTCGCTATGCAGGCATTACAATATCTGAATTACCAATGCTAAGACTTTCCAGCATTAACTCTCTGTTCTGCACTTCTTTGCTGTGCAGAAATACAAAATGTACATAAATGTACAATTTATTTAAGAAAATAATTTAATATATTATGACTGCTTCTACATATAAATGTTCCATTTGACAAGAGTTAAAATTTGTTGTACAGCAGACAGTTTACGTTTTAGACATAAATGTGTCAGAGCGAATCTTGTCTTCCCTACTTGCATGACTTGTAGTTTTGGGGGAGCTAGGTGCATGTATAGATGGATCAGCTAGGGTGTGTAAAGGTTATTTTCTCTCACAGTAGCACAAGCTGCAGAAGGGCAGTGATTACTGACAGTGTGACGCCTTATTCTCAGTTAGAATATAATCAGTAAATTTTTGGTTGTATTGACTTTCTTAAGATTGTTTTACATATAGGATTCAGGTGCTTATCGATTGTAGGTTAATACAAGTTGGTAAGAGGAATTGTTCCTCTTACATTCATGCTATCAGAGTGGCATGGAGTAGGTGGGGAAGGCACGGAGTGATAATATTCTATTCATAGAAGGGCCTGCCTACTTTGTGATTTTCCATTCTGATTGGAGAAGTCCATTACACTCAGCTTTATTTTAAAATCTGTTTAAATGGTATTTTCGTGTGCCTGTGCTTGCTGGGGAAAGTGTGCTAACAACACTGAAGTCCACAGACCCTCACACAGACAGCTTACTAAAGTGATCCAGGTACAGAAACATGGGCAGAGATGAAGAAAACTACTATGGAAAACATGGTAATTTACCTGCTTTCTTATGACAATTCATAAGCACATGATCTAAATCTAATTTATTCCAACAGTATTATTTCAATTTACTTTAATGGGTTTGGGTGCAGACCCAAACGATTTTTCAGTAATTTCTTCAATTATGAGCAATATCCTGATTTTTTTTCTAGCATGGCATGTGCAAGATTATTTAAATTGCAGGTCAAAGGTAAACTTGATATGTTGTTGATTTTTATTGTTGATTTGTTGTTGATTTTAATTTTTTTTTTAGATAAGTAATTTAGATTTGGTTTTTTAAATATTACAATGCTGAAGTACAACAAATAAATTAATATGCTGTTTGGAGTCAGAATTGGTAAATGAAATATCTTGTGAAATATTTCCTGTAATGATATTGTAATTCAGTGTACAAAAGTTTCTTCTTATAAAGCAGCTTGTGAAATAGATCTGTCTTGTCTGCAAAGAGTGAATATCATGTCAGTTATTAATCTTAGCAAAAAAATGACAAATGACAGTCATTATTGCTAAAGCTTGGAATTTGCTTGCTAAATGTGTTTGGGCTTTCATAGCTAAGGAAGTGGTTTGCTTTTACCTGGAGCTTTGTAAATACTAATAGCATAAATAATTCCCACCTCTCGTAAAGAAACTTCTCAGTTTCTAAGGGCTGGTAGTAATTCAGTGGGAAAAACGAGAATAAAACAAACAGCTTTTTAAAAATTATTATTATTTATTTTTATTTTTCCATGAAGCTATGATCAGCATTGCTGTGTCATGTTTTGGTAAGGTCCAGTGGTGCTACAGATTACTTCTGTCAGTGAATTTTAGTATATTTTTAACTTAGAATATAACTTTTTAAACTTTTTATATATAATACAACTTTTAACTTGGAATATAAATTTTTAACTTTTTCCTATGCAAACTGCCATATTATATTCTGTAATGGATTCATATGAAGAGAAAAGTGCTAGAGGAAGAGAGTTTGAGCAGTGTTGCACTGCACCGTGCTGTGGTCAGTGTGCCAGCCACTGGCAGTGAGGAACAGGGCTTAGAAGAGGTTTGCAGTGCCACAATAATTTTGCCACTATTAATGACTGTTGCTGCCTCACAGCATTCCCCTTCTTGCCTGATGCAAGTCTCCATTTGAATCAGAGCTCATTTTCTGGAGCGCTTTCGTTTAATTTCCTTTCACTTCATTTCATTTCCTAGTTAGTGGAAAGTAGTTTTTGTTGTAGCAGAATTGCAGAGTTTACCTACTAGACACTCTGTTAATAATTGTATTATGGAAAGAAGGACACTTGTGGAAGCACATTACATTTTGCCCAACCAATTGCATCATAAAACCATTCTGCTCAACAGAGACATTCAGGATGCTTGGGAGATTGCCCCTGTCAGCAAGCTTTCTCAGTACAACACAGACTGACTGGAGAAACACCTATAAACAAAATACAAGTATATGGCTTCCTCACAGGAAGTCCACTGTGGTTTTGAAAATGTAGCTTGTTGCCACACCAAGGAGATCAGAAATTGTTCCTTTCTGTCTGGAAAGTGAATGTTGCATAACATGTAAGAAAAGATAAAACCGAAGCATGGTAAAATACATTTAGGGCATGCTAGGCCTTGGTTGGCTGTAACTGATTACAGCAATGTGGGGCTAGATGGACTTCAAGAAATGAATTTGGCTGTCTCTGTGCTGAAACATGGTACATTTCCATTATCTTAACAGGTATTTGTCTAATGCATTCTTAAAAGTTTAGGGTGAGGAAAATTCAGAAGTATGCTTGGAAAACCTGTTCCGTTGTTAAACTGCCCTTGTGTTCTGAAATCTTTCCTAATGCCTAATCTAGATCTCCTTTGTATAAATGAAGTTAGCTTCCCTCTCTGATAGAGGAAGCTGAGAACAACAAATCACTATCATTTTTATATGGTATTTCAAGACCCTTAGTTTGTGCTCTTTCCCTTAATCACAGTCATTGAAGTTAGCATTCATTTACTGGTTTTGGTAAACCTCTTAGTATCTTCTTTTTAATCATTTTTTTCCACTCTCTTCAGTTTTTCTGTATCTTCTGAAATTCCAGTGCCATGATCTAGAAATAGTTTTTCAGTTGAGGTCTTACATGTGCCAAGGCACAAGGAATGGTGACTTCACTGGACATACTCATAGTTCCTGAATGCATTGTGGGTTTGTTTGGGTTTTTTTCTGCAAATATATTGTTTTACTGACTCATTCTCTGTACTTTGCTGTAATCCTTTAGAATTCATCTTGACAGTGTTGTTGAAAGCAATTACCCTGTATGGATTTGTGAATGGAGTTTGCCTTTATAACTTTCTTCAGTTTACAAAAATCACTTTGAATTGTTAAACTGCTTATCAAAATCCCCTTGATTCTGTCTCTAAAAGTATTTTAATACTTGTCACACACACAGTCACAAAGTGTTCATTCTAATTCATTGTTCAAATTATTAAGGAATATATTGAATAGCTTTAGAGAATCGTGTCCCCCAGTAGTGGGATTGTGCTAACTAGTAACATTCAAGTGTGAGAGCTTGGGGTCTTAGTGGATGATTCAGCAAAAGTGTTTGCCCCCCAAAACAAATACACTGTAAGAACAAGTTGCAGATTGTTAAAGTGTATGCAAGTTAAATAGAGATTTATGAAATGAATGAGAAAGAAATTCACCTACAGCTATTAAATATGAAGTCACTACCTTTGATTCAGAAAAGTGTGGTTGCAAATCTCTGTAATCTCAATTGTAGGGAAATACCACTATGTTTGCTTTGATTTTGCATTTCTCCTCAGGTGTCTGCTATGGCCCCTTTTTAGGTATGGATTCAGTGGATACCATGATCTGGGGTGACTGTTCTTACATGCCTAACCTGGGTCCTGTATGAGCAGTGAACAAAGGTTCACTTCAGTATGCCTTATTGCCAGAACTTGTCAAGAGGAAATCATGTTATAGACTCCTAATTGTTCTGGAGACAAATTATTTTGTAGAAATACTTACATTGTAAAATATTTATATTTGTAGAAGTACTTTATACAATATAAGTTTTAGCTTTCCCCATCCCTTCTGCGTTAAAAAGTATTTATTTTAGGAACTTGGTAAGGTAGACCTGAACACCTCAGATGAATGGCAAATAGAGTTTTGTTATCTGCTGTGTTTATTTTACTGGTCTGTGTACATTTTGTAACATTTTTCTGATATAAACCAAGAACAAAGTCTGGCATTTAGTTAAAAAGTAAATTCTGTTCTCAAGAAGTTGCTGAATTATTCTGTAATTGAAGATAATAAGTATCTTTTCTGTGAGTGAGGGAAGTTTAGGCTGGTAACACCCTTTAATGCCAGGTATATACAGAAGAGGAGATCCTTGAGAAACAAAGCAAGCACTCCAAAAGAGTAATTTTTATTGTTGCATTGACATTTGCATGAAGAAGTAATTTTTCATTCCACAAAGTTTGATTCTGTAAATATCTATAATTACTGAATTTAAAAAAAACAAAACAAAAATTTCATAAAGCTGAATAGGTAGTTTTAAAAGGAAGAAGCCCAATCCTGGTCTGTTGAATGAAGGACTGTCTCTTTCACTTCATACAGTAGCTTGAAACTTGAAAATTTTTAATTCTACTGTAAATTTTTATTATTCTTTCCCAAGTAAAATCATGCTGTAATTCATCTTCAAGTCCATATGTGAAGCATAGACTGGTGGGTTAGTGTTTGGCAGCTTCTTAATATAGTTTGCTTATGTGTAAAGTGAATCAGCTGGAATTACACTGACCAGGGTAGCCATGTGGAAAAAATGTATCACATTTGACTCCTTCCATCTCTAAACTGTGGCCAGATGTTTCTGCCTGTTTCTGGGAGGGATCTGACTTGCCCTAGTCATTCTGAGATTCATACTAAAGCAACAGCCATGTTTAGGGATGTATTCATAACTAACTTTGCCTCTAAAGGCTGTTCTGCTCCCTACACTGGGATTTATCCCACGTGCATCCACTTGAGCTGGAGAAGATATCTGAAACGTGCTCTTCTGGCTTTGGAAGAGCTAGTGCAGGTACACTACCTGTGCATGGAGGTGTAGAGAAGGATCAGCACTGAATTTCTGCAGTCCTCAGCCATGCTTTGTCATCAGATAAGCCCATTGCAAAAAGGGCAAACCTCCAACTCTATGTCTATATTAATCAAAGCACTGGGAAGTAAGAATTGCTCTGAAAGACAGTAAGTATAGCATGAAGTACAGACATGACTCCTGTTCTTTTAGAGAAAAATTAGAAGAGCTTAGCCTGTAGCTCCAGAGATGTAAGTTCACTTATTGCTGCCAAACACAGTTAGCATGTGACTGTGAGACACAATCCATTTATCTCAACTATCAGCAACTTTCTGCTGTGAACACTGTGCATAGGTGTAGTGATAGTGATAAGTCCTTTATTGTGTAGTAAATGTGAGGCACTTAGAAGTTGTTAAGCTAGAAGAAAAAAGCTTTGGTCTCATCTACAAAACTAGGTAATTGTATTGGTGAATTACTGATAACTGCCTGCATGTCATGATTTTAACATAACTGATTAAATAGGAATATAGGGAAGAAGTTCTTAAAAGACTGCTGTTAACACACACCTCACTATAGATTTTGTTTTAAATAAGGACATATTTTTATACTGTTTTATTTTAAATGCAGGTGAACCAAGGAAATTTGACCCAAAGTTCAGAGGACCTATTCATAACAGGTAAATATCTTAACTCATTCTATTTAATACTTTTGGTTTTGCAATGAACAGAGGATAAAAAACTTTAAGAAAACCTGTGGATCTGATTCCCCAATTATTTTAAACAGAGAGAACAATCCTGTAGTGGGGAATATTTAACAGTGTACTCTTAAGTACTTTAAATTTGATTGCCAGTTCAATATGCCTCATGTTGTCTATTACCCACAGTATTACCTTGTGCTGATATAGGAAAGGCCATCTGAGGTGCTGTTATGTTTTAGGCTGCCATGGCCATGTAAAGCAGTTTACCTTGCTTCCATACAGCACAGGACTGGAACCCTGGCAAGCTCTATCCTTTGGTTTGCAGCTGGTTCTAGTGCTCCCTTAGTCACCTCATCAAGGAACTGACTTAGATCTCTCCAGAGCATGTCTGAGTGTGCACCGTTTCACCTCCACTGGGACTGCCTGGCAGGGTGGATCCCTGACAGAACGTCAGTAGTGTCTGAACAATGACAGCAGTAATGTGCTGTCAGTGGTGTGGCTGCCTACTGGAAAGACTCATCCCCAAAACCTTACTTGAGTGAACAGCTTTTACATGTGTGAAGGGCATCTGAGACTACCTATGTGCTGTGGACTGCAAAGTTCAATCCCAAAATAATGCAGTTTAATGGTATTTTTGAGCATGTGTTAACTGTGCCTTTCCCTTGTGTGCATGAGGAGTAGTGAAACTGGTATGCTGGGAGACCTCTTGGTTTTACTGTTACTGTGTGATACAGTCAGTAGAAATTGGTTTCACACTGTGGCTTGCTCTACATCTCTAGTTACATCTCTAGTTGCTGTGACAGCTTCTGCAATTCTAGGTGTTTATATTTGCTGTTCTAATTGTACATTCCACAGCAGCTTTGTAAAAACACAACTACATGAATACAGTGCCACGCTACTGTAACACATGTTCAGTGCATTTTATAATGCTTTGGTGAGACAGTATTATTGGAAACAGTATTAAAAAAAAAATCTGTTTCCTAAACATTAAGGGTATGGCTTCATTGTACAGTAGACCATAAGGCAATGAGAGTGTCGTGGTTTAGGGTCAGGGCAGCCCCTAAGACCTAACAGACACTCTCTGTTAACCCCCCTCCCTCCCCAAAGGGGAAGAGAAAAGGAATAAGGGAGAGAGAC
>VWZY01002370.1:129097-163813 GCA_013399075.1 Chloroceryle aenea
AAACCAGGACAGAGAGCTGCATTGATGTTTACTGGGCATACCTTGCAAGGAGGTGCACTTGGATTTAGATTCAAAATACTATTCCTGCAAGATACCCAAACAACTTGCTTGACATTTTGGGATCATCAGGGCATCACTGTGCAGTACACTACAGACATGCCCTTGAAGTAGTTTATTATTTTTAATAAATTATAATCATAATAATAATAATATATATTTTTTAATGGTTTAAGTCCTTTGCAAGGAGATTCAGTTATCTGAAGTTTGTTTGTTTGTTTGTTTGTTTAAATACAACAAAGCTGTTGCTGGTAGTTGAAGTGTTGGACAATGGCGGGGAAAAGGAGAGTTCAACAAAGCAATTTGTATAGTGCTTTCCTAGTACTGTCATCCTCTAGGGGGTTGTGTGTGGAGTTTGCTATATTTTATGCAAACATCTTTTTATTAAAAAGGATTAAAATGCAGTGGCTGAGTTGAAGAACTCTGAGCCAATCAACTTGTGAAAATCTAAAATGATGTTATCAAGATGATGCCTTTCATTGGTATGACTGTATGCTGCAGTCCTTTCCATTTTTTCCATTCTCATTCTGCATTGTTCAGGGCTGTCTGCCTCTCTTCTCTCTAAAACTGTCAGTGTACAATGTAATGTGTTGAAGACGTGTATTGTACTTAAGCTAAAAGTAGTTCTGAAACATACTTCTTTGTTACAAAGCCTCCTACCAGAATAATCTGGTTTTACTTCACTTAATAGTCAGTGCTGCAGAGGAAAGCATGTCTGTTACCACTTAGAAGGTTCAGTAGTGTGAAATTGCTCAGAAAGCATCTAAGAAATCAGTCATTTTATCAGTGTTTTCCGCAACGTAAGTGTAATGTAGAGAATAAGTTCTAAACTAGCATTTACTGTCCTTAGTGAGAAGAATAAATTGGAGAACCACAAGTTATGTATCAATTTTACCTTTCTCAGCAGAAAATTTATGACCAAGAACTCTGCAGCATTGTGGTACTCTCATTTGAGCACACACACTGTTGTCTGCACAACACCTTTTTTTTTTTCTTTCCGAAAGCTAATAATTTTAGAAGTAAATGGAAATGTTTCTTTAGGGAGTTGATCCCAATTTGAGAAGTACATTTGTGATATTGCCAGTGAGGCTTTGTATGCACACTGTGTAGGAAGGAATTTAAACAATAGGGATGTTATTAAATGTTCATCTATGTTCATTACTAGCAGAAAATACTTCTAGGGTTTTATGTATTGTATCCACCAAGTGAATACATGTTGAAGCAGTAGCTCTGCAATTTCTCAGCTCAAAATAATGTATCAGGAGTTTTGGTAGACAACTTTCTCTAGAAAAACAGAAACTCCCGGTGTTCCTTGCCAGTCTGAGCCAGAGATGTCTGTCTTCCTAACACCACAATCTGATGATTGATTTAACTGAATTCATATGAGACAAAATCTAGCACACCATATCTTAAGTCTGATAGACAGTTTTTAAGTCTAGTCAGTTATCTCTGATTCCTCAAAGGCAGAAATTTTCTCAAAGCCATGTTTCCCTGCCCCCAGAGGTTCACCCCTAGGAACTGAGAAAGCTGGGGACCTGTCAGTTTCTGAGTGATGAACACTTCAACCTTGAAGCTGTCTGTCTCTTTCTTCCTCCCCTTGATATTGAAATGGTATCTCATACTGGACTTCAGGCAGATTTGTCACGTGGCAGTGGGGGCTCTGTTGAATGGCCTTGGTATTTCAGATTAATGTTCTGGGGAAGGCTCAGGAAGTTAAGGATTCATAAGGGATTCAGATAGAATGTGTTGTGCTTCTTTAAGAATAGACATTTCTTCCACCAACATCATCATAAGATATCATAAATATATTTGTGGATAGATCAGTCAGGTACCATCACACGGGGGAAAAACAAGCTTCTCCCTTTTCTTAATGGAATTATACTATACATAAAATTAACTTCTTTCCTCTATCTAGATGTTCACTAAATTCCAGTAAGGGTTTTTATACAGTCAATATAATCATAGCATGTTTTTTGAAACTGCTTTGGCAAAATCAAGCTAGTAAATCACACTTCTGACTTGAGTTTTGTGGAGTTTGTCTTCTTTCTCTTCTCCCCTTGATATTTTTTTCCCTCCTCTATGTAATTTATTGGGCTTTTCTCATATTGCTCTTGCTTCTATACACATTGTAGTTGGTGTTTTGTTGTTATGTTTTAAAAAGTCATGGCACCTCCTGTTCTATCTTTGTTAAGCATCTTACTAGAAATTCAGTGTTATTGTTAAGACAAAGATTCTTTTCCCCTGTGATTAGAAAATGTAGTTAATGGGTTCTCACACAAACTGAGTATTGGTAAATTTCTGTAACCATTTAGCTATCTTTAACGTCCTGGTTTGGGTGAGAACAGAGATGGTNGGGGTTTAACAGAAAGCATCTGTTATTGGTCTAAGGGGCCACCCTGACCCTAAACCCTGACTCTAAACCTTAAACCTAATAAAATTCCTGACCCTAACTAGTCAGTAAAAACTTCACCTTCTGACAAATATAATTGTGTATAATAATTAATTCCTTTTCACACCTGGAAACATATTACAAACTCTCCAACCATTTAATATATCTGTTAACTTAATCTTGTTTATGCTAAAGAATAACAGTTCTCTGTAAGAGAAAGCATAGAATGAAAAACAAAGGGAATGGTAGATGCTAAAAATGACTGTGAGTCAGTTGGACTCGGGATTCTAAGATTTCTTTTGCTAGTGAGATTCAGTTTACATCCACTTTCATGGACTTGCAAGCAGAGATGAAAATGTCTCATTTTATGAAGGTAGTCCTTCACTTTAACTCGAAGCCTGTGTTAGCCTTCCCAGGCTGATTATTGCTCACTCATTTGTCACAGAAAAGCAGATTTAGATCAGGTCAGAACAGCAGCAGTTTGTTACTACAGCTGTGGGCACAGCCCAGACAGTTTTTGCAGATGGGAACCCTGCTGCAATGGGGCAGTTACTGCTCGTACACCTGTAGCTTATATGGCCTGTTCTTCAGATAAGGAGGCTCTAGGCAGCACCCTTTTACAAGTAATTAGCTCCTTTGCTAGTTAAATCCTGGGGACAGTGTTATCCACTTCTTAGACAGCGAGGCCTGCAAAGGCCTCTGTGACAGTAACTATTTTACTTCCACACATCTTTAGAAACAGGGCTTCTGATGTTTGCTTGTGAAGGAGAGAACTGCTCACCCCTATCAGACCCCTGGAGAGAATGTCCTCCACAAGTGCACACTGACCTTCTCTGCTTGCTGGGGAGTGTCATACTTCATGCTAACTACACTCTGCGAATTGCTCTGATCAAGGTCAGACCCTGGAGAAAAATTATTCTAGTGGTCCACATCAGTCTTCTGCCTGCATGAACTTAATACGCAGACCAATAAGTAGAATATAGTAATTTAATTGAATATGCACAGTTCAGTCCCTCATTTAGTTTTCAGGCTGGAGAGTTTCAGTTTTCAGGCTGGAGATTGCTTGTCTGTAAAAGACAGCTTGAATCTCCACAGTATGTTGTTGGTTTGTTTTGTTTTTTTTTTGTCCTCTCTGTAGAGCATATGTTGGTTGCTTTAAATGAAGTCAATAAGCTGAGTCAGAATTTTGTGCAGAGATCAAGGTAGTTGCATGTAGGTTTCCTTTTTTTTTCCCTGTTGTTGCTTTTCCATTCATAAGCTGTTTATAGTGCAGGTAAGTTGTGTTGAATCTTTCTTTCATCACTTTGTTTGCCATATTTGGTATCAGCTGTAAGGACATGCTGAGGCAGATGTCCTGTGGTAGCTTATACCATAATTGATCTCATGGATTTGATGTTGCAAGGTATTGTTTGTTTTAAGAATATTTAAACTCATTCCTCGATAGGTTTCTATTGCTGTCTACAGCAGAAAAGGCATACACATTTATTTGCTGGGCATACTGCAAAAGCACGCCTTAAACCTCAAATGTGATTCTGTGAGGAAGACTTACTAAGTGTAGGTGCAGACACCTTATTCAGATGTTAAAATACCCTATGACACTTGGTGTTTTCAAAGGGTCATATTAGACACCTTATTTTTAAAGTGTTTCTTTCTGTTCCTAGGCACTGTACAGACATTATTTGCTGTGTGGTCTTCATAGTCGTCATTCTGGGTTACATTGCATTAGGAATTGTGGGTAAGTAAATGCAGGTATAACAGTGCTTACTCATGCACAGGGGAGGCAACTTCAGAGAGGCAACTTTGTGAATATTAGAATTTTTAATAGAGATATGCCTTTGGCTTTCCTATGTAAATCTTTCAAATTGATAAACAACGCCTTGCATAGAAGCAAATGACAAATTAACATTGTGTCTGTTGTAATTATTGAGAAGTTCAAAACTGTATATTTACTGCTGAAAAACTCAAAATTGTGTTCAAGTAAAAATGACATGTTTTGATATTTTTTGTTAATTTTCCTATCATAAACTAACTGTGGTGGAAAAAAAATCACTTTCATTTGTCATTAATCTGACATCAAAATTTAGACATAAACACTTTGTTTTCAGAGGGGCTGAAATATAGTCTGAGTAAAAGGTAATCGGTTCTCCTTGAAAGATGAAACCAAGTGATTTTTGATACTAGCCTTTCTTAATTCTGCTTCAGTGATGGCTGCTGTTGAGTGACAGCACTGAATAGAAATAGTTATTCTGTGATTTACTTTCTTATAATTCTTTATCCTTTACGAATGAACTAACAGTGCTAATTTAACATTCTATGTAGTTTTCCTTCATATCAAACCGACTTAAGCCTTCAAGTTTATTTCAGGGTCACTGGGGATATTTTACAAATGTTTGGTCTCTTAAGATTTACATAAAAGTCAGCAGATATGTTATCCCGAAAAAAAACCTCACATTCCAAAGGACAGGTTAATTCAGTAGTAGCTCTTTTTGTATTGCTCCAAGGGATGCTTATACAACCCTAGCATTATCAACATGGATTTACAAATTCTGTATCACTGCTTTTGATACATTAGTAAATCACTTGTGTTAAAAATCTGTAAGAACCATTTGGCAGGTCAGTTTCTCCGTACATTAAAACATAAAAAAATATACTTTTAAGGGAAACAATTATAAGAAAGACTGCCCTTTCTGAAATGCACAGAAGGGGGCATGAGACAGTGTAAAGTTACTTGTTCATTTTTAAGTATCACAGTATGCCATCGTTCTAATCACATTTTCACCTTGATAGGGAGCTTTCCAGCCCTTACAACCACTGACATAACCCATAGGGCACAGGAAAAAAAAGACTGCATCTGATAGACTGTTAGTGACAGATGTTAGCTATTTTTGATACTGTCCATGTTTGTTGGCTCCACATCAATAAAAGGACTGACATAACTGCAGGCCTCCTGAAAATGGTACACTGGTGTCATAAGATGTCACATTGCTGCTCTGGGGGCTGAGTCAGCTGTGTATTGTGGAATATGGTTCAGCTGCTCTTTAGTTTTCTTTTCTAGCCCAAGTGTTTGTGCCATTGCTCAGACTGCAGCCTTATGAGCATCAGAACACGCTGGAATGGAAGTTTTATGTGACTGGATCCCTTTTCATTTAGTGACTGATAATGAATCATGAGAAGTGTAGCACAACATGCAAAAAAAACAAAAAAAAACAAAACAAACAAAAAAAAAAACACCCCATGGTTCTGCTCTGTCAGACTAGCTCTTACAGTCATGTACAAGTGTGAGTTATCAGCTGACTATGGCAATTCCTAAAAGAGAATCTATACCTCCCAAATGCTCCTGTTAAGTAATGCTACTGAAATAAGTAAGCAAGGGCTAACAAATTAAAAAGTAAATTAGGTTTAACACTGGCAAAGCACTTTAGTTTTCTCTGAGCATCAGAATACCACATTTAATCTGAAATGGATTTAATCAGAATTGCAGTTAATCTAGATGTTCAGAAAGTGCTAATACCAAGCAGCAGGTTAATTTACAAACTTAAAACACAGGAAAACTAAGACAGGTTAAAAGAACTAGCAGTTTCATTTTGGTAACCTAAAACCATTCCAGGTGAAAGGTAGCATTAAGAGATTCTCTGTAGCTATTTGGAAGTCACTGAAGATACGTTGTGTATCTTGAACACTGCAATAAATTTGCAGCCTGCTGCTCCAAGATCTTACATAGATTCTGTCTACTGCACATATCATTAGTGTTAAATGTTGTTATTCTAGCCAAAGTGACCTTGAGGAAAATGACAGTTTCATAAATGACTAAATACAGTGTCACAAAGTTGAGAGAAAATGGGGTAATTACAGAGAGTAAGTACAGAGAGTTCAAGGTGGTTTGCATCGATCAAAGCCTAAATTGTGTGCTAAGTGGGCTCCTGACATTAGGCATGTTGTGCAAGAGGGGGAAGGCTGGGTCTAAAATCTTAGTATTTGTAATCTTTTCCACATAATACAAGTACAAGGAAATGTTTGGGAGAAGATCAATGGTCTTTTTTACAAATCTCCTAACAACCTGATTTTAGGCTGTCAGCTCAGGGTATTCATAATGGAATTATATTCTGGCATTATATCTTACTTTCAGATGATACTTAAAAATAAATTAAATTTCCATTATTTAGGGTCAAACGAGCAGTTAGAACACTTCAAAGGCTAGTCATTGGCTAATCATGAAGGAAGCTTAGTCAGGTCTGCACACTGCAGCTTAGAAATAATACTGCTGATAGTGATAGCTGGTGTGTACCTGATCCTCAAAGAGGAATAATGATGCAGGTAAAAATGTCTTGGAGAAGAAATCCTGATTCAAAGTAGAGAAAGGAAGTTTAAAAGTTCAATATAAACCTCTCTTCCTATTCAGTACTGCTATTCATGCTGGCATGTAACACATCAATTGCCAGGTGCAGTCCTAGTGACAGAAAAATGGGACAATTTCCAAGTGAGAGGTCAGGAAACATTTTCATTTACAAAGCGAGAGTTTGTTTCTATTCTTAGTGCAAATGGAGTCCATTAGATTGAGACACACCCAGTGAAATACACTGTGAAATTCTGTCACACACCCAGGCAATCCCATTGATTTCAATGCAATTGTGGTTGTCTTGTGCATGCTCAAATGTCTACACAGCCCCTCTTCTTTTCACCTTCTAATAAATATTATTTTTTAAGTCCATTACCATCATATTTTGGATAGAACCCAGCTATGTGTTCCCTGAAGGTAAAAAGTGAACGGGTTTGCTTTCTTACTGATTCACCTCTATTTTAGTTCAGTTTAGTTTTATATTTTAGCTTTTTGTTAGGAAATCTACAAATCACCACTCTTCAGTAGTGATCAACAAAGATTACAATGGTACATTTGAGGTGATACATTTTCATGCTACTTGGTTTTAACTATTAACTACATACACTTGACTAAAAAGTTATGTATATTTGCAGCTTGGGTTCACGGTGACCCCAGGAAAGTGATTTATCCAACTGACAGCTATGGACAGTTCTGTGGTCAGAAAGATACCCTCAACGAGTGAGTACTAAATCCATTCACATACCTTTATTACTTATGGACTATGAATAAGATGTTAGGTTTCAAATCTTTCTGTCTGCTAGGGGGTCTCAGGGGAAGTAGAAAAGACAGAGACAATCTTACTCTATTTATTCCAAATAAAGTTTGGAAAAAGATTAGTTGCTCAGTGCAAATCTAGACCCAGATTGTTACTATAATGCAGTTGTTTTCATTGTCAAAAAAGTATTTTTGGTTAAGTATCAATATAACTTAAAGATTGCATTGCTAATTACATAGGAAGGGACTAGCTGGCACAGCTTTTAACTGGCAGAGCTTGGATAGTTAATAACCCATTGAGTAATTCTGGTGTAAGTGTAGTCATAAAGCATTGTGGCCTGGTTCTTAGTTACAGGGACACTCCATAGTCCTGACATGGCTAGCCAACTTTGAATTCTCATGTAAAGAGGGCAAGACTACTGCCATACCATCTTCTCTAGAGCTATCTGATGGTTTTCTGATATAGCAAAGTTTAACAGTATATTTTACAGACTTTTAAGACCCAAGTTTTTAAATCCAGAGATCTTGGGGTAATCAATATTCAACAGAACCAAACTGAGGTGACTTGTGCTTCAAGGTCCCAAGTTCCAGAAGCTGTCAAGTTTGTGCATTCTGGGGTGCAAACCTCTCAGACTGTCCCGTACTTATATCAAAGGAGGTTTATCAGTGTTATTAGCAGATGCTATTATTATTCTGTTTCCTGGACAACTGTTCTTGGTTTCCAGCCATAAAAAGCTTTTGATTGATTTTGGTGCCACCTTCTGATCAACAGAAAATAGGCAGCTTTTACTGTGTAGCATTTGCTGATAGTGATTTTGTGTGGAATACACACACAACATGCTCAGTGTCAGCAAAGGACCACAATGTTTTGCAGGGGTATTTTACAGACCTCAATTCTTAAAGGCAGGGCTACAGATACTTGTAACAGTGCTTGGGGTTGTTTCAGCTTAAAACTTATCTATGGAAAAAAAAGGCTTCTCAAAATTAGCATTCTTTAGAACAAATACTTCTGGTTTCAGAGATGTCTTGGCACAGAATGTTCAGGGCTTGATTAAGGTTGTGTATGCAATATGACCCTTCACAATAACAGAATTTAAATGTCGTATGCTATAAATTTGGAATGGTAGGATGTATAAGCATCCATATTTATAACATTAATTATGCTATGTCCACTTCCATAGGAACAAGACCATTTTGTTTTACTTTAACATTCTGAAATGTGCCAGCCCCATAGTGTTAATAAACCTACAGTGCCCTACAACACAGGTGAGTGGAATGCAGAGATAAAATGCTTTTCCTGCCTCTTAGTCATGGTACTTAAGAAGTAGACATACATTTATCTGGATTTAAAAATCACTGTTCATATCCATCAACATATAATATCACATGTAGTGCATGGTCTCTGTAGCCTGCAATGGTCAGAAAAAAATAAATAGAAATGAAAGATTGTGTATTTTGCATAAGAGTTGACCAAAAAAAAAGTCTGTTTAGTTGAAAACAGCAATTTGTTACTTGTGAATTCATGACAGTCAGTGATCCAGTAGTGACCAGTGCATGCAGAAAATAATTTTGCTTGACATCTAGAGTATTCCAAACTGGATATGTTCAAGAAAATGTGTGTATACCCAGTAACAGGAGTATCTGGGTGTGTTTAGAATGTGTAACACTTTCCAAAGTGCAGACCTTGAAAGGTTGTTCTTGCCTTAGGCCACAATTTGTATGTCCTTAGCTGTGCTGCAACTTTTCATGAAGCCGTGAATTAAACGCAGTCACTGAACTTGTGTGGGTTAAAATTATCCTTCTCATCTTTTTTTACACGAGACCATTTTTCTGACCTGGTTTGTTCAACGATTGAACAACCAGTTATGTCAGTTCACCTTATGAGGCAACAATTTATGGCATGGGATATGTCAGAGGAATTAGGTGCAGGACTGCTCTGATCCAACTTTGCTGCCAAAGTAATTGCACTGTGTAATTACACTGCAGGTGACAGGGTATGGTCTCAGCCATCTCGACAACATTCAGTGAAGTCCATTATTAACTTGGATGAGGGTTATTATATGGTAACCAATTTACTGATTACAAATGTTAATTGTATATTTATTTGACTATCATTTTAAAATGTTTCCCATTCCAGCTTGCCCTTACTCCTGATCCCTATCCTTGATAGATGTTTCTGGCCTATCAGTTAGTGTGACCGTATGGACTATTTGACACAGCTGAAGAGATGGAAATCTCCAGCAAGGAAGAGCAAGAACACTCTTAACACTGACCGTTGCTGTCAGAATGGAAACTTTCTCTATCAGCAGCAGATTTGCTTCAGGAATCCCCATCTGTCCACATGCAGACACCGACACTGTTGCCCTGCAGTCTTTAGACTCTCTTACTGGAACAATTCAGCCTGTTCAGAAATACTGAGGTCATTGTGTGGGATTTGACTGGTGCTGTGGTCAAGTTGGCAGTGGTCATGAATCAAGTAAGGTGAAATACTTGTTGAAGGAGAGTTTGGGGGATCAGAGTAGTTATTTTGTTTATTTTCAAACATAAAACATCTCCAAAATTGAGAATGTTTTTGAATACTGTTTGCTACTGCAGATGGTTAATTTTCTGGGCTTTTGTGAAAATACTGAAGAAATGTTTGTTTGATAATTCCTCTTTTGAATTGTGGACAACAGGGTTGTTCATTCCTGTCCCATTCATATCAAACAGAAAGAGGGAAAGAGGGGAAAAAAAAAAANAACTGGCATGGGAAGAACTTCGTTTCTTAAGACTGTGGATTTTCAAACTGTTATTACAGTTCACTGGATCCATATACAGCACATTTCATTGGCTGTTTCGTAGATTGGAAACTGAGGTTATAGTAAAGTGTATACTTGTTAGTTGTGTGTTGTCCCAGCAGGGGCAAAAACTCTTCTTCCTTTGTTCCTTGGCCTGTGGGTAGTCCATAAGACTGTAGTACTCATCTAAAAAGACCGTTGCAGCATCTGCCCTGTTCTAAGGATTAGTACAAGATCTTTTCCCAGAATTCCTGTAGGTAAGTCATATACAGCAGAATGCCCTTGAGGTGAAATACAGTCTCGTGCATGATGTCTCTCTGGTACTTGGTTAGCAGAGCTTTGCAAAGGGCATTTGGATAGTGCAGCTTTGGAAACAGAGAGAAGCCTTATAGAAAAGGCTGAAACTTGCTATAAATGGTGGACTTCAAACTACCTTACAGTGCTTAGGAACACTGAGGAGTCAGAACAGCCCTACACTTGCATGATTCCAGTGACCAGCAGAGCCTTCAGAGTCTGTGTACTGGGGCAGCTGCTTCTCCATTATGTAAACCTATATTGTAACTTCTGAGTGGATGCATTCATCAAACCTCAGTCCTCACTTGATTTCTCACTTAAATGTGCTTTATAATGGCTGTACCTTGAGTGGTGTGAATTTCCTTCCTTGCATGTGCACCCCTGTTACTTTGTAACTAGGGGAGATTCATCATTAGTCAGTATCAAAAAGTCACCTTTGAGTGATTTACACCTAACTTGACTTGAATGGTATCTGTGGAGATGTATTTGACTGAAGAGACTGTGTAGAAGTGTGGAACAATTTTAGCTGTATGAGACTTTTTTAAATAAAGTTCCCCTTATAAATGTAATGGAAAGAAATCACCTGTATTATATGAAAGTAGCTACCACACCACCTTGATCATATACACTGCTGCTGATGGAAGTAGAGGAGGACCCAATGGATTTATTTTTTATAATGGTACTCCAAATTTAAAACAACAACAACAAAAAAAATTCAACAAACTGAAAGCTCTGCATATCTACCAGAACATGTAGAACCTAAGAAGATACAGAGAGTGGTTTGATATGCCAGATACGAGGAGAGACATTGAAAGTGTATTCTGTCAAAGAATTTTAGAAGTATTCATCTAGGGAATCAAAAGGTGAACATACATCCCTTTCTAAATACTACCTTAAACATTATTGAAGGCAATTTCAAAAAACAATGCACTTCAATAGGTGGCCTTTTTCTTGCTTTTTAATTGCACTGACTTTCCTTACCCTCCTCTACCCCCAGTGTATCTTTCTTTACTCATGTTTTTTTTTTTTTTTCTTTTCTTGCAGCTTTGTGTCTCAAAGTGCCCAGACAGGTTTGCAACTTACATTGATGTTCAGGCTTCCTACAGATATAAACCAGATCAGTGGAATTACTTCAGGCAGTTCTGCAAGCCTGGTTTTAACAATCCTCGCAAGGTGTGTATGTATCAGTAGGTGACGGAATATGTTTTTTCTTCAAGCAGTATGTAATATGCATTATTTTACTGAGCTACATCAAAGCTTTGAATTATTCTGATTTCACCACATAAGGAGTTGTTCCATATATAGGGTTTAACACTGACTTCATTGGAGTGAAGGTCTCGTAGGCACACCAAATCCCACGCGCTTTAAATGATCTAGTGGTTGCTTAAATCTGCAGCTAGTCATGTAGTTGTAGTACTGTGGTACCTAGAGGTACTCCACAGCAGTAGGGCTGAGTATCGTAAACCAGTTTTTAAGGCTCCAGAGTCATCTCTAGCTACTTAGTAGTTTAGCTAGGAGAATTACTCTGTCCTGATTTTGCACTCAAATGTACTGTGCTATTTCTCTCATCTTTAAAATACCTTGCAATTCAGCTGGGTTTTTTTGTTTGGGTTTTTTTAAGAGAAAAGGTGAAGGAGAGACAGGGAACAATTGCCTGGTCACTTCTGGCTTAGATGTTAATCCAAATGATCAGGTTTGGGTTTTTTTTGTCACTAGAAGAGGGAAGAATAGTCTTTTTCTAAATCACAGTGTCATTTTGGATTCTCACTTACATCATGAATGTATCTTGCAGCTCTACCAGTCAAGTTTGGGGCGGAGGCTACAAAGCCCAGTTTGGGGCGTTTTCTCAGACTGGGTAAGAAACAAAAACTACATCGTTATTCTGCTATGTATTCAGCATTCCTGTTTTTCCCCTTTTTAGTCTGTTGCTCAAGTCCTACGTGATGAAGATTGTCCTTCGATGATCATTCCAAGCAGGCCTTGTGAGTGGTTCTACTTCTTACACACATATTAGCAAATTATAAGCATTCACATTAAAGCACAATTCTTGTCTGAAGTGTTTTGCGGCAGGGTCACTAGGAGCTGTCTGTTATCTGGCAGTGACATCCATTAACTTTTAAACTTGAATAATCACTGATAACTAAAGCTTTACAGCTCATATAGTGCCTTCCAAAACATGTGAGCAAGCAACCCCACTGGCATCAAGAAAATGTCACAGATGTGGGAAGGATCATATGACCAGCTATTGAAGTTCACGTGATACTTGCGCCCAGCTACAATGCATCTCACTTTTCAGTTGCAGTGCTGGTGATGCAGGGCATACGGAGGAATTAAGGGGCAAAAATGTGGTTTTGTCACTACAGTCAGCAGGTATTTCTTAGTAGGTATCCACAAGTCTTGGAGCTGCAGAAGTGTAATACCAAGAGTATCTGACCCAGAAGATCACACAAATAAAAAATTGCTATTTATTTTTCCATGCTTTAAAATAGACATCATGTAAACCAGGGACGGGTTATCGGAAAGAGAAAATGCTGATTGAATTCTTAAAAAATACAAAGAATTTGTATGAAAACTGATCTACTGACCCAAAAGACAGAAATAATTTTGCAAAGCTCCTCTTATTTTCTTTTGGACTATAAAAAGGGGCAAAAATTACAGAGGGAGGAAAAGAGACATGTTAAATATTTACACTAAATAATTGGTGGGGGAGATATTCTTGACTGAATATTGAACCTGGCATCAGTATTTATTGGAACCTGATAAGAAAAGCATAGAACTGTTATATGGAGTAGAGCTGTGTAGGCAGACTGACCTGCTCTTCCCTTTGGAATGAAAACCAGGACTTTTTATAGCAAAGAGTAGGGCATCATAAATGAGTATGTGAACATTTCTGCTTTTCTCTCTCTTTTATAATCTTCTCCTCCCTCTGTCTAACCAATAGTTTCTGTCTTTTTTTCCATTGCTTCCTTTCCAAGAATATCTACTGATAGTGGCTGGTACTGGAGCTCATCTGGCCTATGAGGAGCTGACACTTGCTGTTATATATTGGTTTGGGTGCTAATACCATTTATGACCTGTCATATCAAGTCTGTCCATGGGGGCTGGTTTGATTATTACCATGAAATGACATATTTGAGGAACTGCAGTTTTTCTAAGATGCCCAGACATGGAGAGAAAGTTTTGCAGTTATTACAAATTCTTAAACTGCTACAGATACTGCTGTTGTTATTCAGTAGCACCTAGACTTTCCAGTTGAAAGCTATAATTCCACCATGCCTGATCTTGGGCAAGAAGCCCCAGAGCACAGCAATCATAATCTTGACTACAATGTTTCTTCCAAGATCTTTTGAAGTCAATATATCATTAGATAATCAGCTGAAAAACAGTTGCTGTGAATCTGAAATGGTTTAAGTATGTTACAAAAGACAAGTGATAAAAGTGGAGCTTGACATGAAATGTAATATGCATGCTTTGTTTTGATATTTTGCATAGTTCTTAAGAGATGCTTCCCAGACTTCTCCACAAAGAATGGTGTGCTAACCGTGGCAAATCAGACTACATTCAAAGATGGAAGAGGGAAAACAAGAAATGTAACTGATCTCAGGGAAGCTGCAAAGTAGGTTTTACCCTTCTGAAGTGTTCACTTTTTGGATTCTGAGATTGTGAAATAACCTAGGAATTGAAAAAATAAGCAGAATCTGTTGTATCAAATGTCCGAGGGTACCCAGGCAAGACTTGCTAGTAAATGGACTCTTTGTGCCTGGGCCTTTCACAGAATCACAGAATGTTAACTGCAGGGTTACAGTAGGGAAATCCAGCACAGTGGCATGCAGAAATGAATAAGGAGCCAAAAGTATTAGTCTGATTTTCTCAGAGTGGCTGTCAGTTTTTAAAGAATTCTCACTGTTTTTCATAGCAAAAATTAGTATTAAAGAAAGCTAAAGGAGGTTCAAAATTAAATCCATGTGCTGCAGGACTCAGGCCAGACAGTAATGGCCTTGGCTATTCCTTCCTATGATGTCCTTTCCACTAACATGGACAGTCCTGGACTTGGAGCATCTCTCCTCATCAGAGTGCTCCTATTTTTGGTACATGTCTAAAGGTCAAAAAACAATGTACTGGGTTTTGATGCATGACACCACCCCCCTTGCAGATGAACAGCAAGCATCTCCAATCCTGGGCATCAACCAGGGTGAAAGAAAACTACTGCAAGAGCCTCACTTTTCCAGCTGCTCTCAGTCCTCAGCCTGTCTAGAGCACAGGCATACCTTTTCATATCTCTCCACCCAAGGCTACCACATCCTAGCACCTTATGAACACTAAAACTACCTGTACCTTGTTGAGTTCCCTTCTGCCATCTACAGCTACACTGTCCGTTGATAAGAATATCCTTAATTTCTTCTTAGGAGAACCTTAATATGGGCAAGCACTTTGCAGGATAGGAAAACAGTTCCATAAAGTCAATCTTCTGTTTCACTGAGCTCTTTTCTACTTCTCTGTTATTAGCAGTTCAGAAGTCATGACTGTTTGGCTCTTGGTATATTGCAGATCTTAGTAGCATACACTTTTCCTGTAAGGTAATAATCAATTATATCTGGGAATAGTACTCATAAGGCTTTTTTAATAAAGCTTTTTCAGGAGCTGTATAGACATTTTTACACAGGTTTTTTGGGGGGGGGGTTGTTGGCTTTTTTTTGGCATAACTGATTGACATTACAGAACTGGGGCTGCAGGATAGTAATATAGTCTTATTACTAGCAAAGATATTTCAAATTCTTTCTCTGAGCCTATTTGCTGTTTAAATAAATTCTGCTTTTCTACCTGAAGTGACCTGTTCTTTGGTTTGTCTTTTCTCAGCGGCATCAATAATGTCCTGGATGCAAGATCAGTTGGAATGAAAATTTTTGAAGACTATGCCATTTCTTGGTATTGGATTTTAATGTAAGATTTTCATAGATATTTTTAATTTTTCCAAACTTGCTTTGAAGTGTGCAGGGAAATAAAAAATATACTATGTATGTGTGTGTTACTAGTCCTACTTTTAAACTCAAGAAGCAACTATAATTTCCATTCATCACATGATAATAATGTTATGGTTCAGTACATTAGGTAAGGACGGCAGAGCATTCATACTGCTGCTTAGTTCACATTGCTTTAAAAGGCCTCGCTGAGTAAAAAGGACTTTTGCAGTAATTTTTTTTTTTCTTCTTGACTTTCTTTCTGGGAGTGAAATGAAAGCAAATATTTAATTACCACAGACTTGATAAAGAGAAGACACTTCATAGGTGTCTTTCCAAGGGGTCCCGTTGGTAGCTTTTAACAGTTTCTTTTTATACATCACAATGCCCTGATGATTTCCTCTTCCAATGGGTAGGAGGAATCACTATTTTTCCTCCTAAACTCAATTATTTTCTCTCTAGGAAAGCTCCTAGAATGTTACTTGACTAACATTGTTTCTTTTTAGGTAGAGATTTTTAATGAAGGACATAAACCAGCAATCTCCCCACACATAGGTATTCCTCCAATTTAATTTTCTGTACTACAGACTAGACCATGGCCTGAAAGTGCAGTGAGTTATTCAGCTGGTATAGGTGGTCACAAAGGTGTTGTACAGGTCCCATTCAGACAACCTGAGAACATAGTCTGTACAGACATGTCTGGGTCTGCCCTATGACATCTTCGTTTATAAGCTATTTGTTTCTAATAGCAGATAATAGCCATGAGGTTGTATTTCATAAGGAAAATCTTGAAATACATTTTTACTAATTGCTTCTTTATGTGAGATGAAGCAACCCTCATTTGGAGTAACGGGCATGCAGGAAGGTGAAGATTTCTCACACTTGCTTTCCTTGTGTTTCTGTTTCTTGTCTTTCTAGTGGTCTGTTCATTGCAATGATTGTGAGTCTGCTCTTCCTTGTGTTATTGAGGTTCACGGCTGGGGTTCTCTTCTGGATTTTCATCTTTGGTGTGATTGGAATTATAGGTTATGGTAGGTGTAATATTCTAGCCTCTGAGGATATTTTTCCTTATCGCTTAAGTTTGGGCAAGGAAAATCAGTAATTACCTCAACTAAATGGTACAGTTGGGAGAATTAATTCCTAGTTTAGACACAGTTAAATGAGAAGGGCTTAAATGGTTAGCAGTCTGACATTTAAAAGAAGTAAGGATAGAGCTATGCTGCTAATTAGTATCAAATGTAGTAATCTGAATTATCTACCCACAGTATGATTAGTCTATATTCACTTGTACTAATATTTTTTTTCTATATATGTGATGTTATAACTGACTAGTCTCACAATCAAGTGTTTTCAGTTTTTGCTTACCCAACATGCTGAGGACAAAGCGCTTGGCTTGTAAAAGATGTTAAAAAAACGTTGTCTTCTCCATCTTCAGAAACACTCATTTTATATTGATTGTTTTTTAAAAGGCATCTGGCATTGTTACTGGGAATATGATCATCTTAAAGGAATACCTGGATCTGACCTCACTGTTTATGATATTGGATTTCAGACAGACTTCAGAGTGTACCTGCAACTGAGGCAAACATGGTTAGCATTTAGTAAGTGCCCTTTAAACTTGGTATCTGTTAATGGATATTCAGGAGAATCAGTCACTGTCTTGCTACAATTTCTGCTTTGTTCAATCTCTTCCTCTACATATGTCACTCAGAGAATTAAGCAGAATTTCTTTCTTTGTATTGTGAAAAAATCTACTTTTTTTGCAAGGAGACTAGTATATTTGTAAGGAGAGATAAGTCAATCACACTAGTGGTAAGAGTGAAAAATGCTTGTGTTCTTAGCATTTCACTGTCTGTGTGTTCAGTCTTCACAATGGGGAAGTAGAAGGCAATAAATAAGTTAGTCCTGATGAAGTTGCCTAAGGAGGGGCATTTTTCTCTCCCAGTCCATTTATTCTCCCTCTTTGAGGGGCCCCCGAAATTAAAGTAATAACTGTACACATCTTTGTAAAACTGTTTACATTCAGGACACTGAGATTTCCTGGAGGCCGAACAAAGATTGTGGAATGAACCACTGCAAACTTCATCACCTTGTTTTTCAAAAGTGTTTCATTGCCTTCTCTTACCAGGACAGAGTATTTAAAACAAAACCCTACTGGAATAAGACAGTTTACAGCATACACAACCCTCTCCAGGGAAGGAGGGGTGGAGGAGAAAACAAATACCTGTCAAATATTACTTGCACTGCTGTCACTGGTCTATTAGAAGGCACACAGACACTAACTAATGATGAATGGGGCATAGCCTACAACACCGCCTCTCCCTGTTGGTAGCTAAAGTAATAGAGCAGTAGTTTACTGCTTAAATTTCTTTCCTCTACTTTGTGTCTTCATTTAACTCTATGTTGGATCATTGAGCTCCTGAAGCGTCCTCTATATATTTTTGAGGCAGAGCTTTTTAGTGCTCTGTCCCTAGTGAATATTGGGACTTTATTATGGTTTTCCTTGTAACTCTCCAAGCTCTTCTGATGCCTGATTCTTAGCATCCATGTTATAGTTTATCTAGATGTCACTGTCACTTTCAGATGAGTAAATTGTGATACTTGGGAATTAAATTACTTTTCCAAAGACACCCACCAAAGCAGTTAAATGTCCTTGAAGCAAACATCGGTCCTCTTAGTCCTAGTCTAGAACGTATCGTGCACCATCATTGCTTTCCTTTTTCTCCATGTTTGGAACAAGCTGCATTAAATTAACAGAGCTGAACTGGAATGAGGCCAACTTTAAAGAAGCCTGATTATGAATTTCTTCATGGGGAACTGTATTAAAAATAGATGTTGAAATGTGTGTAACAAAAACTTCATTCTGAACAGTCTGTGTCTCTAAGAACCACAGTGCTCACTTACCACCTGCGGTACTGATGATACTTGGGATCACAGTTTAACATCCGTGCCTATCTGGGTCTGGATTCTGAGGAGATGTCTAAGCTATGGGACCTGAAGCTAATACCCATGACCCTTTGCAAACCGCCAGACAAGCCAAGGCTTAGAGATACTGTTTCTTGTCTTCCCTTCTCTCCACAAAACTACTTGGTATCATCTGGAAGAGACAAGTCCTGCTGTGTGCAACCATCCACACCTGCCAGGCTGATTTAAATGTTGTCTAACCAGATGAAGCACAGAGAATTGTTGGATATGTTTCAGTTAAAGGAGATGTGCTTCAGGCATTAAAGACTATGTCGTCTCTAGGTGAAATTCAGAGAATTTTTTTACTTTCTACTGCAGAAGTAGGTTTTGAACTGACAAGAAAAAGAATCTGGGTTATGATTCAAACACTGCTCTTAGCTAAAGAGGAAGTGTTTTGAGACATGGTGCTCTCAGCTCTCTGACCTCAGAGCAAGTTTGTGGGATTCCCACAGCATAATGGGAAAGTGAAAATAGTTTGTCCCAAACTGTCTTAGCCTCCTCTGATTTTTCTTTTTTATTCAAATGAAGTGAAAGGAGTTCCTGCCAGGTTGATACTCATAGAAACCCATTGATTTAAGTACATCTAAATATTAGAATAATATATATCAGAAAAATGCACTCTTCATGAAAAAGTAGACTCTACATCTCATTATTATTTATTTTATTGTATCTAAATACTACAAATTAGCCCCATTAGAGCATAAATGTTCAAAATGCTTGTTTATGAAAAGTGGAATTTGTTAAGGGTGAACTAAGGCCAAATACTATAGTCACATTTCAGTAAGTTATCTTTGTCTGAGAATGGTATGTTCAAATTTTCTTCCAAAATTATAAATGCTAATATTAGGGCCCTACACATTCTGCCTAACTCTTTGCATATAGAATTTCACTACACTGGAACTTACAAAATTATGAAATGGGATTGAAGATTGGCAGGTGCAGTGAGAGAAAGAGAACTGCTCTAGCAGATAATTTTATGGAGTTCATGAACAATAATGTAAAATATGAGGAAGGAAAATAAAAACAAACAGCAAAACCAAACAAGCTACAAAGGCAGCGTATTGATTCAATTTTTGATAAGTATAACTTTTGTTTGTTTGTTTACAGTGATAATACTTTGCATTGTTGAGATCATAATCATACTGATGCTGATCTTCCTAAGGAATCGGATCCGGATTGCTATTGCACTGTTGAAGGAAGGTAGTAGGTATGTTTATGTCATGGTTTAGGGTCAGGGCGGCCACTTAAACCAGTAACAGCCACTCTCTGTTAATCCCCTTCCCTCCCCAAAGGGGAATTGAAAGGGAACAAGGGAGAGAGACTTAGCTATTAGAAGCTGTTGGTAGTATCTCTAAACATGGTGTGTTATCACTGCCAGCAGCAGACACTGTCTGTGAAAACAGGCTGCTAACTTCAGACAGTGCAGTTAGTTAGAACAACTGAACTGAAAAGTAAAATCACTGAACGGAATTAGTTCTGTTCTTACTCAAACCAGGACAGTTTGCTTAATTTTAATTGTGCTACTGCTATCTACAAGTAGCTCAAAATAAAAAGGATGATTCTAGAAGAGGACTGATAAATACTTGTTTCTTAAATTGTTGTAGCTTACAGATATGTTTTGTTCTTTTCATAGGGCTATTGGCTATATAATGTCTACATTGTTCTACCCCATCGTCACCTTCATACTCATTGCAATTTGTATTTCCTACTGGGCTGTGACAGCTGTGTATCCTTCTGTCTGTGTATCTCTCTGGAGAAATTGTCTGGTCTTGCAGACCAGACAGTTCTCTGCTATTTCACCGTAACCAAAACAGTATTAAGAGGGCTATCACTTAGCACTTGCTGCACTGATGGACTCTTCCTCATCGCACAATTGCATGTGATGTACAAACTGGACAGTGACTTTAACTTGATTAAAAAGAACAGGATTAAAATTCATGCCAAGGCATGGGGATCATACAAGGCCTTCTATGCTACATAAGATTGATTTTAAAAGGTGAATAGGAGGCCTCAGCAAGGAGTTAATACAGCCTTTTAGATGCTGCAAACTCTATAGGCCTGATGTTAATTGTCTTTTAGTTAACTGGAGGTGGGATGGGATCCAGGTGTGTTTGTCTCAGAAAATATACGGAAAAAGTGAGAGACCATACAGTGCACTCAGTCCTCTCTAAATTGCATAACAGCAAATGCTGTCTTGTTTGTTCCTGGAACAGTGAGGGTTTGGCAAGACATCAAAAGGAGGAAAATTGCTTTTTTAAAAAAGAAACTGTTCTTTCACATGCAAAGAGGATTAGTTATTGCTGTTCAGGGCAATATTAATTTATCCTTACACTCTGTGTTTGTTTCCACCAAAGAACTGCTGCATGATCTGCCTTGTCAAAGGTACATGTGCAGGAGAGACTTGAGTCACCTCTCACAGTTACTCCCCATGCCCATTCTGGTCAGAGGTTATTACAGCTCTGAGATGGAGTTTGCCTTAGTTCCCTAAGTAATGAGAATATTCAGTCTTGTCTATCAACGCTTCACATATAACTCTACATAGCAAGAGCAGTTTTTCTGTTATCTGCACAAGTTCTTTAAGAGCCAGTGTTTACCCACTGCAGAATCATAAGTTGCTCAAAACCTACAGTTCTGTCATTGCTCCTTAAAATATTTCATTTAGTTTTCTGGCTACATCAGGAGAACCTGTGTATAAAGTAATGGCTAATCAAACACTGTGCAAGTATGCAAACCTGACTTGTGACCCAGAGGTAAGTGTAACAAATATTTACCTATAGTGAGAGCTATACTAATTGCATTTCTTAGTCACTATTAACTGTATTGCTAGTAGAAAATGCCAGTATTTGAAGTAACAATTCCTCATGTTAAATTTGAAAATAGTACTTAGTGGTCAAAAAACACTTCTTTGTTCAAAGCAATTTACATACAGAAACTAATTTTTCTGCTGAACTATCCTGGGAGGCAGGTAAATACTATCATTTTTAATTTACAGGGTGAGACAGAAAGACAGAAATACAGGCTTATTAGGAAATGTATTCCTGAATTCATGAGAATTCTGTTTCATAGTCCTCAAAAGGCAACAGAAGACTTTTGAAAGCTGTGCCTCCAACTTGCTCAAGGGCCAGCCATGTTTTGAAGCAGAGGTCTAGCATCTTTTGACACAGCAATTACCTTTATGAAGCTCCACAGTTATTTGTCTTTTTATTTATATATATTTTTTTTAAATGTTTGGAATTAACTGTGGGGTTGAATTTAAGTATTTTTATTGAAAACTAGAAATATTTATCAAATCTTATATCAGGGTTATTTTCAGGTGCTTAAATTTTAATGTAATGCTGTGATTATGTGTATCCCAAACAATTCCCCTTTCTGGTGATGTAAACAGTAAAAAGGAAAGGGGTTAGAAACTGAATGGTTTTATTTCATGCCCAAACTGAACAAATGCATGAAATGAACAGTAGAAATAAAGGAAAGTAATTAAATGTAAAAACTACTCCTGTTTTCATACTCTGTGATAAGTAAGGGAAGTTGTGACCACAGTCACAGCTTGTATAAAAAGGCATAGCTCAGCTGATTTCAATTCACCTGTGGTGATTTACCCAATCTGCAGATTTATCTTCTGATTTTCAAATAATTTATTACTTTTTAATTATTAATTTTTATGTGAGCAGTTTTGCTTTAATGAAGCTGAAGTGTTTATGTGTCTTAAAAGTATATTTCTGCAATTCAGATTCTGTTTATGTAGGTTCCAGGCACATGGTGAACAGCCTTGTTTGCTAACTGCATAGCTTAAAGTTAGGCACCTGCATAAGACATTAATGTGAATCCTCAAATATATATACAGGTTACATAGTATTGGAGTGCAGTGTTGAATGAACATCAAGCAGAATTATGTTACTTGTATTAAGCTGCTAAGCTTCACAGACTGTGTACGCAAAATTCATTGCTTATTGTTGTGTTGTTTACATTTCTTTCTATACAGACTTTTAACACAACCAATGTGACTAAACTGTGTCCCGGTGCTCAGTGTACTTTTGCTTTTTATGGAGGAGAAAGCCTGTACCATAAGTACATCTTCATCTTCCAGTTAGCCAATGCCTTTGTCTTTCTCTGGCTGGTGAACTTTGCAATTGCGCTGGGTCAGTGTACCCTTGCTGGTGCCTTTGCCTCTTATTATTGGGCCTCTCGAAAGCCAGCTGATATTCCACTGTGGCCGCTCTTCTCTTCGTTTGGACGAGCAATACGGTAAGACTGGAGCTGGATGTGAGCCTTGTTGTGTATCCAACAACTGCTCTTTTTACATCAAGGGAAGTCAGAATATCAAATAAAAATGATTAGTCAGCATTGTGGTTTAACCCCAGTAAGCAGCTAAACACCACCCAGCTGCTCACTCACTCCCCACAGTGGGATGGGAGAGAGAATCCAAGCAGTAAAAAGTGAAAAAACTTGCGGGATGAGATAAAGAGAGTTTAACAGGTAGAGCAAAGCCGTGCACACGACCAAAGCAAANACAGGTAGAGCAAAGCTGTGCACCCGACCAAAGCAAACCAAGGAATTCACTGGCTGCTTTCCATTGGCAGGTGGGTGTTCAGCCATCCCCAGGGCAGCAGGGCTTCATCACGCATAACAGGGACTTGAGAAGACAAACATTCCTCCTTTCTCCTTCTTCTTTGCAGCTTTTATTGGTGCGTGATATGTACTGGAATGTCCCTTTGGTCCATTTGGGTCAGCTGTCTTGGCTGCATCCCCTCCCAGCTCTGTGTGCACCCCCATCCTGCTCACTGGTGGGGTAGCGCAAGGAGCAGAGAAGGCCTTGATGCTACTCAGCAATAGCTGAAACATGGATGTGTCATCAACACTGTTTTGGTTACAAATCCAAACCATAGCATCATACCAACTCCTATGAAGAAAAGTGACTCTTTCTTAGCCAAAAACCTGCACAGTCAGGAAAGTGTGGTTGTTAGGGGGAAGATGAATCCCATGGCCTGTAACAAGGCTGCTGCAGCTCTGTGCCCCCAGGTCCAACCAGCTATTCCCATTAGGAATGGGAATACACACACAGATACATGTATACAACACATACGTACACAGCTGGCCGTGCAGAGTGACAGACAGACAGATGCAGCAGTCTCACAAGCACCAACAGCACCAATGGCTTCATCCCATTCCTGTCTCTGGTGGATTAGGATGAAGGTCCATTATTGTATGTAATTCCCATTAAGGGACCTTGCTCCAGTTATAATTTTGTGTATATATACACACTCTTGTATATGTGCAACATAACAGTCATTTATTTTGTTTTAGATACCATACAGGTTCGCTGGCATTTGGAGCCTTAATTCTTGCAATTGTCCAGCTAATTAGAGTAATACTGGAGTACTTGGATCACAAACTGAAAGGTGAGATTTATGAATCTGCTCTAGGTTAATATGCCCTGCTTTGGTAAATTACTTCCTTGCTTGCCCAAGATGTTTTTTCAGCAATGAAAGAGATTAATTCCACACTGGTTTTAGCCATTGTAGTTTCATTTGAAGACAGTGGATTTGTGCTATTTACTCAAACTGAGTTTATATCCCTGGGAACCTAAGGCAAAAGTTCATGAGGGATGTGAATCTCATCTAACTGAAAGCTTGTGAGCTAAATTTGGTTGAGAAAGAGTCCATACCTAGATGAATAGAAATAATGTTTCTGCTTTTGTCACAATTTAGGATTTTCTTCTGAAGAGCTTTCTGTGTTCTGAAGACTGTTGATGAGTTCTCTCCTACTTTTTTTTTTCAGGTACACAGAACTCCTTCACTAGATTTCTACTCTGTTGCCTCAAATGCTGTTTCTGGTGTTTGGAAAAATTCTTAAAATTTATAAACAGAAATGCCTACATTATGGTAAGTGCTGTCTCTTCATGTGGTCTCCCCTATCTGGGACACTAAAATACCGTATTCACTTCTCATTGGTCAACAGCCAGCAGTACTAGAATCTGCTTAATAAATAATGGATTTATGAGAATTTTCAGGCAATCCATGTGGTCCTACCATGAAGAAAGTAAGATCTATATTTTTCTTCTTCTAAGCTCAGCCCCTTTTCATACCTGGCCTTTTTTATCCCCCTCAACCCCCAAAGTAAGTGGGATGGGATGGCATAACTGGATAACTCCCCCTCCGATTCAGCAAGTGAAATCCTGATTTCAACAGAACATTAGCTAGTTCCATACTGCATGTTGATGACACTTCTGTTTGAAGGCAGTGTTTGAGTATAGAGGATAGAAGGCAGGTGGTATCTGCATTTCTTCCTGGAAGTTAAAATCACAAATTCTACTAGCAGCAGCAGTGATATATCTCTAAAGTAGCCCTTCGTAGCTTTCAGAAGAGAAATTCCAGATTCTCACTTAAATAAACATACACAGATTTCGGCCTAGGATATTCTGACTTGAAGCAATTTCAGTGATTGAATGGTACAGTCATAGACTTCCTGTATCAAAGGAGGTGGTTGTAAGCAGTCCATTATAACGCATATTCATGCAATTGATGTTTCAAATCAATGCCATCTTGTTTATAGTTGGTAAACAGACAGCAGTAAGAGTTGTTCTGGTATATCTTACCCTTGTAGACATTATTCCAGGAAGAAGAAATTATTTTGCTCCTGAATAACTTTAGCTGCTTTACTTTATGCTAATGTAAATCCACTGACTTTGATTCTGGTATTCCTGATTTCTTCTTGAGAGCAGTATTAGGTCCAAGGGGTCAAGTCAGCTCTGCTCTACATGTTTCTGTTCCTTTCTACTGACTATAAATCTAGTGTACGTAACTAGCAAGATGAGGAGAATCCCTCAACAAGTACCTTATTTGCTCTACTTGGCATACTAAGTACTGAGTCTACTGCCTTAAAGATCACAAAGGGTGACATGCTCATCACGAGGCGGTGCGAAGGGGAAAGCCCGACAATATTCTAGCCCAACCTGGGGGAAAGCATTGAGAGGCAGCAGGTGACTGCGGGAAGTGCTTTCCATTCATCTGAGTTTCAAAGCCACATATTAGAGCAAGCTATTCATAACACGCAGTAAGATTCTGGCATACAAGGAGATATCCTAATTATTTAAAGTACTTTAACGGCTACTATTATTTTGCAGATTGCCATATATGGTAAAAACTTCTGCACCTCAGCAAAGGAAGCATTCTTTTTGCTCATGCGGAATGTGGTGAGGTAAGGGGCCATCTCCCAGTCCTTGGAAATGTCAGGATTTGCTGTTATTACACTCTGAAGACACTTCATTCCTCTCTTATGTCTCCTCCAAATTTACTGTCAGCCACTTCTGTCCTCAGGCATCTCTCTCACTTCTAACACTCACTGTGTATCATCAGGCTGTCCAGCACAGTAACCTGTGCAAAGGTGACATAATCTACAGTTTTGTTGTGGTTGCTCTTTTAAATTCACAATCAGCTAGCAGATTGTAATAGTGCCTTCAAGGAACTAATGGAGCCCCTGAGAAATGTTCTACAGATATACAGGAACAGGGTGCTCATTATCTGCTGTGTGTGTGTTTCTTGAGCTTTGGTCCACTCAGTGGACCACTCCTTTTTTATGAAAAGGAAAGCAGAAAGACCTCAGTCTTCAGATTCATCCAGAAGCCTTACAGGGTATCAGAGAGTGGCAGTAAAGAATAGAGAGTACTTTTCTTTCAGAGCCAGTGTCTTTAACAAAAACAGATCTCCCCTGTTGTCGGGAACTCCCCTGGCCCTTTTCCCCACTACAAAGGCTGCTGCCAAACTCCCTGTTCTCATCAGTACTTTTCTTCATTGCTCCTGGCTTTTTCTGTACTACTGTGAGATCAAAAAATAATGGGAGAATAATTTAGAAGCAGGCCATGATGGATGACACAACAGCAGACAATCTAATTACCAAGCAAGAGACACAGTAAAACTGGTTAGGTGGTCTGACTCATTACGTGAAGGACTGGGAGGAAGAGAGGAATGGAGAGAGAGGCTGAAAGCAGTAAATGCAAAAGATAATTAAGAAAAAAAGAGGAAAGGATTGGAGATGGGGGAGTGGAGTGCATTCAACTGCAGTGGTGTCCAACCATGCAGTGCCTGTGCAGTAGGAAAGAGAAGCTGCCTTCAATTCCCTCCAGAACAGCACCTTGCTGTCTTAATCAGTAAGAGCAAGAGCTAAAAGCTGGATGTATCCCTTTATTGCTTTCAATTGAGATATTTTTTTTATCGTATGTATTTTGCTAATTCTGAATTCTGACAAGTTAATGATGATTTGTTGTCTTAAATATTTTTTATCATTTATCTTTCATGGTAGTCAGTGCTGTATATTACCTTATCCATAGCCTTCAGCACTGTCAAAAGGCTGGTAATACAAAGCTCATTTTCTATCCCATTATTTACCTACAGTTTCTTATAAGTCAGGCTAGCAGGATTTTGAGCAGAAATTCCCTGCTGTTGCTTTCAATGAGGGCTGCAGATTTACTGACAGTTTTTCTGTCTACCTTCGTCCAATCTGCTGTGACTGTCTCCCTGCTTTGAGGCCTCCTGTCTTCAGTGCTGCACCAGGATATCTCACAGTAGTAGATTTGGCATGTTAAGGGGTCGTGAAATGTGGCTAGACCAGGACCAAGTGAGAAGAACAACTACCAGAAATTCACACAAATATTGTTTTGTGTTTTGATGTGTACTTCTGGGTTGTCTTGTCTGTGACACTAGAAGAAAGGCTGGTACAAAAATATTTTGATATTTTGTTTTGTTTTTTAAGAAGCAAGAGCAATAAACAGTCTTTAAGTGCTGTAGCAGTGTTGCTTCACTGAGGCCTAACTCAATAAGAGGCTCGGTGCTTTTTTTGCCTCGCTAGGCTGTAACAAGGCCCATCTCAGTGCTGCATTTCTGCATTGCTGTACTGTCAGCCTTCAGAACCATCAGAAGACAGCTTCTTGATCATGTTTTGTCAGTTATCCATAGATATAAGGAGAAGGAATACAAATGTCTGGTGTATGATAATTATGTATCATTTGTCCTTTGCTGAACAGAGTTGCAGTTCTGGACAAGGTTACAGACTTCCTTTTATTTCTGGGGAAAATTCTCGTTGCTGGTGGTGTAGGTAAGCTTTAACTGCTTTCTTTCCAAACGATCTGTTCTATTTTCTCATGCCTACAAGTATGCCTGCCATATTAATATATGCTTAATTAACAGCTGGAGAGTTTCATTGCTCTGTCTATTCAGGAAGTTGTCCCTGTGTTTCTAAGATTTGGAAGATTAAAATACTTGGGGTTTGTTTTTTTTCCTTTTTTTCCCCTCTGCACTCCCCAATGTGTTGTCGAAAGCATCTTTTTCATAATTACTTCTACTACTCTTATATGTGTTGCTGGCACAAGGTTTTCTGCAGCCAAAGCATCATAGCTGGATCAAACCAAATTCACATCCAAAACATCAGCTACAAAAGCTGTATAAAATTGCAAATGAGACTGACCTGGTAGCACACAGCATGTGGACGAGAGGAGGTGGGGCAGTTCTGCAGGAGGTGGGCCTGAAGCTCTGCTGTATTCAAGCTCATTATAGCTATAAGTTGTAGAAGAAGAAATAGAATATTTCTAACATCCTTATAGGATTGTCTTAGTTATCAGTAAATTTAAAAATATGTTGTTCATGAGAAAAGACTTTTTTTTTTTCTTTTTTTCAAATGAAACACTTTCAGAGATTCAAGTTGTCAGTATTCCTGTATGTTTTTTCTAAATTGTCACAGCAGTTTAAAAACATTATTTTAGAAAAATATGGTTATGACTAATTACAATATAATTTTGGTATGCTTATTACTAATTACTAATGAGTTATATTTTAATCAAATGTTGAAAATTAGTAACAAGAACAGGTCTAAAATATTTTATCATTACATTGGAATGATTTTCAAACTGGAGTAGCAAATTTGATTTGAAATATATTCTCTGAAATGTAAGCTGTGAAATACTGAAATGAATTCAAGTCTTCATCCTCTTTAAGAATAAATTCTTCAGGTGATTTATGCTTTCGATGCCTTGGTCTTTTCTAAACTTACTGTTGTACTTATTAATGGCACTGCCGTTTCTCCTTTTAGTCTGAAATAGTTAAGTATTTCTTCAAGCAACAAAATTTAGACCAGCAGAATTTTTCTCTTTTTCTATTTTAGAAAAGACACCGCCAATGGTCTTTGTTATCCCATGTCATTGTCTTGTTTATCATTATTAATTTTACTATTAAATTCAGTAGAATGATGAAACAAAGAAATTCATTAAAGTCTTTCCGAGCCGTTGAATGTCTTTATGGTAATCAATTCATTTAGATACCTCTTCCGTCATAATACAAATCCAGGAGATAATTAATTAGTATCGAGGAATTTGTTGTTTACAAACTTACTTAAACCAACATTGGATCCGTTGTCTATTTTGTCTCTTCCATTCTTTAGGTGTTAGGAAATCAGAGTTAGAATAGGAATCACTAATCTTCTGTCCTTCTTGCAGGTGTTCTTGCATTCTTCTTCTTCACACAGAGAATACCAGTCTTTGCACAGGAAGCACTGACGTTAAATTACTACTGGGTACCGTTGTTGGTAAGGCAATGACCTAATCTTCCGAACACTGAGGACAGTTTGAGGTGCTCAGAGTACTCAGGGCCTGGTCTGGTAACAGCTCCCATTGTCATCCTCCTAGTAGCAGACTCTCCACTGAAGTGAGAACTGATCTGCAGCACCCTGGTCCTCTGAATCCTTAAGGCAGAATTGGCACTGCAGTGACTCTGCACCTTCAGAGAAATTAAATTTTGTGTCTGGTTTGCTCAGACTTCCCAAACAACAAAGGCTGGTGGTGAAGCACCAATGACAGTGTGGCTTCTTTTTTTTGGGACTTGTGATACACTCAGTTTTGAAGGAGTTCAGAATATTTTTGTCATGCATTTTCTTTGGGGGTTAAAATGGCTTCAATCTGGCAGCTGGAAAGCTAGTGACTACTGCATGTTAGGGTTTGGTGTCTTGAACTTGTGATCCCTTTCCACAGCGGTAGTAACCTTTGGTACTATTACAGAGCTGCCAGTCAATCATCCCAAATTTTCTTAGCAGACTAGGTTTCTGACTTGTGTTAACACTGCCACATGGATGACAAACGAAATTTGGGGTTTTACTGTGGTTTGTGTTTTGTAGACAGTCATTATTGGCTCCTACCTAGTTGCACATGGGTTCTTCAGCGTCTATGCAATGTGTGTCGACACGCTTTTCCTCTGCTTTTGTAAGTAGTAAGTTTTCTTTCATTAATACCTGCGAGTCATGGAAAGAGGAGTAGAAAACCACCTTACCTATTCCTTACAGAATTCTGGTGACAATCTAGCAGACTGTGAAAAATGAACTGCTGCTGTTGCTTTTGAGACTGGCTCCTTGATGCATTCTTCAGAAGTGTTTTAGTGTTCAAATTTAATTAGTCTAAATAATAGAAGGTAGCTTTATAGGGATATCTGGCTTTTGTTTTTCAGGTGTTCCTTAAGTTCCTTAACAGTTTACTTCTGGCTGTTTTATAAAGAGTCCTGTACAGCAGTGATTCACTCAAGCCTCTTCTTAATAGCAAAGTTTTTCTTTGATATATAGGTCGTCTTTTGTTTTCAACTTAATAGCCCTGAACTAAGTATTATGCGGAATTACCTTCAATTTATGTAAAATATCATTTAAAAAACTATCTGTCCCTTGGACCCTGCAGTGGCAAGCAGTCATGGGCACTCTCAAAGGGACTGCAATTCAATGTGTCCAGTCAGAAAACACTAAAATCACAAAAGAAATCTCTTGGTCTCAGATTAGGACATGATTATAAGAAGAGGACATACTTGTTACAAAATACATTCCATTTGCTAGAATTACTGAATTAAAGAAACAAAGGTACAATTTTTCTATTAAAAAAGTCATTCTGGTATGTCCCAGTAGAAATTACATGGCTGTAATTGTTACCTAATATATCTGCCTCATTGTTTTAAATTAGTGTTCTGTTCTGCTTCTCATGCTTCCACTCTGTAACGGACAGTAGGTGATCACATAGAATATTGTGCACTAGTGGCATCAAGTTTTCAAAGGAACTTTAATCTAGGCAGTGAAAAAGGGTCCAGTTTTAAGAAGTGCTTAAACCCACATCTCTCTTGGAAACTCATTTCCTATTAGGAAGTAGCCAAAATGCCAGGCTTCAGTGAAGGCATGAGTGTTTCTGATAATGTCCACTATACTGCTAAGCCAAAGAACTGAAGAATAAAAAGGCTATATTGCCGTCATTTAAAAATGGCTAGATGTTTGTGCCTCTGCTTTGTGCAAATCCTCTTCTGGTTTGAGAAAATAGACATTTTTATACTGCCCTTCATCAACCTCTCAAGGCAATTTAGCTGTATTGGGGTGGTTTTTTTAGTTTTGTTGGTTTGTTTTGTTGTTTTTTTTAATGTTGGATCTCTTGCTCTCTCTTTTCTTCAATTTTCTGTCTGTGCATGTGTGGTTGTATGACTGTCTGCTCTTTTGGCTGCTTCTGCTGTGTAAATTCAGGTGAAGACCTGGAAAGAAATGATGGATCTACAGCAAAACCCTACTTCATGTCAGCTAGCCTTCACCGAATTCTAGGGAAGAAGGAACTAAGCCCTAAGAAGGCAGTGGGATAACATACACTAAACCTCAGAATCAAAACAGTGTCACTTTTAAGCAAAACATGTATAAAGTAGGCAAAAGTAAAAACTGTAAATGATGCTTGTGGTTAATGGGTGATTCTTTTTTCCTTTTGCGTATATCTAAAAAAAAATGAGCAACACTGGTAACATTTAACTAGTTTAAATGCTTAAACTAACAGCTGTAAAAACAAGGCCACGTTTTAGTTTATAGAGTGCCTCTGAAAAGGAAAATGTAAATTTGAAGCTTTTTTAAGCCTATAATGACATTTTAATAATTTTTGTAACACAAGTTGCTGCCTTAGATGACAGCAGTTTTGATAATGTTTCTTTTTATAAATGTATATTTGTAAAAGAAATTCAGGCAATTTTTTGAAAGCACTAACATATAACCTAATTAGCCATAAAAAGATAGTTCAAGACTCTCTAGTTAACCAGGAGATGGTACTAAATTTGTAAATACGGTGCTATGATTGTATTTTTTTGTACAAGCTGGATTGCAGCTATTTAAACTGTGATTATACATGCATTAATGATTCCCTTCACTGAAAAATGTAGTGATATTTTAATCACATCCACAACTGCGTCTTTTAAGAAATGGTGGTACCCTGCAGGTCCCAAAGAAGGTAGTGAGAGAAGATTATAGTTGATACTGCTTAAAGGTTTCTGTGAGCTGTAAGATGATATAACTGAAAGTCCCACTGCACTTGAAGTGATTTGTGGTTCACACAAATGAGGTCTCATCTGGTACAAGATGGTGAATGTTATCATTTTTAGCTGATGTCTGAGAGGTGCATTTGTGTTAATATTCCCTTCTCTCTAACGAGTCTCTGGTTGTGTTCTATGTTATGAAGAGGTTAAGCTTCACTGAAAGGAAAACCAAATGCAGTCTTTTTTCCTTGGAAGAAAGTCTTGGCTGTATATGTGTACAAGGAATTCCATTGCCTCTGCTTTGTTCAGAAGGGCTTCATAACAAGATGTTGCAACAGCCACTTGGGTGCTGAGATCCAGGTGTACTCTTCCTGTGTCTATCCAGGCTCTCAGTGGCTCACACTTCAAGGCATTAAGACATTGAACTTGAGTCTTTTCATGATACAGGATGAATTACTTAGCTATTGAAAGATGCTCCAAAGGATTTAGTTTCCTTCTTGATTAGTAAATTTGCCCAGTCATTAGTAAAACATCTGTTGGTAGAAAGCATATTAACAGTCTGTTCTGTTTTATGATCCTCATGTTAGTAGAACTGTCACCAAGGTTAGTAACAGTGCTGCTCATGGAAACAGCCTTACACTGGAGTACTTCCCAGGTCTGTTATTGCCGTGAGCTGAGCTGAAAAGGTTTTGATATGTTAGTCTCATGGATGCCCAAGGACCTGACCGTACTGAGGCCTGCCCCTGGTTTTCACAGGTTCCACCATGCTGAATAAGGTATTTCTTTGCTGTCTGCTTTCCAGGAGAGCATGTGCCATACCTCTGCCAGGTCTTTATGGGAGATCAGCACCTGGAAGTAGTTTTCTGGCCACAGGAGTCCAGTGATGTCACAAAGAGGAAGGCAAATTCTTTTCCAGACTATTTGAATGCAATTTGCTGGGGAAAGTTAACTGATGATCCACATCCCAAAATGATTTTGCTCTCTAACTTGCAGCTCCAGTTGACTGTAAACACTATAAAGGCAGAAATACTGCCCTGTCCTTCATGCAACATGTCTGAGGTCATGTTGATGCACCACCTGCATGCTTCCAGTCATGGGCATGGTAGGGTCTTAGAATCCTGTGAACGGAGGTGCCAGTGACAGGAGATGCTGTGCTGTGTGACCCAGTGGGCCCCACAGCCCTTTCCTCTGGAGCAGAAATTAGAAGTTCAGCTTAGGACTCAAATGATGTAAGTTAAAGGCTACACTTTAAATATAACTCCTGATTGTGCGCACTTTTTTCACTTTTTAATTACCCCTCTTGAGTTACCGTAGAGTAAACCTCACTTTCAGAAAGGGCTGAGAAAACCTACCTTCAGAAAAAAGTACTCTTGACTGATGAAGTTTTTCCATCTTCATCATCATCATTCCTGTCTCATTATTTGCATGGCATTGAATTACAAACCCATTATTCTAATCTCTTCTGAGAATTAAGTCAGTAAGTTCTTAGGGTATGTGTCACCATTCTGTGATTAAAAAAGCTGCTGGTCTGATTATAGTCCATGCACTAAAGCTTTTTTGAAAATTTCTGTTTTATTTAATACTACCATGTGATTAGTTTGCAGCTAAAGAAACTGCACTAAGTAATCTATATTTCTACCGGACTTGAATGTCTTACTGAGTGCTCAAATGAAAAAGCGTATTTCTGAATGGTGTGCTTTTTTATCATATGAATGTAATCAGAGTTTGCTAGGGATAAAACATAATAGAAATAGTATACAGTTATTTGATTAGAAGACTTTTGTAACAAACCTATGCACTTACTAAAGGAATTTCTAAAAGTGAAAGTTTTAAATTGTATTATTTATATACAGTAAAAATATATGTATAAATTTTCTCCACTCATTATTTTATTTAGAATGTGATTCTCATTTCTGAGAGAAAAAAAAAAGCCATTTTCTTAATGATATAATTGAGAACTGTGAAAATACAAAGCAATACCATGTAGATTTTGTAATCAATAAATAATTCATAATGATCTAATATTAAAATTGGCTTTTAAAAAATAAATCGCTATGAATGAAGTAGGAATTAATGCAAGTATTTACTTGATAATCACTTAAAGTATCTTAAGAGTAACTTATAATGGTTCCTAACTAATCCCATGGCCAAGAGTCTACAGACTTACACCACGGAGGAGGTACTAGCAGTGATGTTTATGGATTTGGACATTTACTTTGTTGCTTTATTTAGTATAAAATTTTAAACTCCATTCTTAACTTCAGAGTGGAACATGTGGCTCTCTGGAATGCCGTAAAATACGTCATCGCTGCTTTGCTGACGAGTCCATGGGAGTCAGTGACAAAACACACCCCTGTTGCATGGGGCACAGGCCAGCCCTGACCAAGATGGCAGAAGGCTGGTGGTTGTCCTGTGCCTGCGGCATGGTGGAGGAGGAGGAGATGTTGGCACTGACATCTGGCGGGAGCCCATTGTGCTGCTGCTGGCAAATGCTTAGCAGGTCCTGGTCCTGCCCAGCCCATGGCTGGGCAAGGCCTTGTCTCTGGGGATAAGCTTTGGTAAAGCAGGGGTGGCCCTGCAGAAAGACCCTTGTACATGCATAGAGAGCACTCTTGGAGATGTCCAACAATCACAGTGTAGAAAACACCCACTATCATATCCATGCAATCAGGTTTGGTTTAGTTCTGGTTGGATTCATTGTGTCTCCCTGCAACATATTAATGGATGGCTTTCATTTACATCTTTTATACCAAAGTTTTCATACCAAGCCTTCAAATTTTGTTTAAAAAAAAAAAAAAAAAAAAAGTGACCCCAGAAACAAAATGAAGGAACAAGAAAGATGAGATCATTTCCTATGATGAGTTTGTTTGTTATGTTTGTTTTTTTTTTTTTT
>VWZY01002370.1:163890-177453 GCA_013399075.1 Chloroceryle aenea
TTTTTTTTTAACCACTAGTATTTAAAGGTATGAAATACTTTACTGTTGCATGTTCTTCTGTAGAACAGAAAAAATAATTTTGCAGATACAATGTCAAGCTGATTCTGGGACAGTCAGTGAGTATTGTTCTACAACCGGGGTGTCTGAGGAGTGATTATGAAGAACAGACTGACTGTTTTTGGTAGAGTAGAATGTCTCCCTTTTGACCCGTGGCTCAGCCTGGACAGATGTGTCCTCTCTGACCAAGTGCCTTACTGGCTATTGTGTTACCTGGCTCATCGCTTCAAGTTTCTTCACATCACGTAGACTACGGAACAGAAAAGACTAGATAGAAAACCAGTACTCTCTTTATTATAGATTAACCAATGTCAAATGAATTGTGGAAGAGATGTCAGGTGTATCTGGGCAGCACTCACCATCTCCCTGCTGCTGTCGTCAGATCATGGAGTTAGACGGTGTGGTCCAGGAATAAACACACGATGGTTGTGGTGTTGCAAATAATAAAATAAAAACAATGCAAGACTGTTCCATTTTTAGTAGTAGATATATTTTTTTTAGCTTTAATTTATGGTACAGCGAGCTGAGCAGGGCCTCTTCTGCTCTCGGTTACAGTGATCGTACGTCTTGTACCTGTGTGGCTGGGGGGGAGAACTGGGCTTGTGCTGCTTCAAACGGATGGAGAAGAGCCAGCAAAGATAGAGCAGTTACTGTGATACATCTGTTTGCGTGTTCATAGGCATAAAGCTCATTCCCCTTTTCAAGACTGATAATTTGCTATTCCAGAAGTGTTTTATAAATGGTTCTAAATTTTTAAACTTTTGATACAGGTGATGGTTTTTGAAGTAATATGTAATTTGTACTGCACTGTAATCAAATTAGAAATGTAACTGGTTCTTCATGTTTAAGTAACATTAGTGCTACTCATATTAAAGTTGTCTGTTACTCTGTGCTACAAAAAGTCCACATGTATTTGTCTCAAATGAGGAGTTCTAAAATTACCAGAAAAGGCTCTTTAAGGTTTAGGAAATGGACGGGAGTTACTGTTTCATTAATGTGATTAGTAAGGTTATATTATTATCTTGCCAAAACCAAATTACCCTGAGTGCGACGGTTTGAGCTCTAAACCCTGTTTGCTTCTGCTATGCAGAATTAGGAACGTATTGTTTTGGTACCTTTGATAACTAAACGCATTTAATATTTACTTTTGTTGTTACTTAACCGTTTTACAGTTCTTGGGGATTGTTCTAATAAAGGTTTAGATACAGAACCGACTGCGGGTGTTTGTGTCGCGCCCGGACTGCGGCCGCACGGNCGAAAGGGAATTCTTGGGTTTATTTCTGACGGCTTCAGGATTGATTGTTACTTTTTTAAGTTAAGTTTTTTAACAATGTAATAATGAAACAGTTTTTTGACTGAAACCGTTTTGAGGGCCTCTTTATCAGACAAGGTGAATTTTAAACCATACAAATTCATACCTTATAATTCAGTAGAAATCACTTTTCAGGTTTAGGACACTCACTACAAGTCATGTTTTTCTCCTGTCTTCTGAGAGGGCAACAAAAATGCTTAGTGCACACCATGGGTTGACTAAACTGCCTTGGCTTTCGCAGGAAAAGCTGCTGTAGGTGCTGAAATCCTGCGTGGAGCTGTACCAGTCATCATCCCAGTCTGGCCAGTGGCCTGTTGGACAAGTAGAGGAAATGGGGCGGTATCTCTGTCTGCAACACATTTTTTTCTGACAGATGAGGAAAAAAAGAATCCCACAAACTACCAGAAACAATGCAAAAGGTTTCCAGAGGCAAAGATGGATTTCAGCAGAGGCAGCACTGAAGGTTAATAGCTGAGGTATGCATTGTAAGTCATTCCATATGTGGGGAAACTTGTGAGGATGCTTCTGGCATTTGGTGATCACTGCACTGAAACCTTGAGATAAAGTTTTTGGATTAGCACAAGGAGCCAGGATGCTGACAGTTGTGACCAGGTGGGCACTGCTGTCACCTTGGACAGAGTAGCAGCTGCAGTGAGACATAAGCTATAAATGCTTCAGTGGAGAAATGTCTTTATGTTTGGGAGGCAGTGACTGACAAGTGAATAGGTGGATTCCAGCTCCCAGGGTGCACAGAAGCTTTAAATTCAGAAAAGCAACATGTACCATTTGTGGGAAAATGAGCAGTGTATTGCTTATACCATAGGGTACTGTTATTCTCAGAGAGGGTAAAATTCTGTCAGGGTGTGTGGGTTTGTGTTGGTCATTTGGCCACATAGTCAGTGGCCATGAGCAGTAGGACTGTCACAGCACAGCTCTGCATGCAGGTGTTCAGCTCTGGCTGTGCCTCAGGGGTGGGTGACAGCTGCAGGAAAAGTAGGGTTGTGACACGGCAACTGCAAACAGGAGAAGACTGGTACAGCCAGGGAGGTTTAAATGTGGGCAACTTCAGTCCAGTCTAAACAGTGAAAGGTGAATGTTACAGTGATAATCGGAGGACGGATAGTGGTGTTCCCCAAGCCCAGTTCAGCATCTAGGCTGACCAAGGCTCTGCCACACAGCAAGAAGTTCAAGCCTGGTAGGTAACAGTTGCCTGGTAGAGGTAAAAGACACTGCTGTCCTACAGTACATTGCCTTGAAAGCACATTTCTATCCCCTCTTTCTTTTTGTAACATTTGATCAGATGAAAATTTGGCAAACAAATCCTGCATGCTTTTTTGTTCTGTAAAGACTCACTGTAAAGCTCAGTTCTGACCATGTCAATAAACACCAGCAATAACAGCAAAGTACTGGGTGTATTATAGCACAATATCATTGTTGAATTCAGGTGACCATCTGTAGCCCTAAAGAATCTATCATAGTGTACCCAGACACAGGAGGATACATTTGTAATATAAATGTTATTGTGAGGGGATTTTGGAGCATAGAGGACTTTTACTATGTATCCCATATGTATGTAGTTATTTTAATTAATTCTGGATTTATTTTTTTTTAAGTATATCAGTATCTCCTATTAACAAACATGGTCAACTGGACCTGACTGTGGCTATTAGCTATATTGTCCTCCTTCAGTAAATGTCAGGCTTACTAACAAAATAGCTTTCTTGACTCCCTCTAAACATGTTTTCAGACTGATGTGTTTTATCTCTCACATGGTTTTCTTGACATTCATATTACATTTAAATCTAATGCTGGCTGCATGCCATAGAAACTGTACTCCATATCCAGATGAAATAAAAACACCCTAGCCTGATGTTTCTCTCACATACCAGCAGTCTATCACCATTCTTTTATAGGGACCCTACTACTTTTGCAAGGCTTCTTTTTTCTAGTTGCCTAAGGGAATCATCACATTGCAAGGCTCTCTGCAGGCCTGGAATGCACCGCAGTGGCCCTTTGTCACTACATGCTAGGACGTGGCATGGTTACTCATTTTTGGTCGATAGGTTTGTTGCAGGAAGCACCTGGTTTCTGTGCCCCTCATTCAGGGAATGGTCCTTGCTGGTGCCAGTGTTAGCTGCACAGGGAAGAGGGAGAAGTGGCCAACTTGCTTTCTGTTCTGCTACCATAACCATTAGATGTAATTGCACCGCAGTTATCCTGGGACGGAATAGTGGTGTGGTCTGACTGATATCACCACTGAAGAAGGAAATGGTAATGTAATTGGCGTGTTATAATGAAACAGACCCTGGTCATAAATACAGGATTAAAATGTTTCTGCTTTTTTCTTGGACAGTGTTTGATGTGCACCACCTGTGATGTCTTCACAGTTTGATTTTGCTGTTGTTGCATTTGCTTCTAAGAACTGGCATGCTGCTTTGCAAGTCCACACATCTGCAGATAGCCTGGAGAGGAAAAGGAAGTGATTGGTTTATACAGAGCTGCATAATGCAGTTTCTGCTTGCCATCATTTTCAACACATCTGACCAATTCAATTTCCTGTCTTGAATCGACTTTAATGACATCAGGTCACAAGCTCTCATTTCTGTTGGTTTAGCCAGGCTCTGCAGGCAAGCTATTTTAATTTTGGAGTCTGAAAGACCCCAAGTTTGGAAAAGTAATAAAGTAGTTTCAAGAGAAGGTTGGGTGCTTAATTTGCTCCAAATGATAATGTGAGTGGGGAGAGATTGGGGGGGGGGGCATGTAGTTTGTTTTTATTCTTTTGGGGTTTTTTTAAGTAGTTTATGCAGCTCTGGTTTCGTAAAAGTAATACTAAGTATTTAAACAGCAACATCCTATTGGTATGATGAAGCTCAAAGAGGAATTTTTAATTTTTTTATTATTTTGTGAAAACACAAAAAATGGTCCAAACCAGTTTAACAATTCATAGTATGATACTCAGCTGCAGTGGTTCTGGGTCACTGGAGTGTGACACAGTAGATGTTATCTTTGTGCATTTACTATCTATCAGTAGCTCTTAGTGTCCAGCAGTGGCAACTGTTTCTGAACTGATGCCATGACAAGAAACTTGTAACAGTTTGTTTGAACATGCCCCGTGGAGTATGTCTCAGCATTTCAGGCCACTAGCAAGACACCTGAACAAATTCCTGCACAGACAACGAAGATCAAAATGTGTATTGAAAGGTAACATCTCTATGTATTTAAAGATGCATAGCATACATATGCACATTTTTTTTGTTTTAAAATCATAGCTTGGGTAAGTGCCTGTATCCATGTTACAGGCATAATGATATTTATGCTGATAATTTCATCTTTATACCTCAGTCTTCAGATGAAATTGTATGATATTTTTGTTTTCTTCTTGCAGAACTAGTATTTTTTCCCTCGTGGTTTCCTGCACCACTTTATTAAACTTTACTCTCAAAAGTTTCTCTGTACAGATTTATTTTTTCACTGCTTGCTTTGTTGAGGTCAAGCCTTTCATAACAGTAGACCAGAATACTCACTGGCAAAACCCAGGTGAACTGATTTAAGGCTAGACTGTAGTCATGCCAGGCATAGCTTAGAGATTTATTTTATTTCCCCCCTAGCCCTGATCCTAAAATAAACTGTAATTACCTTTAATATTAATAGACTGTCTGGGAGTGTCCTCATCAAACTGATTACCCCCTTTTTAACAAGAAGGAAGGGATGAATTGTCTGTGTGAAGGTGCTATACAGCATTAGCAGCCTGGCAAGAAGAAAGATGTTAGATCTTAGAAGACTTATATTGTGTCACCTCATTTGATGACAGCAAGTCAGCAGCTGAGGGGTCAGCCTTGATCAAGTCACTGTCATATTCTTCATCTCAGAGGAGCGTATTTGGAAACTATAGGGTACACTGCACAGACTTAAACTACTAGAAAGAAACATAACTGTCAGACAATTTATCCCTCAAATCCAAGATGTTCTGAATGGACAAAAAATGGTTTTTTCATTCTAGGGCAAGACTACACTTGAAACCTTCCAACCTTTACCACTTATTACTCCACAGAAACTGTAAGGCCAAGCTGGACTCCCAGGCCTTTAAACACACAGGTGAGCTCCTTGATGAATCTTTGGGGAAGAGCATTTCTAGATAATGTCCTTACATACAGAGAGATATGTTTGTAAAATGCTTAGAAACTATGTGGACATTATTGCAGCAGCTTAGAACAAAGAATTAAGCCCTGAGCTTCTACACCTGAGTTCAGATAGGGTTAGTGCCTGTGTTGTGAACACACTGTCTGGTATCTTGGACTGGGGTGGTTTTGCAACAAGGCCCTGAAGCAGCTCTCCTTAAGGAGACCTTAGTTTGTGTTTCGTTATTGATCTTGTACTATCTTTCTCTGTCCCTAGAGGTCACTATTCCGAAGACTTATCCACACAAAACTAATCTGTGAATTTTCAGAAATGAACTAAACCAGTTCAGGTCTTTGTTGGATTTTTTTGTTTGTTTGTTGGGTCTGGGTTTTTTCCCCTCTTCATTTAAACTAATGATAAGTTGTTTTCAGTTTTGAAAAAGCTTAAATCATTGTTACTATAATGATGAAAGGCATACTTGAAAACTGCAGCCTGGAATCAAGTAAACCCTTAGCTGGTGTTGGGAGGGCTGCAGGGCACAGACCACCTTCCAGCCCCACACAAGGCAAGGAGAGCAGTATCCAGCTCCGTGTTCCTGTCATTAGCACAGCAGAGAAGGGGACAAGTGCATCAGGTGTTAAAGCAGGTTACACGTGTGCTTGTGCACAAAGCAGGCAGCTTGTAATTTCAGCTTTAACATCATCATAAAATAGCTGTCATTCTGAGTGAAGGATAGAATCAATTTTATCTGTCAGAGTCTATTATTATGAGTTTTGAATCAGTGTTGATTTTTAAGTCACGTCAAAATATTCCTCATATGTCTATTCAACTTCCCATCCTTATAACATTGCTAGCTTTGCATGTCCTAAGGTGTGGTGTATTGCAAGATGAAAACAGAGAGGTTCAAGGTGGTGTACCACAAATCCAGAGCTGAGCTGTAAAACTTTATAGGTAGGGCAAGACAAAAATCATCAGTTTAATGAGATGTTAAAACTATTAATAACAGCTATCTATACTTAGAAAAAAATGAATAAAGGAAAGTTGAGTGTAATAAGATCAAATTGACTAAGCTTTAAACAATTCTTCAATTCCAGATGTAATCACAAAGGATGCAGAAAACAGTTATCATTACTATAATATAAATATAGAAAATAACACAAAGTTCAGGCCAGAAAGCCAACTCACAAAATCAGGCAGCATTAGCAAATGTCAACAAAGGTAAAGAAAACAGTATTGTGTAAATTTATTAATAAACTTAACCAAGAGTAAGGCTACTGCTTAGCTGTTACTCAGAGTCAAAATGGCTCTGGTATCCAGCCAGTGGATACCAGACAGTCAGACTAGACCTTCACCTGTATCAGTTCTGACCAAAACAAGACAAAAACCAAACACCAAAACCCAGACCAACAAGCATAAAAAGAAACCTATGAACAAGTCTCTAGTATAGTCAGTACCAAGGCCGATAAAGGCAAACTACCTAGAGGACTGCAAACTAAATGCTTTTGGGTAGCCTGGACCTGCTCCACTTTCTCCTAGGACAAACCAACCAGAAAGCAACCCTCCAAACAATTAACTCTTATTTTTGAGATTCCAGGAGAAAGAAGAAATGATACAGTGCCTAGAGCCCAGGAAATTAGCAAAGACAGTGACTCCAATAATGCAGTTTTTAGTCTAATTATTTTATTCAAGATTTTTTAAATCTTAACCACACCAGTAATAGCAAGAATACAAACAACAAGACTGTCAAATCAGTGCAAGCTCGTTTTAGCAAGGGCTGTCTGGGTGGTCAGGAAGTTGTACATGTCGCAGTCTGACATAAGCAAGATAGGGAAGTAACCTAGAATAGAAAAGTTGGAAAGCAAGCTGTCATGAGCAGTTCACATGATACATTCTCCTGTTTGGAAAATGGTATTACTGAAGGATCAGTGTCTAGTCATTATTTCAGTTAATTACCTGGGTGACAAAATAGAGATTCTTAGTTAATTTGTCAACACAAAAGAGCACAGAACTGGAAAACTTTATAAAATAGTAAGAAAAAAGCAGCATGAAACTCAGTGTGGTAAAAGAGAAGCTTCTTACCTAGGTTACAGAAATCTATGGAGAATGGTAAACAGGAGACAAAAGAACAGCTGGTCACTAACAGAATGTGGAGGGCAGTGATATTAGAAGAAAAGCAGTCATCCTGAAACACAAGCAACAAGCAATTGAGGTGCCCTAATCTTCCTGCTGAGCATCATCAGTAAGGGCTTGTCTAAAACTTAAGTTTTGTCTCTCAAGAAGATTTGACAAAGAAAACAGCACAGAAACAATTAGACATTTAGAAATTATGAGCTGGTATATAATAATAATTTGAACTTCTTTGGCAAGGAGGAAAAAACTGGACTGGGATTTTTGTCATCTTTTTTTCCTCCTTCCTCTCCCCCTCCCCTCCCCCATGAAAGTGACATATTTCCTGTGGAATCTATAAAAATGTCTACTCTTGGAGACATTTAAGAACAGGTTAGTCAGACATCTGCCCTAGCAGTAGCAGAGATATTTCATTGTGTCTGAGGGCAAAAAGCAGTCTAGAAAACACCCGAGTACTTTTCAGGTTTATCTGTATAAATACAAACCTGTATTTCCAGGGAATATCTGGAATTTGAAAACATCTAGATTCTGGTATGTCATCTAATTGCAGTTTGAAATATTTCTAAGGGATCTGGAAGATGCTGTAGAAATAGACTAGTTCTTTGCATACTGAAATACTACCAACCTCTCATAATAAAGAGCCATCACAGGTTTATCATCATTATCCTTTAGATAATCTGTGAAGTTTGCACTAGGAGAGTATTTTTCATCTCTATTTCTACCTCCTCCCACAGCAGGTCAAATATAATAAATGTTAAGTTTTATTTTGCAGTATAGTCACTTGTTTCACCACAACTATGTGAGCCAGCCCAAATTTGCATGGGTTAGGGTAGAGAGGAAGGGGAAAAGGAGTGAAAGTCCATGTCCATAACCAGTCTTCTCACAATACTTGAGACAACTTTTTTAGTAATATTTCTTCTTTTGATAACCTCTTGATGTAGAGCATTTTGCATCACTAACTCTACTTTGGATTTCTTAAGATATATTGCATTGAAGCCATAAGCAAGTGCCAAATGATCGTGATCAGAGGGGTATGTTACAAATACAGTTCTCTGCAGAAGCATCCACATAGCAGAGTATGAGGCTGAGCTCTATATTGTTCTGTTCAATTTAATTCCTATGCCAACTTCAAATCAAACCTGTGACATCTAAAGACCATTGACTCAGCATACTGCATGTTCCTTTCCTATAAAGGGAGCCCATGAATTTCCTCAGCACAGCAATAACCAAGTCACCCTCTTAAAACAGCAAGGAGCAGTAAGGGTGACTTCACCATCAGAAGAGCTCAGCAGCAAAGTCAAAAATGCAAAACCAGTTCACAACTACAAGATGATGACAAGCATTCAAACTTGCAAGTCAGGCTACAGCATCAGCTTCAGTCAAGAGCAGCAGGCTAAAACTGTCCTCTATTTTCCATATGCTGTCAGCCTCACACAGCCAACACCAGCCAAGGGCACAGGTCTGACTTTCTCAAAAGTCCATAGCCTCTGCTGGCAATTCCTAGCTTCATAATACATTCTCCCAGTCACGCTTACAAATAACTGCCCAAGCATTCACTCTAATAAAGATTTTTTTTCTTTCTGTTTTCATAGGTAAGTGGGAAAACTGCTCCCATTTACTTTAATGCTGCACTGAGTGTGGAACTGAACAGAAAGGGTGTGTTTCATAAATTTGTTTCAGGTAAAATGAAGTTGCTTAGTCCTTCAAATTAGAGTAATTACTTTTCTTTAAAGGCACTTGATGTAAGTCAAGTTGCTTTTTAAAACAAGACAGATGAATAGCATTTTAAATTGTCAAGGTATGTTAAGGTCTAAATTAACATTATTTAGCATTTAACTACTACCACTTCAGTAGTAAGGTTGTCCTACTTGCATATCAGACCCAACAAATGAATAAAAAAACCAGTCTGTCTATTGCCATGCCTGCAGTTTTGCATCATACAGAGAAATGGAGCTAGCTTAGGTAATGAAAGTGACATGCTGAATTCAGTATTCCACCAGCAGTGTTTCACTAAGTTGTAATGTTAGAATAAAATGTAAAGTCTATCAAGTTTCACAACACCCCGTGTCTTTAGAGTGTTCTGGGGGGTGGGGGGAAAAAAAAAAAAGCAGCAGTAGGGTAACATTAGCCTGGACAAACCACTGTGCCAGGGCAAGTAGATTGCTTTTGCTACTCAGATTAGCTCAGACACCTATGAGTAGCACTTGAAACTTCCATGGTGGCAGGGAAGATACTACCTTTTCCACAGTAAAATTGTTTAACCAGGACAGTTAAGAAACTTCAAGGGTAGAGACACTAACTCATACTCAAGTAGTGGAAAAAAATCCAAACAAACAAAACCCCACCAAAACACACCACACCACACCCATGGACACACACACATCTTCAAAAGTACAATTTCCTTCTGATTCAAGTAAAGTTTAGGTGTGCAGATGGGATCTAACCATCTTAAATCCTTGAAGGAAACTTGTCTGTGAAGACAAAAATCAGTTGATAGTACGCACTACCCTTTGTCCATCAAATCAATGTATCAAAACACCTTGCAATTCTTATTAGCACATTATCAGTTTAAAACACAGGTGACTGAATTCCAGTCTCTATGCAGTTTGATACTATCAAAATATTAGAAGATATTTTACTTCAAAAATGCAGACTAAGTATTGCATATTATATACCATCCTGCTTAACAACAACAAAAAATCACGAGCTAAAACCACAGATGAAAACAGAAGCTGAAGTAATAAAAATTCAAAATGCTTATCCAGATGTCAATTCAGCTTCTCCACATGCTGACTTAAATCACAGTTAGAAATCTATCCTGGATACCCATCATCTCCCTCACCTGCAGGTGTGCACCCTTAGGAGCAGCACTGTTTTGTGAATACCTAAATTACCACCTATCTGGGGTGTTTCAAGACCCATCTAAATGCAATAACAAAATTTTAAAATCACTTGAGACAGATATGAACAGTCCTGAATGTCTGGTGTAATGCACCTAAAGTACACCAGAGATCTTCTCTTAAAATTGAAGATTCAAGTTGAGCACTTGGCAAATGATTACAGTTCAGCCATAAACACTGCGACATTTTTGCTTCACATGCTACAGCAGAAACTTTATTCATTTTGAAAATATTTGCAACAAAAATTTATTTTTTGTAAACTCACAGAAATAAGCTTTAACATATAGGTTGTATACAACTCAAATACAGGTAATACTTTTAGCAATAACTTACAGATACAAACTAATGATAAACTACAATTTCACAAAGAATTGTAAACATTTTGCACAATTATCAGTCCTTTCTTTTAAGCAAAGTGCTCTTTTGATGACAAATAAATTAACACACACATAACTAGAGTGGACTACTTCCAGACAATACAAAAAGGTGTTTAATAAGTCTTGTAAACAATGGAATGGTTATTTATGCAGAATCCATAAAAGTGTCTTGCAGGCTAAATATACTTACATACCTGGGCAGCAAAAATGATCTTGAAAATGCTTTGGATGTTAAATAAAAAGTTAACATTAATATCTTTCCAATGATATTCTTAATACACAATAAATGACTTAAGGTTACATCCTTAATAGCTTATATCCCTGACAGAAAGAAATTAGGTGTGACTTAGTGGCAGTTGTGTCATGGAATGGGGTAGCAAAGGCTGGAGTCCAAGAGCTGTAGGCGAATGAGCTACAAAAACAGAAATAGTTACTGGTCAGCTTCAGAGGTAGAGGAAGATAAGCTAGTAAATCTGATTGGGTAACAGCAGTTTGCTGGTCCCAACCACCACAGCATACTTCATTTTCCTCAGCCCAGCATCCCCACTACTCCAAACAGCCCACCTTACACCACTGCTTGGGAGAAAAAGCAGCTCAGGCCACACATGTGGTTTCAGCATCCAGTTGTCTCAAAACTTTCACAGTGTCTCCTAATCACAAGTAGGAGTCAAAGCTGACGACTTGCCGGGTCATTAAGACAAAATGACTGAACCATACTTCTGACCACCAGGCTCCTCCCATGTGTTACTGTGAGGGAAGCTGAAGTTCTCAGTGGGGCTACTTGACTAAGGACACCTACAGTCCATGGGCTAAGAGCCAGGGAGGGGGTGGTCAACAGTTTTTATTAACATCCTATTAAAAAACATGGCATGGATGTTTTAAGAAGTGTTTGAGTTCTTACTACCATATGTATATTCCGTTCTTACTGTAAGTATTCATAATTTGGAGGAAGCACAAAGTGCTCTACATACCTAGATCTTCAGCTATGCTCTTACAGAGAAGGGCTACTAGAAGAACAACACCTCTTAATGAGATATAGCTAGCAAGTACAGTATTGAAATAAAGAATACTAGAATTTAAAAATCCATTACATTTTTTAATCAGTACTTGGTAAACTTGTTCTTTCTTTAAGTCAAGAATGATTTTACTTGGATATGTAAAGTTGTCCTACTTACCATCCATGTAGCTGTGTAGAGCAGTTAACATGGTCCCATCCTGGGGTACGTATGCGGAGTACGCCATTTCTTCTAACATGGGTGGAGACAGCCTGGAGGGCTGAACTGCTGTGACAGGAGCAGTAGATGAATGATTAGGACTAACATGTTTCTTATGGCGTGCTCTGCAATTTTGAAACCACACCTGAAAGGGGGAAAAATTTACATAGTGCTGATAGATTGCATTCTGTTTCAACATAAGCATAATAAAACCCTCATCATTCTAACTTCAGATGAATTCAGTTAGTTAATTGGGCCTTTAATCTAACAGTGGCAGTCCTAATGAAGAAATAACCATTGTAAGCCTGTGTAGCGCCTCACACAAGCATGGTCAGGTCATGAAAGCTTCTGCAGTGCCCAGCAGCTCACAAAGGCCAGGTACAGTGAGGGGCTGCTGTGTCTGGCCACACCAAGCAGCAGCAGCATCCACAGCCATACATGCTGCCATGTGACAGGACAGGGTCACCTCTGTGCCCAAGTGCTACTGACAGCGACACAGGTTTTTCACAGGATACCCGCTCTCCATTTCACACTGAAAAGGGTGCAAATTTCCATCATTTTTAGCAGCTGACAGATCTCTTTTCTATAGAAACACTTTCAATCTCCAGGATCGAATGAGCAAAGGGAACTGCAAACTTATTTTTATTTATATAAGCATATATTTGACTCCTGTACTACCAAAAAAATCATATTTATGCATAACAAGAACATGTATATAATGTTAGCTGGCAGGCATCTTCAATCAAAGATTCTAAGTCTGTGATTCTGGTTTGGATGTCAAGGGTGTACATTTAACTCTGCTCTCTAGAGCAGATCACTAGATACTCACTTGCTCCTAAGGTGTCATACCACAAGCCATTTTCAAAAAGAGTGCAGGTCTCAAGAACAGACTACTAGTGTCATAAATTTGTATTTACAAGATCTTAGTGTTAATTTCTGTACTATTTAGGCAGAGAAGTTTCTTCCTGGAAGATTATTCATTGCACAAAGTGCAAGAGGAATACAGCAAGTTTTCCAAGTTAACATGTTTGTTCTAGACCTAATTCGTGACTAAGGATGTTGTCTGAAGTTATATTACAACTGCCAGATTAGATCTTTTTCCATCTCAGAATAACTACATGGAGAAAACAGTGGTTATGCATTTCCAGTTGATGACTACCAGACTTTCTTAGTCAAGTAGCTTACACCGTTACCTGTATAACACGCCTGCTCAAGCCTGTTCTTTCTGCCAGTTTCTGAAGCGTCTGTGCATCTGGATTGTTGTCCTGAGCAAACTGTGCTTGCATAACCTGAAGAGGGAAGGTAAGTGATTGCAGGTTTTTGTGTGCTTTCCTGAGAGCAGCATTAGAGACTCCTTTCCAACTGTGGTCATATTCCTTGCCTGGTTTTAGGCCGCCATTGAAATCATTAGTCTATAGACAGTCCCACATACATCAAGGAAAAACAAAAATGAAAAA
>VWZY01002370.1:187846-212061 GCA_013399075.1 Chloroceryle aenea
CGCGGACAGGTTATTCCGACTCCCTGCCGCTTGCTCCTCGAGTCGCCAGGGGCCTTGCGGTTTCCTCCCTCGCCAACAGCTGTCTGGCAGGAGGGGCAGCCCGGAGAGGAGCCCGACAGCCAGTGCGGGACGGAGTTCGCGTCCATGCCAGCTCCCCTCTTTTGTCTCAGCCATCTTCTCACGCGTACTTTGGTGTTTGCACACCTGCCAGTAGCCAGAGGTTTTCCATCTGTAGACCGCAGCGTCCCGGGCTGCGGGGCCTCTCTGGGCTGTGGAAGACAGGCGAGGAACTCGAGCCAGCGCTCTGAGGATTGTCTCTTGTGAAAGCTGCAGGGTTTGTGCTTAGCCCTGAATTCTTGTTTCTGGACTGGTTTAACGAGAAGTGAACGAACCCAGGCCCTTACCAGTCACTTCTTTTCCAAATCAGTGCAATGCACTTTTCTTGGGCCAGGCTGGCTGTCTCCGGTTTGTGGGTCCAGCACACATGTGGCTTCTGTTCCATGGCTGCTCTGTGTTGCTTAACTGTGAATAACCATATCAGTCAAAAGTAAAAGATTTCCTAATAGTATTCCTGAGCCAGTGGTTCCTCCACATCCAGAACTTGATGCAATTTGCCTTTTTTTTTTTTAATTATTTTTTCTCCACAGGAAAAAACCTGGGGGCTCGGGCGGGGAGGCAGAGGGCAAGAAGGGAGTTAGTGGAATGCAGCCCTGCATCTTTTTAGAGCACTAGCCCTTGCAACGCGGGAGGAAGTGCAGGGAGTAATTTCGGCACCCCAGTGTTTAACTACAATAATTTTGCTTCATGTACTCAGATGTGCTTATTTCACATCTTGGTCCCTGCACTATGAGCAGAGTCTGAAGTTGACTTTTAAGCATCTGTGATAATTGTGCCACACTTTCACTCAGACAGGGGAAGTGCTGGTGACAGAGGAAATTTAAGCAGTGATCAAATTGTGTAAAAGAGCATTTTGCCCTTAGAGTACTGGAGGGTAAAACCAAAATGGAAACTCTGGTATGTTGTTTATAAATACATAGCTGCAGAGCTCGCTGCACGTTTTCAATTGTAAGGATGTCCTGTTTTCTGTGAGCGTGGAAACTCCATGCTGAAGGTCCTGAAAGGTTCCCCTGAGCTATCGTATCTTCCCGCTTAATTCCTTTCGCTTCTGTTTACACGATGAATAAACACTGCTCTGGCAGGAGACGCGGGCCGTCAAATGGAACCGCGTGTGCCGGGGGTGGAGGGGACCCGCAGGAGCTCGAAAGATTTTCATCTCCCTCGCCGGTGGGGACAGGAACCCTACGAGGGAGGGGGGTTCGTACCGCAGGACCCATTGATCTGGATGGGCTTTTGTCGAGGGGCTGCAGCAGCCGGAGGTCTCCTCCGGGGGAGTGAGCTCTGTCCCCCCACCTCAGGCTGCCCCGCTGCTCCGATACCTGCTCCACCGGGGCCAGGTCCGGGCTGCCACCGACGGCCGGGCGCACTGGTGGCGTTTAGCAGCTTGCCCCGCAGGGCACAGCGAGGCTCGGGAGAGCGGGCGGCCTTCGCCGGAACCCGGGCAGGTGATGTGTAAATCCTGAACCCTCCCGGCTTTCCCCGAGAAACCTGTTTAACGGTGCCCTGCTCCTGGTAGTGCCAGAGTCCCGGCCCCGGTGGGACACGGTCAGCGTGTCCGCAGGGCTGCGCGTATCCTCCGCGCCGGGCAGTCCTCCGGGCACCGTGAGCCGCCCCGCTCTGCCCGCCCCTCCGCCTCTCGTANTCGTCCTTCACCTCCCCAGCAATCACCCCCGGGAAGATGGGGGGTCAGAGCTGGCACAGGGTCAAGGGAAAACACAAGTTACTGGCAGCATCCGGGGTCAGCACTGCACGCCGGCAGATCTTCCCGCAGGATCTGACCTGATGGGTGCACCGCTGCCTACAGGACCCTCTCCTTCGTTTGAATCATGCCTCTGCCTAGCACCAGGGCAAGCACGGGAAGTTCTCTCTTTTGGAGAATGCAAACTGCCCCCCACTACAGCAGAGCTTTTCTGTGAAAAATCATTTTTGCTACTGTGAGATCAAATCCTGCCTCTTTCCAATGTCCAAGGCCACATTCTGGTAAGCAGGGTGCACAGTGCAGTCTTCAGTCCTGTCTTCTCCTACAGATACCATGAAATGAGCTCACCACAGCCTTAGAAATGTGCTTGCTTTCACTTGAAGTTTATTCAGTGGTTTCTAAGTGGCTGGATTCAGTTTTTCAGATCTTAGCTGCAGATATGCCTAGGTGACTTCTCTGCAAGTAGTGCTCAGCTTGGTGAAAACTGGGAATCAATGAGGTGTCCTACCTCTGATGCTTCAGTATTTTGGTAACCATGAGTCACTGGTGAAAATTTTGGCTGTTACACAGAGACACAAATGACTTTGGTTGTCGTGCGATTAAGGTATTTAAGAGCATGTTACGATGAATACCTCATTGCATGGTCAGTCCTGAGATGTTCTTTTGGCATATCGGTAGAAGGACTGTTCTTTTCAATGTGAATTAAAGGGTAGATTCACTCTATATATGAGATGTATGCCTCCAAAGCCTTCCCCAGCTAGTTGCATGTTGACACAATGTTCAGTATGTGTATGAAAATGTCTGTTAAAAAATAAGCACATTTGGGACTACCTACCTAGGGATGTTTTGTTTAATAAGTGGACGCATTGTGAAGGAAGTTTATGAGAACAGGTGATTCATTCATACCAGATCTGAAAACCACAGTGAGCCTCCAGAAATGAGATCCTGGCTTGCGACCCACAGGTTACAATCACCAAAGTGTTTGCATGTGTCTGCAAGTAGGCAACCAAGAGTTACAGTTTCGTGACTGGTGTGTATAAAGTGCTACTGTAATTCTGTGAAATAACTTACATTTCTTTTGAAAGTGCAGAAGCTGCAGGTGTTCAGTGTAGTGTTTTAAGCAGAAATAAGGAATCTTATTCCTCTTTGTGTTTATCATTTTTACACTGGTATGGCTACATTAACTCTTGACTGACATATAGAGAACTAAGAGGGGAAGTGTTACCTGGTGCCAGAGGGGGGTTGCTCTAGCGGAGAATGAAGTGCGTGGACAGCTTGTGGTTCTGCCCAGACATCGGCTTCTTCTGAGTTCAGTGCTTGAATGTAGTGTAGGGCAGGGGACAAGACCAGGGAAATGTCATGTAAGTTTAACACAGCTGCCTTCATTCACCTGCTTGTTCTGAGCAGCTTTCTGACAGTACAAACTTGTTCACCCAGGAAAGCACACTGGTCAGGGTTTCAAATGCATCTTTGACCTTTGAGAACACTGAGGCATTAGGAAGAAGCGTTGTGCTGTAGTACCTTGGCTATAACTGTTGGGGAACTGGATCCAGTCCTATTCCTTCTTCAGTCAGCATCACCCTGGCTGTTGTGTCTCTGCTTTTGAAGGGCAGCAAGGAAGCCTTTCACTGAGCATACAGGAAAAAGCGAGAAAAAAGCAACAGAAGAGTTTTATTACTTAAGCAGCACATCAAACAGCTAAAATTTACTGGTTGTGCACTGGTTGTTCACCTCCCTGCTCTACACAGAACTACTTGTCCACTTTGTGGGACCCAGGAGCCATAGTACTCTCTAGATGATACTCTCAGTACTCGTACTCCACAACAAAAGGCTGACAGAAGATGATTTTTTTTCTTGGGCATCTAACAATACTATCTCTTCATTGCTTCAGGTTAGGATTGCAAGAAGGAGAAAGTGACAGAGGGAATCACTGGAGGTTTTAAAGGCAACTGTTTATTTTAATCTGTGCAAACAAACATTCAAAAATGACTCAGCTCTGGCTGGTTATCTGGAAAAGGCTTTACATAAAGAAGCACTTCACCATCTAACGTTTTGCTGTTCCTTAACACCCTCTGAATGTCAGTGCTTAAGCAGGAGAAAGATTATTTATCTAACTCTCAGGGAGAGAGGGTTGAAAGGGATGAAAGAAAACATAGAACTCAGCGGAGCACTGACTTGCCACCAGGGTTACACAGAATATAATATTGACACTATTCTACTGCTACATTATAAATACCCAACCTCTTAGATTGTCAGCAATGAGCCTCTGATAGCATCGAGAGACAGGTTTAAGAAATGAAGAATCCAGTGGGCCTGTGCTCAGCACACCATGCCAGAGGGCCACGAAATTGCAGACTTCACATTGCCTTGCTCCTAACCACTGAAAGGCTTCCAGTATGTGGAGCCCAGGTGGGCTGGAGTCCGTGATTTCAGCGAGCAGAAAGCTGACTCCCTGAAAGCCTGCCTGTCTTGTGCCCACCGCAGCAGAAGCTGTGCTGTCATCAGTGTCTGTTTGGTTTTGCCTCCTACCTGTCTGTGAGCAGAGTCTGGGACAACGGTCCCACTCTGTTTTATTTAACTGTTTATGTGCTGCAGTGATTTTTTGCTATCTTTGCACTGTTATTCTGGAAACCTGTGTTTTCTTGTAAGACAAAACCATAGAGAGTGCAGAAATGGAAGTGACATTTACCCTGTCTTTGCTGCATTCCATTTGGTGTGTCTGTGGTTCATGCCAGTGTTTTGGGGGGATTTTCATACTGATGGCTGATCATGTCTCACATTCTCATGGATGAACAGGCCAGGATATATGATGCTGCTTTATGCCTGAATGTTAGTGTTGAATGGGATATGCAGAAACCCATAGCAAGTGTGTCAGACAGCCAATCTCTGCAGAAGGACAGTGAAGAAGATATGGTTTCTATTCAATGCTAGAAGCTATGAAGGTGATATTCAGCTATCATATGTATGACTAGATGATACATACAAGACAAGAGTCTTACCAGACAGCTATCGCATGCAAAGACCAAAGAAGGTGTTGTTATAATAAAGGACTCCTTCCTAAAATGTACGGATAGTGAAGGTAGGTTTAGAATAATGACTGGTGCAGCAGATACATGAAATAATCAAATGTGCAGTGCCCATCTAACCACAAATACCTCTTCTGGAACAGGCAGATGCACTAACTAGGACTCATTCCTGCAGTAAGATGGTGATTGGTCTGGTCTGTGACAACACTTCTTGAATGGACACAGAGTTCACTGATACCATTGCCAAACTGTCAGAGAAGGTACCTTCCTCACTGCCTGCTGCCTGGTCTATAGTTAAGAGCTCTCCTGAAATGTTTCTTCATTTATGCTGTTGCTGGCCATCTGAAGAATTTGAGGTTAACGTTGGCTGCATCTCTGGTGATCCCAGTGGAGCAGTGTTTGTTGCTCAGGTGTCAGGCTGGTTGAAGATCATCAGCTCTGTGGTAGATCCCCTTCCTTGGAATTCTGCTCTGTCTGTGCAGAGGTGGGCTAATTTGGAAGACCTAACAGGGGTTAGTAACTCTGACCTCTAGCTGTCATGTGCACATGATATGGTGTGTGATGGAAGATCTGTGCCAAGGCTGAATCACCTGGTGCTGTCACATCACCTGCAGCTCAGAATGGCCATGGCAGTGGGGATGCAGCCCCTTCCAGCACAGATGCTCGCACTGCAGCCCTGTCCTTCCCACCAGCTGCTGTGCCCTCTGTGGCCAGCTCCAGCTCTGCAGCAGTGGGCACCCCTCGCTGCAGGGCTATAAACACCAGAATTCTGAATGCCTCAGATGGAGAAGTGAGTCTGGGTTCTCCGTGGGTGCTTAAAACTGAACAAAGCAGCTGCCCTGGCGTGTCCCCCTGCAGAAGTGTCCATACCAAAAAAGAAGGAGATGGTAGCGCAGGTCAACAAAGCATTTCAAGCTTTATTTTTCTTTAACAAGTGTCAGACCTTCCTCATCCTTAGGCCAATGTCTTTCTGTACATTGCACATTGTAGTTAAAGTTTCCTTGCACTAATAATTCCAAATAGCATGTCCCGTGTAATCATCTGTGCACAGTCCCAGTACTGCTGAGCATGTTCTGAACCAGAAATCCTAAGCAGCCATGAAAGTCATCAGGGACTGTGTGCCCTAAACCTCTCTCAGCTCACACAAAATAAAAAGCTTTGTTTTGTTTTGATCTAGGTGTAGCAATTCATGATTAGGATTTAAAGAGAGGACTTAAAATGACTTAATTGTGTTTTGTGTGCTTCTCATTTAGCACAGCAAGCAAAATAAATCGGAATGGGGCTCATTCATTTTAATTTGTTGTTGTTACTAATTATATGATTAAGACCTCAAATACAATAACATTTTTATTCAAGTTGGAAAAGTGTGTTTTAAAATAGGTGTGTAAGAGCAATAGGATTTATTCTCAGGATCAGTCTTAAGAAATAATGTTACATATATTCCTGGATCCTGCTTTTTCCACAGTTCCTATCACTGAACAAGTTCTTCTCAGTGCAGCAGGAACATACCTTCTTTCCAGCTCTGCTGTCTTTCAGGGTTTGTAGAGATGCTGTTGTTAGCAGACTGTTTTTACTGTAAGTGCAGACTGGAAACAAGTATGTTTTCACCAGTTTCATTTGGCAAATGGACTTGTTTTTACCCACTCCATGTAAGCACCAGTTGTGCTTTGAAAATGAGAATAACTTAATAAGTAAGTTAATGTAGGGCAGCCTGCTCTGCAAGTGTGTCTTTGTGGTCTCACTGACCACAACATCTCTCATTTTGTGACAGGGGATGAGAGAGGTAATTCCCCCTGCCTCACTTTCAGAGAAGTGTTACACACTAGCAACAGAAAGTTAAGATTTTTGAAGATCAGTTGAGGTCAAGTGCTCCCACAAAGTGTATCATTAGGGTTTGTACTGGTCTTTAGCAAAATACACATTAAGATGTTTAAGGACACTGCATTCAGCTTGATACATTGGAGAGAAGAGCTCTCATTTTTCCCAGGAGCATCTGAATCATTGCCCTCCTACTCTGAGAGCCTGTGGGCTGTACTGGGGCAGGATTTGTCTGCTCACAACCCTCTTTCTGTTGTTCTAGATGTGAGATAATATCCAGGCAAAAGTAAAAGCCTGTGGATCTCATTAAAAGTTCTTTGAAGACCGTGATCGGAATGAAGGAGGAAACAGAATTAGACCAGCTCAGTGAACAGAAGCAATGTTTTAAATGTGTTCTGCCCTACATACCTATGCTTCCTTCCAATTAAATTCCCAAATCAAAACAGTTATTTTAGGGAAGTGTTGGAAGAGTAATGGATCCAGTTAAGGGGTGCAATATCTTCCTCTGTAAATGGGATACTGGAGGAAGGGTACAGTTTGCAATACTAATAAACAGTCATGGGGATAGATTATGTAAACACACATGCATCTGAGAGCAGGTTTCATAGTTGTTTTTTCACTGTCTAGTCATCACTCTGCCCTGCAACCTGGAACTGTGAATTCCAGCAGCGTCTCTGCGCTGCATTGTAAGAGTTCAACAGTCTGGGATGTGCATCTGAAAAAAAGTAATTTAGACCCCTGCTGGCCTCACACCAGGCTCACCCTGCTCAGGATGAAGATAGGGAATTGATTGACTTTGATGGGGACAGGCCTCGGCCGCTGCCATTGGCACAGGACATAATCTGAACTAACAGATTCCTGCATAAATGGCTTGCAAGTGCCCCCAAGGGTGATTTCTGCCGCCTTGGGCACTTGCCTCGTGTAGGTATTTGGTGGTGGGAGGGTTAGCATGATATCCAGGTCGAGTTTTGAATGGAATATGCGCTCTGATCCCCACAACACACTGCAGTCGGATTGCTGGATGTGCCCTGCGCTGTCCTGCCAGTATGCCAGCCAGCCCAGCACACCAGCAGTCATGCTGGGTGGCCGCTTCTTGCCGCTGGCACTGGTGTGGGTGGGGTTTGGAATGACTGGAGCTGAGGGTGCCTGTAGGGGAATTCCTTGTTGAACAAGGAATTGCGATGGCCCTTTAAGGATTGGACCACCCTGGCTAAGTTATCGTGAGTCCTGAGTGTTCTTAAGAGCTCTGTGAAGGGCAGAAAAGAGGGAAGCCTAGCACTGAGCCAGCAAGAGAGTGGAATGAGAAGGAGGTGTATTAACTGCAAGAGAAGTGTCTACAGAACATGTACCCGGGTGCATATAACCAATGAGCTTAGAGCTTGCTATGTGTGCTTCTAACTGCTATCCAATGGAAGCAGTGAATGTACCCATGGACAGCTTAGGAGACTCTATAAGCAAACTGCGTATGGGAATAAAGGAGGACGATCTGTAGCCATAGTGGTGTGATTGTCGTTACTCGGCCGGCTCCCCGTAGGGACCCTCTTCAGGTGCCAGCTCTCATGTCCATGAGCACTGTGTGCTTGCACACTGATTTTTCTAAGGCTGCTGGTGTGTGTAAGGCAGTGGTGGGCCAGAGTGTGGCTCATGGAGCGTCTCCTTTCTCAGGGACAAGTGGGGTATATAATGCCTTAGTATAGATCTATGTACGTGCTGCTTTTGCAGAGTGTGCATATAGCTGTTTTGCAGAGAAATGATGCCTGTTTTACTCGTCTAGGCAGAACGTAGCCTCTGGAATATTTTGAGGCTTTTTGACTTACTCTGTACACAGCAGCCCAGTTTCAAGCTGAACCATCCCTCCCAGACTGCAGTCACAGTGAGTCATTTTACTGCATTTTCAGACAGTTCTTAGTCCTCCTAATTTTGTCTTTCATTTCTAAGAAAGGCTAGCTTAGACAAATGTTTTACTTCATATAACATGTTACTTACACTTTGGGATGCAAATGCTACTTGTATATTTCGTGATGCCAAGCGTAGAAGTTCTGTGTTTAGAATTCCAGGGACAGCACTGTGCAACCCTGGGGTCCTTGCGCTGTCAAAGCACCCACTGCCTTCTGTCTCAGGGAGGACCACAAGACTGGGCTTCTCTCTGCAGATCCTGAGTTTCTTGTGGAAATATGCATGTACACAGATGAAATACATATGTTTGTCTGCAAAGGAATGGTTATGCTGACATTTTGGATACGCTAAGTGTAAGAGTATAATCCATAAATATGGGGAAATGTTTCAAAGTGCTTCAGGGCAGGTATAGAATTTTTAATTTTGCAGTGAAATTTGTGATTTCAGCTTTTTGTTCTGGAACAGATTTTTTTTGTGTTCTACATTTCTTGTGATCTCAAATTCTAAAAAACTAAATAGTGAAGTCTGATTAACAAAATCAAAACACTCTACTGAAATATTGATCTTATATTTTGGAGTTTATTGGACAACATTAGTTTCAAAACATGAAAAAAATAGGTAGAAACATGATGTTTTGTTTTACTGGAAATGCTTTCTCTTAAATTTAATACTAACATTCCTCCAAACTGACATATTTTTTTCCCCGAACTGTTTCACTTATGACAAGCTGTTGTTTTCTGAGGTACGTGTGTCCATCGGAAATCTTCTGACTAGTGCTGGTGTAAAGTCATAATTATTTTTTGTCTCAAGATGAAGCCAAATTTCTTTAACCGGGTAGCTGAATTTTGCATGGGTGGGGTCCGGGTGCATTGTGAAGGGAGGGGTAGGATGGCTTTGGCTTTGATGATGCAGGAGGGGAGCTGTGGCCGAGATGCTGTCCCTGGTAAATGGTTGCCTTGTCAGAAAGCCAGGTCAGAGCTGCTACCAACCGGCACTGGCAGAGTGGAGAAATGCACTTAAAAAAAAATTGTATCTTGTATTTTCAAGTTAACCACTTCTGTAAGGATTAGCAGATTAAATACCAGTCATTCTAGCTTTATCTTGTTCCAGTTGTACTGTCAGAGTATCTTTCTATAAAATACCCGGGATCAGGCTGCATTGCCTCTGAAATCAAGGGCATTTTTCTATTGACTTGAGTAGGCTAAGCTGTGCTGCTGGGCTATGGACTCAGAAGAGGAGGAACCTGCACATTTTCTCCAGATCTGTTACCAACATGCAGAAAAGCAACTGCAGCAGCAACAGCCTAGAAGTCAGAGAGCGCATGTGGGACAAGTTGTTGAGCACTGTGGTGTGCATGTTTTATCAGGGCTGAAGCAGCTGGTTGTGGTAGGGCTGGCAATGCCACACAGTCATCCACTGGGCAGCCTCATGTCGTGGTGCCCCCTCTGGCACGTGCCGCAGGGGATGTGCCCCAGACCTGCAGAAGCATGCAGCAGGGGAGAGCTGGTGCTACATCTGGACATGTCTCAGGTGCCTTACGTGGATAACAGTATTTATTTTTGGCAAATGGTGCCACCCTTTGGTGAAGAGCTGTTGAGGATGATTCCACCCTTGCCCAGAGAGTACTTGGAAGGCCTCAACTTCAAGGTATTATTGGTCTTGATCCAAAGCCAATGGATATATCTGTATTACATTTCATGACCTCTGGAACAAGCACTTACTTAAATGTAATGTCTTGTTTATGGAGTCTCTTGATACAAGAGCAAGGACAAAAAGAACACTGTTCAAGTGTCTCCAAATTTCCAGCTCTTAAGCATCTCCAGCACCTTTTTTTTTTTAAATTTTTGTTGTTGTTGTTGTTGTTGTTGTTGTTGTTGTTGGTTGGGATTTTTTTGGGGGGTGGGGGTGCTTTCTTTGGAAGGAAATTTGAGTTTGATTTGAAAGTGAGAAGTCAGGCTTTAAGAACTAACATCTTCCAAAGAAGGAAACCCTGAGAGCTTTCAGTCTGTGAGCCATGGGCGATGCTCCCCCACTCAGACAAACTCAGCCTGCAGTCCTTCTTCCTGCAGAAGGAGCCCCTCGCCCTGTTCCCCTCAGACCTTAATGAGTTTAGTCTGCAGGATTTCCTCTTCCGGTGACATTATCAGAAGAAATTACCCTGTACCATTACCTGTGGTCAATGAGGGTTGACAGGCTGCCCCTGCTCTCCTCTCCTGACTGTATGTGATTCCCCCAGACAGGAAGGTATTGTCTGGCCTTGATGCTTTGAAGCTTCCCTCACCTCCATCTACCAGCTCGCTGCAATTACAGTGCTGTGGTCCCCTGTCCCATGTGCTTGGGAGCTTCAGATACTGGGTGTCATGGGTGCACGTGGAGGGGCCTGCTCCATGGGGGCCTGTTGTGGGGAGCCTGCTGTGGGTCCCCAGCATCCCTCCTGCCCAGCCCTGGATGGCCAAGGCTGGCCATGTAGCGCACCGAGGAGGGGTGTGGGTCTGCAAACAGAAAAGGCTGAAAGGGTGGAACGCAATTATTTATTAGGCATTGTTTAACTTCAAAGATATTTAATGAAAGAAAAATAATTTGGAAAAGAACCATCACTCCAGTGCTAATAAACGAACATCTTCACCAAGTCCCAGATGGAGGCTCTCCTGGTTGTTTTCAATGATGTCCTGCTCACCGTCTAGCACCCAGTCCTGTCTGAAAGGGGCCTGGTGTTTGTCCTGCTGTTGCCAACTCCCCTTGCTGCTCCTGGCCGGGACCCCAAGCACTGGGCATTGCTGTGCACAATGGGGTGCTGGGTCTGAGGGCTTCTCTGTCCCCCCTTGCTCTTGTGCAGCACACACGCGGGGAGGGTGAGGGCTGTGGCATGGCTGGGTCCTGGGGCTGGCCTGGGTCCATGGTGTCTGTCCTGCAGGCTGGCGCATTGTGTAGATCCAGTTATGTGTGGCCCCGGTGCCTGAACACCACGTGTTCCATGTGGTGGAGGTGAGCTGCCTCATGCAGGCTTGGGAGACTAAGACAGGCTTTTGGCCTTTCTGAAAGAAAAAAGGGTGTATGAAATTGTGCATAAAACACTGAAATCAAACACTGAAATCTAACTACATGTGAGCTCACTCATGGTTTTTTACAGCAGGCAGAGCAGACCAGTGCTCCCCTGTCTGCAGAACACCCTGGGCTTTGCTGTTCAGGGGTGCAGCAGCATCCTGCTGGTTCTGATTCCAGGCAAAGGAGTCCAGCTGCATGAGTGATAGGGAGACATAGGAATTTGCCACTGACAGAGTAGTTTGTCCTTTCTGCAGCCTAGAAAACCCCAGCACTGCTCAGTCCTACAGGACCTTGGAGTCAGGCAAGCCTAAATGTGTAGAAGCTTGTTTGGTGGCAACTGATTGTACTAACCATACGCTGGATACTGAAACACTTGGTCATTGAGGGTTGAAACTGGAAGCAGCTAAGTAAGCCTGATATGTGCTGTGTATTCTGTGTTTGCATACGTAACTGTTCAATATCTTATAAACTCTCCCACAAAATCAAACAACATGTCTCTTAAGGGAGTGGCTTTCCAGCAGTTACGAAAAGCAAGCTGTGTGGCATCTAGGTACACAGAATTAAACCCACTTTGTTATTAAGTCTCTTCCTGTCCCTCCGATTTTACTTTCAAACTTTCATTGCGTTGCTGTACTGTTCATCCTGAACATTTTGGCAGGGTCTACCTCAGGAGTGTTTTCTCTCTTTAGGGCTTCACTTTATATTTTTGGTTATGTCCACAGACAGGTGTTGTTTAGCCCATGCTGCGTGATTCAGAATGGTTTCAGTTTACATCCACTTTATCATTTTGTGTCTCCTATAGAATTACTAAACACAGACCTCTGTCTATACAACTAGATAAAGAAATGTATCTCTATGCATGGGTGTCAAGGGTTCTGTAAATACCACAGCCTTGATTAAACGTGTCTACCTTACCAAAAAATGGGGAAGCCTTTTTGCAGGATGGAGAGTCTCTGTTCTTGTCTGATAATTTTGGGTAAAAAAAGGTGGTGTCCAGTGGCATCAGCCCTGGGAGGCTGAAACAATGTTCAGGAAAACTTTCCCATTTCATGCCTTGTGGCTTCAGTGCTGGGTTTACAGAGACTGCATGGAGGACTTGCAGGAAAAAACCAATATTGTCCCATGTGGAGGGTACCCAGGAGAAGTGTCTTTCTCCCTGACTCTCCTTTCATCCTTTCTCTCCTTTATCTCCTTTCATCATGCCATTTTCCTTTCACTCTCTGGGAGGGATGCACTCTGCAGAGGAGGGTTTACCCAGGCTGCTGGCAGCAGTGAGTGCTGGTGTTGCTTTCCTCTCTGGCCCAAAATGCTGGATTGCCGGGAAACTTTCTGCAGCTGCATTGGGAAAGCCCCACCCTCTCCAAGACCCTCCATCAGGAAGGTCACTCGCCACAGCTCCCTGGCTTTAATGTGGGTAAGGGAGGATACAAGGGGATTACTGCATTTTGTGGAACGTTTCTCTCCATGGCTGCTGTCTCTCCAGGGAAGCAAAGGGCCTTTCCTGCTCCCAGGTGAGGCAGCAAGGACTGGGGGACTTGCTATGGATTTGCATTGCTATCGCTGCTTCTGATCCTACAGCTTTTCTGGGGCTTCATTAACCCAGTTACTTGATTCACAACTTGGGAGAATTGGTATGGTTTTCTGTAGCTGGGAGGCCTTCACGTAAAACTTGATCTTGGTGTAATTCTCAGTCAGTTTCGTAATTTTATTGGGCCTCAAAGTATTCCATGACTGGAGGAAATGCTCTCTGTAAAACTCGCAGTTTCATCTGGTAGTGATTTGTCATTTGCCATGTTTTGGGCGCACTGCCAGCTCAGCTGTTCCCAAATGAAAGGAAGGCAAGGGAATAAAAATGATTATCAGGAGAAGGCTTAGCAATGTTGCAAATGATAAATGAAGAATAGCTTAAAACTAAGACAAGGGTATATATAATCAATCACAGAAATCATGAGGGCGGGCAGCAAGGGAGTTCAAGTTTCCCTCAGATTAGAGTCCTTTTCACACCAAGAACATTTCAGTGTTATCCTTCAGATATGTGAGATCAAGTGGACCACCAAGACAAAATTTCCTGTGAACCTGTAAAACTGTATTTATCTCTGTTTTGTGTGTCTTTACATGGGATATCGTTATTGGTGGTTAAAAAGCCCTATGGTGGGAGCTGAAGGCCAGGGATGCATGCGAGCAGGCAAAAAGGGCAGTCTCTGCCCAAAGAGGACACAGCTGCAGCACCATTTGGAAGGGGATGCCGTCTCTGGAAGGGCTGTTTTGTAGGGCTCCAGTATACCGGCAGAATGTCTGGGAACTGCCTGTGGATTTACTGTCACAGCACCCAGCAGCTGGGCACTGTCTGCCAGCACTGCTGCAAGCCAGGCCCCGGGCGGGTGCCTTCTCCTGGACATGGGTCTGCAGGGCTGGATGTTGATCCCCAGCCCTCTTCCCATATTCGGCAGTTACTGGTCTGTTTTCATGTCGCTGGTGACATGTGGCAGGTACCTGGTAACTTGAGAAGAAGTCTGTATAGGCCTGGGAATTGACTGATGGCCTTCACTTCCTGAATAGTTCAAATGGATTGCCTAAATCCATAGCCACTTTGAAAAAGAGTCCTGAGTTTCTGTTAATGTCAGTTTTGGTTTGAAGGACTGAGTACTATAGGTGAAAAATTTGTATTCCATACATCTACACTTTGAATGATCATATTTAGTTTGTGTACGGAGTTGTTTCCTTACACTTCCACTATTGGATATTGCTTTAATAGTCATGTTTAGGCAGAAGTTGTGACTTTATGTTGTAATAAAAGATTCAAAGATAAGGGTGATTCAACAAATACTTTATCCAAATATCAGGTGCTTCTAGGGCTTGTAAGGTGTTTTGGAGAAAGTTCCATAGCTCTGTCAGCAGCCAGATGTGAAAGGAATTTCCCACAGCTTTTTAATATGCCCCTAATTTAACATTTCTCAGCTATGTGCAGTAAGTAAGTAAAATATATCAGAGGCAGAAAGAGATGTGTAGGGAGGTTAATGACTTGCCTAAGGTCCTGCACGATCAGGGTCTGCCAGCATGGTGCTGTCACAGCAGCACTCCCTGCTCTGTGTGCACATGGGTAGGGTGGTGTGAGGACGATCTCTCATCAGCTTGGGATGATCACACTCAGCTCTGATCAGGCCAGAAAGGAGTGGCACTGTGTGGATGGGGCCATGCCAAGCATGAGGTCAAGAGGGCAGGGGACAGCCATGGAGACATCTTTCAGTTGTCATGGGGGGCAGGCATGCTGGGGTAGAAGCAGCTCCTGTTCACCCAGATGCAGTAGTCAGAGGTGAGTGATGAAGTCCAGGCCTGCAGCAAGAGCAGCAGCACTATAATCCTGCTGCATGGTACCTGATGTGCAGAGGTGGGTTTCTTACAGGCTTTTTACCTTTTGGTAGAAAGAAGTTGAGCAAAACAGCAGCTTTTCTGGTAAACCTGCACTTCACCAGGCTCCAGCTCTGCTTATGATGTCCAGATATCCTCTCTGCTAATGAACTGCAAGGACTGAATTTTCTGTTCTTTATCCACTGTCCTTCCCATGGTTATCCTTCCCATGGTTACTACTGCTTCTTTCATCCCTTACTCTCCCTTCCATATCCACTCTTCCTCATCCTGCTTTTAATTTTTCTCCTGCTTTGAGATGCATGTTTCCTTAACTACTTTTCCCCTGCTGTGCTAAATTGGTCCTTGAGGAAGGCAGTGCCTTCCACCATTGCATATCATTGCTGATTTTCCCTTACAGAAAGGAATGGCTGCTGTCAGCGGGGTCCTGGCCTTGCTGATAGGTGGCTTGATGTCTGTTATGGTTGTACTCTTCAAATACATGAGTAAGAGAATTTTTTTTTTTGTCTTGTTGTCTTCATATTCTTTTTTGAAGGTGCACTGGTACACCGAGAATAAGGAACTTTAATATGAGCTGGCTTCTTTGTATATATCAGCGCGCTGGAATACATCTCTGTCGTATTCAGAGGGCAGGTTACTGTTGCTCTCGATGTGAGGTGCAGCTCTACCCCACCAGCCCTTCTCCCCACCTGAAGCCTTAAATGATGTTGAATACTTGTATGCTTTTTTTCGTGATGAGCAAGTGAGGCTGTATCTTTTTGATGTAAGTAGAGAAGCTATTAAATAGGGATCCTGATGGAGGACTAAGATCAAAGAAATGTTAAGTTTTATTCCAACCTTTGAGACCAACATCCCTGGTAGTACTGTGCACAGTGCTAAGTGCAAACTGAAACCTGCAGGGACAGCATGCACTCAAAGAAATATCTGTTTATTGTGCTTGAGCTGTTGGTTAGTGAAAGACAGCATCCATTTAGAAAAGGAGACAGGGAAAGGAAGACTGCTGGGATGCTAAATAGACATAGGAAGGCAATGATAATTTAGAAATGAATTGGTATTCCATATCCGTGGAACAGTGATGTATATATACTTTGATATTTGGGAAATGTGAATTTCTTTTCCATGATGTGCTCTAACAGAAGTGTGGATCCAGCTTTCCTAACCACATGGTCACCACACAGGAGACTCTTCTTTTTCATATTTTGGTCACCTGTTATCCTATTTCAAATCATTCGAGGTCATTTATATTAGGTGGATCTGGAAATGTGATACACTTACGGCAGCTGTTTGAGCAGTTTAGAAGTTCTGTGGTGTTCAGTCTTTGGAATGAGTTTTGGTATGTCTGGGAGCAGTATTTGAGGCTGTGTAAGAAGCAAAAAATTAATATGGTTCAACCTGTTTTGTTGTACACTGGGGTCCATCATGATTGCTGTGGTTTAATCTCAGTCATCAACTGAGCCCCACCCAGCCTCTCACCCCTGACAGTGGGATGGGAGAGAGAATCCAAAGGGTAAAAAGTGCAAAAACTTGTGGGATGAGATAAAGACAGTTTAACAGGTAGAGCAAAGCTGTGCACACAACCAAAGCAAACCAAGGAATTCACTGGCTGCTTTCCATTGGCAGGCGGGTGTTCAGCCATCCCCAGGGCAGCAGGGCTTCATCACGCATAACAGGGACTTGAGAAGACAAACATTCCTCCTTTCTCCTTCTTCTTTGCAGCTTTTATTGGTGTGTGATATGTACTGGAATGTCCCTTTTGTTTATTGGGGTCAGCTGTCTTGCCTGCATCCCCTCCCAGCTCTGTGTGCACCCCCATCCTGCTCACTGGTGGGGCAGGGTGAGGAGCAGGGATGCTGCTCAGCAACAGCTGAAACATGGATGTGTTATCAACACTGTTTTTGTCGCAAAACATGGTACCATACAAACCACTGTGAAGAAAAGTAACTCTACCAGCCAAAACCAGTACAACGAGACATCAAAGGTTAAAGTTAAAAAGAGGAGTTAATGGGAAGTCAAGATGCCAGAAGGAAGAAGCTGTGTAATGATCTGATCCAAAAATACCAGTTGCGCCTTGGCGAGAGATTGAAGTGTTTTCTCTCTTTGCACCCACTGGTTCCCTCAAACAGGGTCTGGCTGGTTAGCAGCTCGTACACAATTATTAGTAAGAAAGGGCAGTTACCTCCTTTTTTGTCTGTTACTGACATTTGGTGTAAATGTAAGTTCCAGAGGTCCACACAGTAGTTTTGTCGGGAAAGTTGAGAAGAGAAGGTAATTGATGTAGGGGCTTGCTAGTCAACTGCTGCTGTCCTTGGAGACATTCACACCTGGTCTGCTTTCAAATGTCCCTGCTTTGAGTAAAAGTTGTGAGGTTGCCTTCTAAGATTTTTTTCAACATGAATTATTTTATGATTTGTGATAAGAGAAATTTAGAAAAAAGTCTGATATTCATTTATCCTTTCTAGGTATTCAGCATGTCTTTCCTAACTACAGCATTTCTGTGGGAATACCCCATTTTGACTAACTGCCTGGAAAGTTTTCTGATTATTTAATGATATGCTTATGACTAATTCATGCTTCCTCTAGATGAGTGAGTCAAAATCCAGGCTAGCTGGGTATGAGTTGCACACCCAATCTGAAAACTAATTCTCAATTATTTTAATGTAATTTTAATTTATATCCTGAGTTGCAGGGTTTAGCTATTATTTTTGTCTTCCCCAAAACAATGAGAATGACATGTCCAAGCCTCTCTTAGTAGAATAATGGTAATGTGCTTTGGAAACAGGAAAAACAGAAAGAAAATATTGACATTTCTAAACAAAATATCTATCCAGGCAGGTAATTGCTCTGTGAAGGACAGAGGGAATGTCCTGAGCTGACAGCAGCCCATGAAGTCACACGAGCAATAAGAATGGCAGGGAAGGGAAACAACTGTGTGTCTGTCTCCAGACTGAACCAATATAGTGTCATGTTTTTCACTGAACAAGTATTTAATAGAGTAAGTGCATATTAAATGGGCTTCCAGGAAGACTTTCTAGGCACATCAGAATTTTTTCACACCAACAATCTTGCTACTATTTTCATCATTTCATAATATCGCTGTGGTTGGGAAGGGTCTCTGGAGATTGCCTGGTGCAACCCCACCAAACAGGCAGGGTCAGCTACACCAGGCTGAGCTCTGAACGTCTCTGCAGATAGAGTACACAGCCTCCCTGGGCAACGTCTGCCAGTGTTTGACCACCTTCAAGCAAAAAAGTATTTTCCTTCAGATGAAGCTTCCTGTATTTCAGTTTGAGCCCATTGCCTCTTGTCCTGTCAGCAGGCTGCCTCTTCTTTCTCTCCTCTCCTCCCATCATGTGTTTATACACATGGATAAAGATACTCCAAACCCTCCCTTCTTTACCCTGAGAAGTCCCAACTCTCTCAAACTCTCATTTTCCAGCCTATGAAGCCACTTGCCAATGCAGAAGGTGCAAAAAACTTTCCTGTAGTTGTCTTCCTACTCTCACCTCAGATCTGCCAACCTCCTTGAAACGTGGTTTGTGGAACACTGGGGATTTCTCAGAGGGCCTAGTGTGCCCATGCCCACTGCCTGCAGCTCTCCTGGTGAACCAACCTCAGGGCCTCAGATCAGGACTGGGGCTTGGGCACAGCTTTGGTGAGAGCAAGTGGCTGGGTGGGTCTTCACTGTGAGGGTGTTTCTGAACAGAGCTCCCCGACGAGCTCTCACCTGGGCTGGCTTCTCCAACGCTGTAGGCAGAAGTACCCAGTTCACCTGCCTTGGACATACTCAGGACATGTGAGGTCAGAATCTTACGTCGGGTTTCTAAGTTTTAGCTGAAAGCTTGCTAGTCGTGAGTAAGCTGTTCCAGACTGAAACTGAGGGTGTGATCCAGTTGTTTTTCTATTGTAGTGAGATGAGAGGGGAGGGGGCTGAGACCAATCAGTACATGGAGCGTCTGTGGGCATATGGACATTCTCTGTATGTATAAAATCGGTTGCAAATTAAAACTGATTAGAAAGAAGAAGAGCCACAAAAATGAGACTCTTTCTGATGACAGGATCAACTTCTACTAAACTATCTCCAGTTTATAGTTTGCTGCCTTAAGAGGCAAAAAGCAGTCTTGATTTAAAACAAACAAATAAATCTCCCCTTTTTCCTGTTTGCTTATGCCACTATTCCCACTATGTAATCTGAGCATAAAGGAAAGCACACTGCTAAACTTTCTGAAGCCTTCATTTAGCATCTGCATGAAGAACTTTAAAAGAAATAATACAAACAAGTTGAATGTATATAAGGAGTCTTGGAAGATTATATCACAGATAAGGAAAATGCTTAGGATTTTCATTTTGTATGTGTAATGCCTTTGCAACCTACTTGCAACATTATTCCCTGCATGAGGGCCCCCTAATTATTTCATCATGCAGCAGGAAATTCTGGTAGGTCATATATAAACAGCTCGAGGCAGAGACCTCTTCATCAGATAGAGCGTGACATCTGACATCTGTGCAGCCTGCCGTTCGCATGCCACAATTAGCCAGGCAGCCCAAACACTAACGAATGCAGGAGCAACTGGGAGCATGGGGCTAACTGGTGGTGGCAAAGGTCTCCCCTAATCCAAAACTAAAACTCTGGCATCCCTTCCCTTTCCTGACAGCCACATCCCCCCCTCACCTTGCTGAGTCTGCAGCAGACTTGGTCATGGTATGGTGCCAGCCTGTCCAGGTGGGGTGGGATCCTGACCCTGCTCTGCACAGAGGTTCTTCATGAGGATGGGGTGACAGGAGCACCCCTTGAGCAAAGCCGGGCCCTGCAGCAGCTGTGCCATGGCCAGGATGGTGTGCCAAGCCTGGATGAGGAACTGCACAGTCACTGCTTCAGCTGGGGCTCAGGCCAGTGGCACCTCCTGGCACCAGTGCACCATTAGCACAGGCACCAGCTCTCAGTGTTGACAGCTGAGCACCTAAGATGCAGAGGTGAGGAATGGCTGGAAGCAAGAGATGGCTAAATAACAGGTGATTGTGACAGATCAGGGCTCTTAATCAGACATGATCCATCACTGCTTATTCTCATTGTATTTATTTGTATGGTTCCTCAACAAAAAAGGCAAATTATTTTTCTTCGAATGAGTAATGGTCAGTGGTGTTTCCTTGGTATTGAAAATAGCTTCTTAGGGACATAGCTGCAAGTCGCAGTCTTGAGGAGTTTGAGAAGTGTAGGGAAATCACGTGCTGGCAGCCACCACTCTGCCCTTTGGTGTTTCTTTCCTGAAATTCCAGATGTCTCCACATCTCCCTTCCCGTCCCTGCTTGTCCAGAACTTTGACAGCATCGCTCACTCTGACACTGAGTTAGGTCATCCGTCTGTCTCAGACAAGAGTAATAGACTTCCCCAAAAAACAAAGGAAAATTCTCTGAAGGAACGTTTTAGGGAAACAGGGGTTGGTTCCCTAGTGCAACATGTATTTTTCTCTCCAGTTAATATTTCCACTGTCTTCAAATATACAACTCTATTTCATTATTATTGTTATTGTTCAGACTATTGGATTCTGGTTTTGTACGTCTTGGCTTTTTTTGAATCAAATAAGAAAGGTTTTTTACATGTTTTTTTGACTGTGGCTTTAACCTTAAGCCTAGTCCTAGAAAAACTGATGTTCAGCAGTTTTCTACACTCTGTCCAAATTTATTTACACAGGAAAATTTTCTTTCCATTACTGCATTTAAGGACATGATAAATTCCACAAGTTTTAAGAAATTGAGGATAGTGACAGTATTTGAAGGCAGACTTTCAGTGTTAATACTAGACTATGGAGGCTTGAGTTCTGCTGGGTCTCTCACTACACAATCTTCTTCAGACAACTGATTAATAATCAATCTTTTGTCAAATTTCAGTCATTCAGTAATGCTAAGGATTTCCTGAAAAGTCTTTTTTTATTTTTTTCTTGTTGGGCAACTGAATCAGGTTAAGTTTGTCTGCTAAAATCAACCTCCTTAAAACCAAAGCGTGTCACTGACTGAAATAGCTTCTATTTCTTCTGCAGTTTTCTGATGTACTTTTTCTGTGCAGGAGGACGGGCAGTGTTGGTGTCCTGTGAGCATGCCTGTGGGGTCCACCCCTGCCCACAGGCCTGGGGCCCCCTCAGCAAGGGCACTGCCTGCCTGCACCAGCGTCCCCCCTGGCACAGGGCAGCCCCAGGCCTGCTGCTCCTGCCAGCTCTGCCTGGCTGCTGCCTTTCTTTGTGCCGTGTCTGGGACACCAGCCTGAGGAGAGGGAATGACAGCCAAGGGAAGGCTGCTGTGACCAAGTCTGGGGACAACAGAGAGAACAAGTGACTATTTAGACTATATATAAGGAAGAATTGTTTTACAACAAGACCCAGGTTGCCCAGAGAGATGGTGGCTGACCCATCTCTGGCACCATTACAGGTGAGGTCACCAGGGGTTCTGAGCACTCTGCTCTAGTTGCAGATGGCCCTGGTCTCTGTAGGGGAGACCTCTAAAGGTCCCTCCCAACCCAGCCAGTCTGTGAATCTATGACTATGGGCTTCTGTCAGGAAGGGTGTGAGCACTGGACAAGCCAGCGAGACGGGACAGGGTGAGCTGTGTACACTGTCTGAGGATGTGGTGAGAAGAAGGGTGATGTCTGGCAAAGCACAATGTCCTTGGCCTTTACACTATGGGAGAGGATTTCTAGGAGTGGAGTGATTCCCATGAGCTGATCAGGAGATCAGAATTTGTGTAGATTGCTGGGAGGTAGAAAACATGGAAAGTACTATAGTAAATTCAGTACTATAATTTTTGAGCCTGAGTTGTGCTTTTTTTTTTTTTTTTGATCATGTAGTGCTTGTACCCTGTACCGTTGTCTGTTCTGAGAGCACCAGAACATCAGTATGTATGCTTCAGTATGTTGGGGTTGACCGCAAAAGTGACCATGGGGGGACTTTGCTTTCCCCATCACAAAATCTCATTTGGTTGTCTTTGTTGTGTGCATTCTTTATAACTTCCTGTCAAGCGGACGCTAGAGCACAAGAAGCTCTCTAACAGTTTCCAGCTACTTTGCTATTTCATCCTGCAGAGCTGTGCTGTTCGGCATCCAAGGCCTATCCCTGCCAACGAGGATTGCTGATGAGTGATGGCAAAGGCAGTGAACTCCCTGTGTCCCGGGGGAATGCCTGGATACTTGGCACCATGGCCATGCAAATAATAGGCTTGTAAGCAAGCTGGTATCACTGCATCTCTGGAAGCTGGAAGCTGTGGGTTTGTGTCTTTGCCTAGTTCATTGGCCTGTCTTACATCAACAAAACGTGGTTGAGTTCTGAGACGCACTTCTGAGAGCATGGGTATATGAAAGTCACCACACATCGCATTCCAGGTGAAGAAACAGACTGTAACTGATTCCTGCCTGTTTTGCTCAGGCAGCTCACCTGGCTGCGCTCAGTGTGGCAACTCTGTCTGGTGGGAACGGCGCACGCTGACCTCCTGCTGTTACACTATCTCACAACTCCTTTCTAAGAGCCAGGAATGTGGAAATCTGATGAAAATGAGACAGGTCTGTCCAGCTCGATGAATGTTACACTTTCTGATCCCAGCTCGGAGAGGGAAGGTTCTTGCATGCATACCTCAGTAACATTGGAACTCATGGGATTCCAGCACCCATTGAATCCTGGTCTGATTGCTGCTGCAGTTCAGCACATGCTTGGGGGGGGTTTAGAACTGGCAATTGGGCCATGTGTTTGACATCTGGTTATTTAGCAAGAGAGTCAAACATATTCTGCTCTGGGAATTCTACCTATTCCATTCTGTGATCAGGGAGACTTTTTTCTGTGCAAGGCAGCGTAAAACTTCAATGAAATTTCACTTGTTTTTTAAAGCATATAGGTAATTAGCTGTTTCTGAGACAAAATTCTGAGTAAACGGTGCTGGGTTTCTGGGGACAACAAAAATATTCCTCTCAGATGTTTGACCAGTGGGTTTTGTCACAGACTTGTGATTCTGGCAATCAGAAGATCTGTGGACTTTCCCAAAGCAGAACCTTTTTGCATTTTTTGCCTTTTTTCACATCTCTAGGTATGCAGCTTCTGAAATCAGCTGTGTAAGTTTCTCCTGTTTATTTCCTGCAAGTGTGGAAGTGCCAGGCAGATGTGTCATGGTCTCCATTCCTGTCAGTAGTAAGTGGTTTTGGTTGTAAGAGTGAAATACTTGGCTTAAATGAAGCCTTTGTTCACGTTGTGGCACACATGGATAGCACCTTTCTGTGCAGTGGTATGATAGAGTAAAAAGGGTATCTCTAAACTCTGTGAACCTCTTAAATCCAGCATCCTGTGAAATCTATGACACCCTGTGAGGATGCGGTGCGTGGTGCGCCAGGCTGCAGCACAGGGACGGGTTTCTGTCCGGTGTTTGCAGTGAGCCTCCTAGAAATGTGGAAAGAAAGCAGTGGAGTGGAGGTGAAATATGCTGTGATGGCATCTGGGTGGCCCTGCTGAAGATCGTGGTCTGGGCTCAGTGCTGCTTACCTGTGCCTTTAAAAATCCTTCACTAAAAAATGGTGAAATTTAATCATTAGTAATTATGTCATCAGCACCATCTGTTAGAAATAGTTTAGACTCAAGATGCTGAAGATTTTGGAGTAATTTTGCCCTTCTGCACCAGCATGTGCAACAAATACCTCCTGCGGTTATCTTAAAGATCTTTATCTTCTCTTAGTGTTTCTTCTCTATCTCTGCACCAGCGTCCTATAATTATTGCTGAAGGGGAATGCAAAATGTCTAGTCTTTAAGAGGCATTGCATAAATTTGCGCATAGAGAGAATTATGCTGGAGGTGGTACAAGATGAGAACTGTATTCCTATTTAAAAGAGCTAATGATACATATGTTGAAGGTAAAAACTAAAATAAAAAGCCTTGATATGGATAGGATTTTCATGAATGAATTTCTTCTCTTTTTTCCCTCTTTAATGAAGAACACAAGTAAAATTGCAGATTCAAACACTTTTGAGTACTGGGGCAGGCAGGGGGTTGATTAGAGTTCTCTAATTATAGCTAATGACAGAAATAACATAGGCTCCTGTTTTGCCTAGATGATCTATATGTGAATTGAGCCACGTCATATAAATACATCATGTTTCCTCTGCTTTTCTAATGGCAGGTGATACAAACCCCAGTTAGTAAAACATGCTGCCATTTTAGGTTCCCAAGAACTGGACACCTCAGTCTGTCTCCCAACTCCCAAGCCTCTGGTTTCTCAGTGATGTG
>VWZY01002370.1:213930-251143 GCA_013399075.1 Chloroceryle aenea
GGAGAAACAAGAGGGTCTTTGTTTAATGCAGTTCTTCAGAAATGCCATTTCTTGTGACTTATGGCACCTTACAGTGGCACATGAATCATTAGGTAATGTAGTAATTGATTGGAAATGTTTCCATGACTATAATGCTGAAGACAAAGTGAAGTGTAATAGAATACAACTGTCTGAACGTTCAACTTGTCCACAGCCAGGCACATGTGTGGGGTGAGGATGTTTGTCCCTGGGTCCAGTGCATCTTTCCACAGACTTCAGTTTGACTGTGTTTAGGCTTTTAAGAAGCAGCAGCTTTCTGCCAAGCATTTCAGGTGCTTTTCCTCTGTGTTCCAGAAAGGAATATAAAATCACAGCATTGGTGCTGAAGCAAACAGTGGACTGAAATGTTCTGGCAAGGAATCATTCTTCCATTCAGAGAGACAGGGCTCAAGGTGGGGGGTCAGGTCTCTGCTGATCTTGGTGCCCCTCATGCTGTTCTGTAATGCAATGCTGCATTTCCCTTGCGGGGAGGATGCCGTTACATCTGGTAATGATGTTATTCTTATTGCATTCGTGTGTTGCACTGCTGTATGGACCTTGAAAATACACATCCAGCCATCTGATCCAGCTTTTTTTTTACTGTATGCATTCACTTACTCTTAAGCTCTGAGGCATATTGACTTAATTCCCTCTGTTTTCTAATGCTGTGTGTGGTTTAATCACATCCCCAGGAAGAGGTGTAATTATTAAACCACAGGAAAGTTAATGACTGGTATTTGCTCTTCAGCATAACCCATTTTGGTGTCCAGGGTTTGGCATATCATCCAATGGGAAAACTGGCTTGGAGACATAATCCTCAAACCACACATGATTTTCCAGTGATTTATACTTTTTTTTTTTCCACATATCAGTTAGAACAATAGTTTTGCTGCTTATTTTAGAAACCTGTGCTTTTTCAATCCGGCTGTGCAGTGCTTACTGTGCAGCAGAAGGTCATACCCCCTGAAAATTCTTCCCTGGAATAATCCCATGTTCTGTAGGCATTTCTCCATATGCAAACTAGATTTTACATCACATTTGCATAGTTGTGTAAATGTTTCCTACAGTACTTGTCATCACACAAATGCATAATTCATTTTTTTTGTTGTTAAATCAAGAGCTCCTAATTTACTTTGCTTTTATTATGTATAAAATCCCTAGGAAATTGGCTAAAAACTGCTCAACATTTTCTTTACTGAAGGGATTTCCTGTCAGTCTCACAATAGCAGTTGTTTATTGGTAGCTCTGTGTATGTCTTAGGAGTTCTGCTTAACTAAGGATACACTAAACTATATACAATTTTATATTTGTCAAAAGGAAAGGAATAGAACCCATTAGAAAACAGTATTTCTGCCTTTGGTTGGTGTTTTGTTTAGGAAATGATGATCCAGAACCAGATCTCTGGGTTGTTATTTTGGGTTTTTTTTAGTGAAGTTCATTAAATGTTAATAATAATAAAGCTTAGAAGCAGGACCAGTTGAATCATCTTTGTTAGTCCCCACACAAAGTCTGCAAACTGCACAAGAGATTTGTGAGACACAACTCCCTGCAGAGCTGCTGCATGGGTCCCTTGCTGATGACACACACCGAGCCTGCCCCTGCCTTTGCTCCATCACCCATTCCAATCAGGAAATCGGGCACTGGAGACCCTTCATGTGTGGAGGGTTAGGCAACAGTCAGTTTTCCTTTAGGGGTAAAGGAGACTTGTGCAGAGGCTGTCCTTGGTTTATTATGTATGAAGTCCTAAGAGGAAGAGGGAAGGGCATATCAGCAGTGGAGAATTTATTTGGGGAATAATTGTGAGGTATCATGGAAAACACCCATGGAATTAGGTTGCTAATCTGTGAGTAAAGGTATCAGAACTGCAATGAGTAAACTTGAAACAACCCCATCTGTTTGAAGGGACAGGTTAATAGTTCTGGAAATGGAGGATTAAGGATATTTTCTGGGGTGAAAATGACCATGGTTTGCTTTCTGTTTCATGGAGCTGAATAAACTGGAATTCAGCTGTAAAGTGACTCAGTTGCACACTGATCGTTCTGCTTCTTAAGCATATGTGAGACTTCTACTCTCATTGTGCGTGAAATTCACTTTCCCCCCTTTTAAGATGTTTTGTTTGAGCTTTACATGGGAGTACTCTTGAAAACTACAGAAGCTTTAAAGGGCTGGTTCTGGGTTCATGTCCAAACATGGCACTAATGATGCTTTAACTACATTCACTTTAAAGGCTGTTTCTGATTTAATATATTTCAGTTTAAGAATGTCAGGATTCCTGATTTAAACTGGCCTTGAGGTCAAAAACAGGCTTTAAACTTTTACTTAGGAGTTGATGGTCATTTGTGCATTGATGGGGACATAAAGTCCTTCCACAGCACAGTGGCAGACTTCATAGATGTAAAGACCATGCATGATGTGGACACTGGAGAGTCAAGCTTTGGGGTAGGAAGTCATCCTCTTTCAGCCCGAATGCCTCATCCACCTCTTCATCCTGGCAGCTTAGTGAGGATAGGCAAAGTGTCCCCATCGCCAACAAAATTTCCTTACCCTTTAGGTACAGGTGAATTATGTCAGTGAAGGTGATCCTCAAAGGAGGCACTTCTGCACACCCCCTTCAACACTGATGGGGCTGAGCGAGCTGATGTGTGGTGAAACTGTGTGCTGTCAGAGGTATGTGGCCATGCAGAACCTTAACTTGAGAAAATCAGATGATTTCTCAATGAAAATGTGCATGGCATGGGAATTGTTGCCGTGTTTTAAGGAAGATGAAATCTAGAAGTGTGCTTTTGTTTTTGTACAAATGGGATCAAAATAAAATAATGTCATTGGGGAGCAGGGAAGCAGTTGTTCAGTTAGAAAGTTTGAAACTTGTTTTTGAAGCAAGAGAACATAGTGGGTTTTTTTCCCCCACTCTATAAATAACTCTTGGCAGGCAGAAACAACCTTGATTGCATGAGATGAAGTAGAGCAACCAGCAGGCTCTACAGCAGAATAAATGGCACTGTGCCAAGAGCTTCATCAAATGAATAATAGCTTCCACTTGACAATCAGTAAAGTGCCTCTTCTCCTGTGGATTTAGTTTTTAATGATGATTAGAGAGGATGGGCCCCTAAAATTTCTCTGGTAGAAATGACCTCCTATTAATTTCTGTTACTTGAAATGCTGAATTTTAAAGCTATTTTACAGCTGCAAAACCAAAGGCACTGACATAAAGGAACTATTATCTTTGTAATTGTAGCAACAAGTACTAAATTTGTCATTGATTAACAGAGACTTTTTAACTTTATGATCCTCCTCTTGGTGATGTTCCTTACATAATGCTCTGAGCTTTCCAGATTGCCATCCTTGGAAAGTAAAATGTTTGTTAGAGTATGGAACTGTTATCTTGTGGACTAGAAACCTTTTCTATACTGCTGCCCTTTTCTAATTTAGTTCCTTTGTGTGTTTTTTTCTAACATTTAGATATGGATCATTGTGGGCAGCAAAGGGCATGTTTCAGTATGTGTAGCATGGAAGAGTCCTTCCCAGGTGCGTGTGCTGAGGGGTAGGTGAGGGGGGGAGGTAGGTAGATGTGCTCTGTCAGTGAGTGACTCACAGACAGTGAGAACGTGTAAACCAACCAAGAACAAATGCACTTTTCCTGCTCTGCTGAGTAAAGCAATGTAAGGATTTGAACACAGAAGGAGCTTAATTGCCTTGAAAACCTGGACTTGCAAACATGTCCCAATACCCTGTGCCTCCTTTCCTTGGTTTGGTTTTGTTTTGCTTTGTTTAAAACAACATTGTGGGAAGAAACTGGTGAATGCTGCTAGAGCCTCTGTGGTGCTGTTTTAGTGGAGAGTTACAAGAAAGGCTGATTAGTTCTTGATTAAAATGTAGAAGCAAATTACAGCCTAGTCTAGGCTCCTGTCCTTGGGCTGCTGCTGCTGGTGATTTGGGACAACACACCCTGCACAGTGTTTAATAAAACTATAGACCACTTTGAATGGTCACCTGGAGGTTTGGAATGTCCTGAATGTGCCTGTGTCCTTAGTAGCAAGGAGCCTAGGAGTGCTCCAGTACCTTCCAGGACTTCAGGAAGGGCAGTGGAGCCAGGAAAAGAGCCTCTTCTTCGTCCCTATGGGGCAGCTGAGACCATTGCAGGGGTTACCCCAGGAGGGACGGGCCCCATGGGAACCCAGCTCATCCTCCCTGCTCCCTGCAGGAGGAAGGTAAAAAAAGAAGGAGCAAATATTAATTAAAGATTGTGCAGCATAAGACTGTTTACAAAGCAAACAGAATGAGTGTTTGAAGGAGGTAAAATAAACTTTCTTGTTTACATCGAAAGTGGGTTTCAGAGCGTGGTCTTGTGAATGCCACACTGCGATGGAGCATTAGCAGAGGACGATGGAAGCAGCAGTGCAGCAGGAACTTTTTCTCGGTGAAGGTACTTGGACCCATTACAGATGTGTCTGGCTGGACTGCCTGCATCAGGANAGATTGTGCAGCATAAGACTGTTTACAAAGCAAACAGAATGAGTGTTTGAAGGAGGTAAAATAAACTTTCTCGTTTACATCGAAAGTGGGCTTCAGAGCGTGGTCTTGTGAATGCCACACTGCGATGGAGCATTAGCAGAGGACGATGGAAGCAGCAGTGCAGCAGGAACTTTTTCTCGGTGAAGGTACTTGGACCCATTACAGATGTGTCTGGCTGGACTGCCTGCATCAGGAGCCCTCCGTGTTTGTTGAGTTGTGCCAGTAGGAAGCTTTGACAGCTCTTGATAGTACTTGGAAGAATGCTGTAGGGAAAAAATAATGAGAAAAAAGTGCTATCTAAATAATGAGAAGAGACTACTATCCAGATTATGGATGTATGGTTAGGATGTGAGGAACCACTGAAAGTAAAAAAATTCTGTCAGTCAGTTGTAACCACTTGCTTAGAATATTTGTGAGTATTTCACTCTGAATTTCATTTTATTTTTTGGTTTACATTACATTTTTACTAGAAGTGATCACATTTTCATAGTAAAAAACAGTCTTTGAATAAAAAATTGGAACTTTTCATTTAGACTATTGAAACTGGCTTTTGAACTGGATATTGAAACTGGCAATTTGTCATAAGCAACCTTTTTCCCTACATAAAAAAATCAGTGTTGATGAATCAGCACATTTTTTAAAATAAACATTTCTCTAAAAAGTCTTGGCAAGCAATATAAGTACACAGAGCAGAGCATGCAAACAGACATAGCAACTTATTTCTGGAACTGGTTGTTTTGTATGTGTACTGTGGGAGTTGGGATTTCTTTCAGTTTTGTCATGAGTGAAAATTATTTTGCAAAATTATTTGCAAAAAAATTTTGAAAATTATTTCCTTTCTTTTTACACCTTCCTTCATCATGAAGGACTTCCCAATACTTACAGTGGGACTTCAGTGTAAATGTGGGCACTGTTGGGACACATATGGCAAGGCTGTGGCAGCCTGGTGTTTGTGCTTTTATATAACATTACATATACCTGGGCTATCCCAAAGGCACCCGTTTTGTCCATGGAGCTCTAAATCACTGAACATCAGTGAAAAGCAAGGAAGGTGGTGGTTAATACCCTACCAGGTGAGTCAAATTCAACCCAAATATGTGAAAGTTTGAGTTTGTTGTTTCAGGTTAACGAATACAGCTTTAACTTGAGACAAAGAGGAGTGCTGACACCTGGTGAATATGGTTTTAAACCACACCAGAGATTCCCCTCTGTTGTTTTTTTGTTGTTGTTTTCTGTTTAAATTTAGTTGAATAAAATAATCAACACTCTGTAGGAATGCTAAGCTTTAAAATGTTTTATTCCAGTAGTGTGGTTTGGGTAATTTGTAGCATCTTCTAACTCAGAAAGTGGTCAGATAATTTGTTGCAGGTATTAGGAATAAAAGTAAGCTTTATAAACCAACCCCTTGAGAAAGTCTTGCGATTTCCTCTTGTGGAAAATAATCGGACTCATTTGAAAAGCTTTATCAGAAACATAGATGTATTTTGTAGGTGATCAAGTTTTTGAGATAATTCATAATTTTCCACAAGAAGTCTAACTCTTCTGTATGTCTTTATATTTTTTATAATCATTGAGAACAACTATAGTTATTTTTCTAGAAGATTCTTCACTCTTCCAGTCTCCATTTTCTAGCTACTTTATAGAAAAAAAAAGCATTTGGTCAACTGTTTTGAAGATATGTAAAGCCCCAAAGTCCACTGAAATCCAAACATGCAAGAAGAAAGAACTAAGAACCCAGATTTCCAGAGCAATTCCACAACAGCTTCCTCAGCTGGAAACAGAGACGCTCAGAAGTTTTGTACTGCTGTAGGTTGTGAGCTGCTGCCTGTGTCACAAAACAGAGGTTCATTCTTTTCTTAACTGCATCTAACTTTCCTGTCATAGAGCAGATTCTTCTCAAACAGATGGTCACAGTCCTATTTTACCAGCTGGAGTTCAGACTACAGAAATTTCAGAAAATCTGAATGCAGGTGAAATTGAATCTACTGCTTTATTATTTTGGAGTTAGCACATTTTCTACAGGTTTTATAGATCTAAGCTATATTTAGCCACCAAAGTGAGATACTTTCTTCACAGGGAACAAAATACGTGTTAACAAATTGCAAGTAAATGCTCCAGCAGAGACTGAAAGTCTCAGAAGGGCTGCTTGATCATTTTTGATGTCTTAAGACATTTATTTTCTCTTAATAGGCAGATTTATTTATTTTTTTTATTTTGCAATAGGCACAAGTTCTTGAAAATAATAGAAATTCAACCAAGTAAAACTAAAGACAGCAATGAAAAATGAAGGGACAGATCTTCAGATGCTATTAATCAGCTGATTTCACTGACTATGGTGAAGCTTCTGATCTGAGCTAGGTGCGCTCCTGTGTATGTATAACCCAGAGTGCCTTGATTTGCCATGGAATTAGCTAGCAATCTTAACTGAAATTAAAGGCAAATTATTTATGTGTCTACTCTTGCATAACACCTCCACATCACCTCCACTGTCACCTTCCAGAGTCATTTGATGTGGGAGCTAGAATCCTGGAGAAGTACCTTTATGTTCGAGGTGGATGTGCCCTAAACCGACAGGGTCTCTTTCCTCTCAGTGGCTGGAGGTGATTCCCACCCTTGCTGCTGAAAAGGTGATGAAGATTTGTCTCCATTGAATAAATGTCAGCAAAATCTTTAACAGACTTCTGTTGGTTATGCAAAAGCCTTTACAAAACTGATATGAATCCTGGCTTCTCCAGTGTGGTGTTCCTGAAAAAGTGCCTAAAAAGGTGCTTAGACCTCACTGAAGGTGGATTTAATCCTTGCTGTTCATAAGTGATTGCTTCTTGCCACAAGGCATTTGACTAAAATATCCTAATAGTTTCCTGAAGTCAGTATGAATATATCTTAAACTGGTGAACTACAAGGCTGTGGCATCTAGCAAGAGGGACAGAACGAGGGTTATTCTGGTATTCCCGAGGAGCCTTGAGTAAGAAATGAACATGTTCAGGGCTCTGCTTTGTTAGTATGGGAGTAATAATAGATGTTCGAAGTGAAATTTAAGATCAGAACTTGCTGCCCTTGCTCTTGCTGTGGTAATCAAAATGATTATATTTCCCCAGTATCATCATACTGATCTTCCACAATGTGAAAGCAGCACATGATGCAGCTCAGTGACTCACCCCAAAGAAAACAATGCTTAATTATCTTTAATAAAAGCTGCATTTTTCATGAAATTTAAGCCCCAGAACAGCCATGTTGAGGCAATCTGGTATTTATCAGTGAACAAGGCCCCTTGTGGGGCATGTAAGTGTTTGCCACAATGTATGGAGAAGAACTGATTGATCCCTGACCGTCCACATCAGTGGGTGGGTCTCTGGAGGGTGCTCAGCCCTGGCCCACCCCGATGCTATGAAGTCTCTGATTTAATCCCTACCTTTGCCCATGTTTTACTGTGCTTCTCGGTGAGAGGACAGTTACAAGCCATTAGAAAACCTACTCACTATGGGAAGCTGCAACCACTTGAAGACCTGCCAAAATTTAGGGTAATTATTTACTAATTAATTGGAAGGCAGAGGTACATTTGAGGAAAAAATGCATAGCCAGGACCCCCACTGATTACCAGGGCTGCAATGAGCTGAATTCTGCTTGTGATGGCTGTGATGAGCAAGCATCTCTGTGAAGGGCTGGTGTGAGACCTACCTGGCACTGTAAGTCTTATTCTAAGGCTGCCCAGATATCTGAGAAGTCCTCTGTCCTTTACTCAGTCACACATATAAACTGCTTGATAGCAGCAATAGTTCGACTCTTTCTGCTACAGATGAAGCTGATGTCTCCTGCTCCCAGACACAGCTGGTCCCTCCTGCTCCCAGGACTTCCCTTTGCCTCTCCCTGTGTGGTGCCATCCTCTTGCTCAGTAATGACCTGAGTGAAAAATACAGTAAAGTGTAGTTTTTCCAATTAGCATAGAAAGAACTCTGATGGTTCTCACAGCTTAGGCTCATTGGAAAGAATATGGCCCAATCTTCAAACAGCATGTAATCCTTGTCCCTGAGTATTTCTGAACTCTGCTCAAGGCTTCCTAGGCCACTGCAGTTTGCTGGAAAAGCACAATAGAAGTAATGAGGCACTGAGGTTTGGATGCTGCTTGCAGAGCAGTTGGGCAGTTTTAGCCACCTCTCTGCACTGGCAGCGACACACACCCTTGCTGGCCCAGCAGGATGTCTGGGTGTTACTGCTGGAGCTTGAGTATGACAGCAGAGAGCTTGCAGCTCTCTTCCCTTCTGGGGAGCCAACCAACACTTATGTGTCCGTGCGAGGGAGGGAAGAGCAAAACCACAAAGTTGTTTCCCAAGCCACTCAAATTCTCTTTGCTTTGGCACTGATTCTGAAGCGAGAGAATACACTTCCGTCTTTGCTTCAATGGGACTTTAGTATGTGCTTAGGGTTAAGCACATGCTTAAGTCCTTTCCTGGATTAGGAAACACTGCAAACAAATAAAATGTCTTGTATAAGGGTGTGCAAGCCAAAAGGATGGTCGGTATGGCAACAGATGAAAAATACCCCCAGGGCAAAAAGCTGGAGTACAAGGAGGCAGGGAATGCTTCTTCCCACCATGCTTGTTGAGCTGGTATCTTCAGGCATGCTCAGACAGTCAAACCACTCAAATGTGGTCAGCTTTCACTTAGTGCTGGAAGAAAGGTTAAAGACATCACAACATCCCTTTCTCTTTTTAGTCACCTTTGCTCATCATTGTGTTATGTTTGTGTAATCTCCAAGTGGACCATTGTTAGCCTTCACTCGGGAATTTCGTTTGTAATTGTTCCCACCTATTACGGTATTTGTATGCATTTGATTGTAGCTTTGTCTCTAGCCAGAGAACTGTCCAGTGCAGCTCCAGCAGGTTCTCAAGAAGACCATTACATGTCCTACACTGACCAGTATGCATGCTCTTTAAACACAGTTGTGGGCACTGCAGTCTTGGCCCAACAATGTGCATAGAATGATAGAATATCCTGAGCTGGAAGGGACCTATGAGGACCACTGAGTCCAACTCCTGACTCCACACAGGACAACCTAAAAGTTATACTCTATATCCAAACTCCAAAGACTTCTTAACCACTGACAGGCTTGAGGCCATGACCACTTCCCAGGGGAGCATGTTCCAGCAACAGCAGTATGTTACTTAGGGTGTTGAATTTGATGGAAGATTATATTCCAGAAAATCACTTCAACAAAGCACTATCTAAGCAAAGTTTTACTTAAATCGTAGATTTCTTTGCCTAACTCTCGTTCCTTTGGAATATGCTTTATACACACAAAGGGAATCTTTTATCAGTTTTGTTTGCAGAGAACTTTTAAAGAGAGTGAATGAAGTGCCAAGTTTGCTTTAAAGCCTGAGCCCCTGGGACAGCATTATTGACCTGGCTGTGTTCCTCTCCTGGTGATGTGCTGCAGTCTCCAGATAGCCTGGAGTGACAGTCTGACAGACTGAACCCTCATCTTCTGAGAAGCACTTAGGGGTTCTCCAGGAGCCCTCTGCTTTCCAGCAGGGAAGGTGGGAGAGATGCGCTGAGTCCTGCAATTCATCTCTGCTGGCTTCAGGTGTCAAAGCCTCCTTTTTAACATGGATTTTGTATTGCTGCGTGTGCACTACTGTGAAGAACAAAACAACCTAAACTTATTGCTTTCCCTCTGTTGATTCCATTGCAAGTATGCAATTTTCCGTGCTGTTATTTAGGCAATTATTCTATAGGTAAGGTTGCAGTACTCAGGAGTATACTGCCTAATTCCTGTGTTTTAGAACCAATAGAAATAATTCATGGTGACTAAGGATGACTCTTTGTTCAGCTGTTAACATTAACTTTTAACACTGAAAAGCATATAGGGGCCTGGCAGTCAAAAATGCTGAATAAACTGAATTTCACATGAGATGCCATGATGAACAATGCTATCGTGACCTTGCTGTTTATTGGCCTGGGTTTGCAATACCACAGTGTTTTGAAAAAATCACTTCCATATGAGTACTGGTGTGAGAATCTACTTTCTGAACATATCTTCCCCAGTTTGTCATGGTTTTCACTGCCATGGGGCTATGAGTAGGAACCTATCTGTTTTCAATTGGTTGCCAGAATGCTCACATACTTAGACTGTGCAGTTAAAATTGATTTATTTTGTGGATATGAAGTTGCAGTTACAAAGCTTTATTGAATAATCATCATTGGAAAAGAAAAAACTCAGACATACTGCAGAGAGATTAAATACTTCTAAACCCATGGGCTTTGGTCTGAGTGATGGAATAGAAAGCCACCTTCTGTGATCCCAAGGAGAAGGGCCTGGGACACTCCATTGTCAACCTGCTGGGAGATCTCAATTTCATACTGAGTGTTGTGGTGTAGGTGGTAATGGATGTTTGATGGAATATTCTGAGGAAGGTCAAAATTGCCCTTTGCTTTTCTTGCCATAGTCTTTCTGTAGAAGGAGCTCTGTTCATCAGCCAGGACACCACCACAGTGCCTATGTGGTCAGAGTCATCTGAGCTGGACCAATTACAGCTAAAGGGCAGCTTTAAACATTTCTGTGCCCCTGCTTTTCTGCTCTTTCTTGATGGACTGCATGTGCCTTTGGGCACAGATTAGGTGTGGAGAATGAGCTTGTGTTTGGTGAACAAGCCAAAGCCTCTGGACATCAAAGTTTAGTCTCCTACTGTGTCATGACTTCCCATGTGCCATTGAGTAAATCATTCCATCGCTCACTATGCTTTGATTCATGTTCTGCAAAACAGTGCACACGAACATATCCCTTTTATAAGGGAAAATATGCCAAGTACAGTGAGTTGTGCAGCTTCTATGGCAATGCAAAGTACTCCTCAAGCCCTAGAACCACGGTAAGGCCTCCTCTGGGTCCTCTGGGTATTTGCTTCTGCTGATTGTAGCAGGAGTTTGCAGTCACTCAGCACAGAGGAAAGGTTCAGATTAACAACTATGTGTTTCTTATGCTCACAGTCATCTGTCATCTTTGCTCAGTCTCCCCACCATCATTAAGTCATCCAGGAATGAGTTGAAAGAACTGGGTTTGTAGTTAAAATAGGAACACATGGCTGAGTTTTCTTCTACCTGTGTCAGAACGTGGAGCATAGGGCATGTAAGACATGAACTGGATGTAAATTTCCAAGAGGAACTGAGTAATCGTGTCAGTGATACTGCCTGCAGCTTGCTTGCTGGCTTTTGATGCAGCTGTAGGGTTACTGGAGGAATGTTCACATCTCTGTGACTGTTGAGGTCCTCAGATTTTGATGACATTTCCTTTCACTGTCTATTTATCTTCTGCTCATTTGTAAGAGTGCGTGATTTTTCTTTATTGTTGGTGTTTGTTTTTTTTTTTTTTAAGGAGTCCTAGTCATGTTCTTTCCTCAGGTTCTTTCTCGAGAAATTAAACTGAAAAGAACAGAGTCTTGACAGCATTTCGGCTCCAGTCTTTGGCAGGCATTGAGTAAAATTACAGTGTGAAAACCATAAGCTCACACTGAATAGCTGATAATAATGGATTGCAGTGTTAAATTTGCTACCTTGAGTATCAGTTGCCTTCTGCAGCTCAACCCCCACCATTTGCAGATGTCCAGCTTCTGGGTTCTTCTGGGTTAGGTTTGGTCTGCAGATGCACAGGTAGGTAGGTACCTAGTAAGCTTAACAGAAATGTCTGTGGCTCCAGCGCGTATTTTCCTGGGTAAGCAGCAGAAACTGCAGGGCACTTCCGTGTGAGGTGGTGTTGTGTCAGCAGGTGCTCTGTGCCTGTGTCTGGTGCAAAGCTGGTGCCGTGCCTTGCTCCAGTGCTGAGCACCCAAGTGGTGGCCCCTGGGATGCCTTATCACAGCCACTGACACCAGGGACCCACGATGGGCTGACCTACAGGTTGTCCTCAGATCAGACTGTAACTGGGATATGCGTTGCAAGAGCTCGCTGAGAAGTTTTGATACCTGATGCTTGCAAAGCAGAGCTCTGCTCTGAAGATGTTTCACAGAGCGCTGGGTAAGGTGAAGGTGGCTGGTACTGCGGTTGTTCTTAGCATGTTCTTTGCCTGCTGCTTTGGGTGTATTGCACTCACCCTTTGAGATTAAAGTTCTTGTTAAAAGACCAGCTGTATTTTGCCATATTGAAAGATGGGCAAAATACAGCACCAAAAAACGGGGAATATCTTTAAAGTCATACAGAGAATCCATAAGAAAGGGAGAGATAGAAAGCAAATCTTGAGAGTTCTGGGCCTCAGCTGTAATCACAAACCTGGTTTATTCTCATTTACTTGTATCATCATCAGGAGCTGATTTATTAAATTCCCTGAAGGTCACAATGCTCCCTACAGTAAGAATGAGACAGTGCAGCAAACTGTTGTCTTCTGTACTTGCCATAACCTGATATAACTGTTTGTGTTAGCATGTATGTTTATTTATATACCTAGGAAACTCTTTTTACAGTTTACTTCTGCTTGTTCCAGTTGTACATTCTCAGTCAATTAACTACCTTGATATCCTACTGGAAACCACCATCTAGCCTCATTTTACTCACAGAAAGACCTAAACACAAGGAGTGTTTTGATTCAGACCCCAGGGTCTCTCGGTGGATGCTCGAACTCAGCCAGCACTCCAGGTTGGACTCAGTAGTGCTATCTGGTAACTCAGACAGGTGGGCTCTGAGGTGGTTGCGTGTTGACCGTGGTACACAGATTTAAACTACTAATGTAGGGGAAGAATTCACAGCTATCCTTGTTAATGTCAGACAAAAGATCAATAAGACTTGGGGAACAAAAGACATATTTATATTTGTGGAATTTCCTACTCCTGGTTTTGTCCTTATTCCTTTTTCTAGTTATGAAGGAAACTGTGTTTTTCCCTTCAGAAGGATCCTGTTCTCAGGTAACAGAGAATTCTGGTCTGGGGGCTCCATTTTCATGTTTGACAGCCTATGCTGTATTCTTCATGAAAGTGAGCACTGTGTTGGATGCAATTGTCATCCAGAGCCACAGCGGCAGCGTGTTCCCCAGCAGAACCGTGTAGTGCGAAGACGATCTCTGTTTGTTTGGAGCTTGCCACCTGGTAGTTTGACCCAGCCCTTGCCTTCTTGCTGGTTGAAGGAGGCAGCAAGGTGCCTCTGTGTCTCACACTGCCTAGCGTGACACGTACACATCTAACACTGGAAAGTTAAAAATGCACTACAGAGTTCTACCAGTCTGATCTCAGGCTGTCATTCTGGAGTTTCCTCCCTGCTGGAGGGGACATTGATCATCAGGGAATGATGACAGTCTGATTTACTTGAAACAAAAAGGAGGGTTAGAGTTTTACCAAGTGTTTTAACTTAGTGAAAATTGTGCTGGGGCTGTGCTCTGGGATAGTTTTCGCAGCACATGGCCAAGATAACTGACACGAGGAGATGGCAGCCTCTGCCTCTCTGTTCTCATTTTTTAATGTGGAATAGTTACACTTTCCAGTGTGGCAGTGCTGTGCTGCTCCAGGACCACTGACTTCCTTGACTACTCAAGGCTAATAATATCCCACTTTTTTGTTTAAAACTGCTAACGTGCACTGGGACTTGGGTGTCTGAATTACAGTGTCAACAGCTTCAGCTGGTTTACTTCTGTGGAATGAGCTGCTGTTACCAGAACCCAAATTACTCCCTCTGCTTCTGCTTTTGCTCAGATCTCTCCTCTCTTCTGTGTTGCCTTTCTTGAGAATTAACCTGCTTCTCCTTTCCATGTTTCCTTAGAGCCTGTTCCTGAAGCTACCGTGGACATAAGTGTGTGAACTGGGGATGCTCTCACAACTGCTTTATTAATGAGAGTCAGATGACATAGGCTGCAGATAGTGAAGACAAATAATGATAATCATTGAGTTGTTACTCCTTTTTTTCAACCATTTATTTCTGTCAATATGAAGAACCTGGGGCTTGGTGCCGGGACAGGTTTGCTGCACAGTGGTAGAACTAGGTGGCATGCCTAGAGCACAGCCAGGGTGTTTGATTTTTTTTTAGCTTAGTTTTGGAGATGTTTTATATCTCCATATGCCACTTTGATTGATTTATCATTATTGTTTGCCTCTTGATTTTTAAAAAAGTTTTCACCTTTCTACTCTCTGACCATGAAAAACACATGTGCTAGAAATTTCCTGTGACAGAAAGTTCAAACTCAGTACAATGTTTTCTTCTTGGAAAATGGCTGAGGAAATAAGTTTTACAGTGTGGCCTGAAGATCAACAGACCTGGATCCCAATCAGTCAATGACAGAAGATAATACAGGGAGCTGAAGAACTTCGTCCTCTTTCCCAGAACAGTTAAATTCAGCGGCAATAAACTCTTGGATGGTGTAGAAATCTCCCATTGACTGTGCTGTATAAGGCCCTAATGAGATTAAAACAGAGTGCAGGACACAGGGAGATGTTTAGGGGAACTAGGCTGAAGTGAGTTGAAGAAGCTACGCTGTTTAGGTTAACTTCAGTGAATGGTAACCTCAGCCGAGGGATTTATAAAGATGTATAACAATATGTCTGGCACTTCAGACTGTCTGAAATTTCTACCCTGAATTTTTTATTGGTTCCAGCTCTAAAATAGTGCAAGCCATTGATGTAACTCTCTGAACACTCTTGATATGGAGTAGCTATACATCCCATTCCTAAACAACTCTGCAGGAAAAATGTTTTTTATTCAGCTCTGCAAAGAGGCTGGAGAACTCCACAATGATATGTTGCAGACCCTTGAAAATTAGTGAAAGTGGAAAAAGAAAGGTAATGCAACAGTAAATCACAGATTCAAGGGGAGTGAGCTAGAATAGTAGATCCAAAATTATTGAATGAGGGTTCATTACTGTGTGCTGTGAGTGCTGGGTGATTAAAGATCTGGGCCAGATTTGCTGTGGTATGCTGCTGTGATCACAATGATTTTATCACAGCTATGTCAATATACTGCAAAGGAAAATGTGACCCTACTAATGTTTATGATTAGACATTAGCAACTCAGAGAAAACAATCAAATTGTGTGGTTTCCACTGACACAAAGCTCCTGGTGAAGTCAGCAATTAAAACTGGTGTGTCTCTCCAAGGAGTAACTTCTCCGGATGGGATTGTCAAGGTGGTTGACCGGGACACATTCTCCGGATGTGTTTCTCTTGCATCAGGTCCCTGCTCCTGACCCTGACAGAGAGTTGTGCCTGGTAACGCCACAGAGTTTGGTCCTTCAGGTTAGAGGAACAGTGAACATCCTAAGTAAGTTATTCAGAATGGCTTGTCAAATACTGGAAGCATCTGTGCAACTTTCATGGCAATCACAGATTTAAGGGCTTAGTTTTCAGTCAAATCTGTGCTTTTTTGTAAGATTGCGAAGTTGCAGCAAGCTGTCTTGCACTTTTGCAGGTTTTTACGTTAAACTGGACAATAATCAATTTGGGAGCTGTAACCATTTACAGGAATATATTTAACGCAGAGCAGCTCAAGAAGTGTAACTGGATCACAGAAAAGTCTTAAAGTAGACTTCAGAAACTGGTCGAAAACAGCAGGGGGACAAACTGACAAAGAACTGAATGTCTGGTAGGCTTGAGGTGAGGGTCTGGTTCTTGTTGCAGGCAGGTCCTTAAATCCTAGAACTTAACTTGCTTAAACCATAGTAAACAAAATCTGTTAATATGTTAAAAATCTGATAATATGTTAATAATAGTAGAGTGATTTTGGGGTACCACTTTTTTGTCACTCCTCTCTGGGCTGGATTAATGCAAATGGAATCCCCTCTGATAGGCATCTTCTTTGGGAGTGTCTAGGAGCTGCAGAGCAGCTGTGACTCTGCCTAAAGAGACGCTGGAGTCACTGCAGGGGGGAGACCATGCAAGGGCAGGGTGGTGGGTGGGAATGGGCGCTTTGGCCATCGGAGGGGATGTTTGGCAGACCTGGGATGTGTTCCTGGTGTCCCACACTACTCCTGTTCATTGCCTCATGCAGAATATCAAAGTTGTCTTGAAGCCAGACCCGTGAAACAAAGATGTAGGCTGTTTTTTTATTATTATTTTTTCCTGGGGAAGTGCCCAGAAGTTAGAGTTTGCAGTACCTGGCTTGTTGTTGCCTCAGGCCAGGCCCAGTAAAGTGGAACATCAGCAATATGTTGGTTGTTAAATGGGAGTTTGCAATGTGTGCCAGACTGCAAAGGATCTGTGTGATGTGAGTCACTCCACCAGAAATAGACCCTACGCAACCAAACGCTTGTTGCACTGTGGCAGGAATAAAGTTTGGACAGGAAACAGGGATTTTTTTTGGCTTCAGCAGACAAAGTGAACCCCTTGTGAAAAGAATTTGCAATTTCAAGTGGAAAATGTAGAAAGAGGGAAGAACATACGAATAATGCCAAGAAACAGACTCACTTCTCTGGCACAAAATATGAAGAAGTCTTTCCAGCATCATGACGGTGGGGACCCAAAAGCGAGGCAGTGGTCAAAAGTTAGTAAACTGAGTTGTCTTTTCGTTCTGGTTAGTATGAGTAATTTTCAAGTAGATTTTGTGGACCTTACAGTATGTTATAAAATCCCTCTTGGGTGACAAGGGCAAGAACAAAAAGCAGATTCTCCGTTTTTCAGACACATATATTCGTGTTTCTCTGGTGAAAGCAAACAGAACAGACAGTTCTTTTGAACTCGGGTGTAGGTGTATACAATGAGCTCATGTAGATCCAGGTGCAGTCATTAAGGAAACATTTGATATTGCAAAGTTCCTTCAACTTCAAACGCTAGTACTTCTAGAGATTGTGTTATTTAATGTAAGTGTAAATACCAGGCAAGAAAGGGAACTGCTTTTTATAGCTTGGGAAGTCATGTGCCTTCTCAACGATAGATGTAATTAACCATTTCATACACTTCGCACACAAGAAGAGGCTTTTAATGATGTAGAGCCTGTGACATGTATATTGCTGATATGTGAAACTGTGACATCACCCGCCTACAGCTTTACCAAAAGCCACACCTGAACAGTCTTCTGCCTACAAAACATAACACCCCAACTTCTGAGGCTGTTCCCAGCTGTTTCTTTGCAGAACGCCCCTCGGTGATGATGGCCAGGGACTGGGCACGTTTCTGCCAACTCTCAGGTTTCGATGTGACGCATACAGTACAAGCCCTGTAAGAAACAGCTGATGGTTCATATTCATGAGTGTGTTGAGAGCTGGTCTTGGATAAGGAAATTACTTTGGTTCAGGCTAAACAAAATATTAGTGCAGTATTAATAAGGAAGACATGCCTAACTCCAAATTAATTTGTTCCAACATTGTAAAGCAGGATTTAATATTTTTTCACAGTTTTGTCTCCTTTTAAAAATTATTTCTAACTTTTAGCAGCCTCTAAATCTGGTGAAGAGTTAAAGTAGTAAATGGTCTGCCTTTGTAGTGGTGTTAAGTGTTGGGGGAACCTGCATAGGAACCCAACCCCCCATATTTGTAGGGAGAATTAAATGACAGATAGTTGGTCAACAGAAGTTTAGACCAAACTCTGCTATGCATGGATGTTAACCTCTGAAATGTGGACACAAAATTGCTTCAGATTTTAAAGGCTGTATTTTACACTTTTCTTCAGTTTCTCAGTTTCTAGTATCAAAGACAACCTCTCACAAATACTGCCTAAAACTTTTATGTTCTCACCTTCATTGACATATTTAGATCTTGAAATGTATTGATCATATCTCTTAAGTTCCTTTGTGCAGGACTAGGAATAAATTACCCTAGGTCAAGTTCTGTTTATACAGAGGACTGTTCTTGCAGAATTACCTTCTTGACTTAATAGCTTCCTTTTGGATGACATTTCTGCCAGAAAGAAGACAAATTGTCTAAGGTCAGCGTGCAGATCAGCTCAGAGTGTAAGAGGAAATTGTAGCGGATCAGTTAAATTGCAGTGGGTCTGGCCAGCAGCAGTGGGCAGCACGCCGACGGGCCACGGCCGGCACCAGGGGGTTGCAGCCCCCCTGCGCCACAAGAGCCCATCAGCTCTCGGATGTTGTTGTGCTATACTTTGTCCATTTCAGGCTGTTCTTCTGTCTTATGTTCTTATTTAACTGGCATGGTGAGAATAAATCAGATCAGTGTCGCTATTGGCTTAATATTGATGTACTCAGTGGTCCCCCAGACCCCTTGTATCAGAGCCATCAATTACCTGACTGTGTCCAAAGTGATCACGTTCCTCTGCAGATGTTACGTGGTGCAGTTTTCCCCGCGCCTTCCCTCCCTCTCGCTCCTGCAACCTTCTTTGCAATCGTTGTCTTACAAAGAGCTGGGGGCTGAAGTCTTGTCCCTGAGCCTGCTCCCAGAACTGCACAACGACTGTGAGCTTCCATTTGTTTCCTGATGTGTAACATCAGGGGCCAGGACTAAAGGACCTGGTGCAGATCCCATAGTCCTCCTCTTGGTGAACTCGATGCTGTTCCCTGTATGTTTGTGTGTTTTATAGAACACGTGATGTTATGCAGAACACATGATATACATGTTATATATAAAACATTTGTTTTATCTATCTATATAAAACCAAATAAATAGGAGTTGAAGGAGAACAGTTCTGCTGAATTCAGTGGCTTTATGTTGCACGAAATTCATGGTAAGAGAACAATCAGGGCTGCAGGCACCGATCAGAGTGGCACCAAAACCTGTGTGTTTTGCAGATGGACTTAAAAAGCAAAGCTAAAACTTGATTCCATGCTTGTCTCCTGATACAAGCTGTCCATGGAGGTGGGGGCTGGCGACAATCTGTGTTGCACCACTTGTTCCTACACCTCAGCTCTGTTTAAGCTGCACCTCCAAGGCCCATGCATGTGGCAGGGGGGAACCTAAAGTGCAACCATGTCATATTTAAAATGATGGAGTTACCTTTTTCCCTTTGCAAATTATCCCCTTTATTCTGTGTTCTTCAAGAGAAGAAATATAAAAGTCTCCTTTTAATTAAGCTCTTTATCCTTTGAAGTTATTTTGGATTTTTTTTCACATTGGTGATGTAATTTATGTAAATAATCATCTATCTATGAAAGGAGTGTGTCTGTCAAAAGCTAAAATAAAAAACATCCGTCATTTTGAAGTGATTAACATTCTCCAGATGTTTAAATCATCAGATTTCAGGAGTTTCCCTTTGTTGTGATAATGATATAGTATCCAGAACAAGAATGTTTACTTTTTTGTATGGGTCAAACACAGATTTTTCACAATCCTATTAAAGCATGCAGTTTATTGTAATTATATGTGCAGATGAAAGCATATGCAGTTATTATTATTTCCCTTAATTGTAAACTGCTGCTGGTAATTTTACTGTAAAGCTGAAACAAAAGGAGCGGACTTGAAAGGACCACCACTGCCCACTTATGTAATCAATTTATAGATGTCAAGTTTGCACAGAGATGGTTATCCTGCTCGCTTAGAGGGCTGGTGACATGCTACCACCCTGCAGCGCGCGCTCTCCCCCTCCCGTGATCTGGGGGAGCTGCTGGGACGTGCAGGAGATGTAGCTGATAATATTAAGTGACAGTTCTGAACTGTTGTAGTCAAATGTGTTCAGATTTTAGGCTTCAGGGAGGAAATAAAACGCGCATTCCTCGGTAATGCGATGGACCTCATGGTTGATCAAGAGAGCCTTACCCATCCTCCGCTAGCCAGCTCGCGATGGTAACTGTAGCCACAAAGCCTTGCTGGAGGTTAAGGGGGGGTTATAGTCAAGGAAAATGGCCACATGTGTATGAAATGGATCGCTTCCTTTCCCTGCTCTGGTCCTTGCAGCACCCTTAGATTTGTAAAATGGTCTAGAATAAGAGAGAAATGTGTGGGTCTTGTGAGTCACCACGCTGGCTGACTTCTCAGACCTGACACTTGGATACAACTTTGAGTAGGCTGCTGGTTGATGGCAACTAGCTGATGTTTTTCAGTGTTTGTTTGTAACAAAACCATCCTGAAATACAAATTTTGAAAAAACCCTAGGAAAAGAATAGTCGTACCAGACAAATTACCACTTTTTCTTCCTCAAGATTTCTTTGAGCTGAAATGCTAACCAGATGATTATGCAAAATTCATCAGTTTTTCAGTTGTTGGAAGGTTCTTGTCAAATGAATAGATACACCCCGAGGGAGCATGGCATTAGGTAGCAAAGGCAGGGACTGTCTGTGACTCTCTGCCCTCCAGGGTGGTTTTTGCTCAGCAGCTCCAAGCAGGCTTTTCTCAGAAAGAGCCACAAACCTGTCTGGTGTTTTCTTCCTTGTCCCACCCAGAACTTGTGTTTCACTAAAGCTGCACTGGATGGGGTCCGCAAGGGGGAAGCTCATGCCTGTGCCAATCTCCAGAGCGTGCTATGAAAAACATGCCTTTTCCCAGCATTATCTCATCCCCCTTGCTGGCCTTTACACTGTGGGGAAAAAGGCTGATAAGTGAAAGCTGCTTTTTGTGGAAGATGAGAAACCAGAATCTCGGTTTCTCTCCAGGGGCCCACTACGATACTATACATGATTAACTCTCTAAAATGTTTGTCTATTTTTTTTCATCTGGCTCCTCGGATCTGATCTTGCCTCAGGCAACGTGAAAGAGCAAACTCAATGAAGTACAGCTTTTTAAAATTCTAAGCCACACTGAAGTAAGTTCTCTGTGGCACGTGACCTTTACAGGTCATCGGTGTACTTGCTTGGGATGGCCAAAATTACTTGTTAAGGACTTTAAGATTTATTTGCATATAAAGCAGCTTATTCCACCAGAGAGTCACTCTGCAGCCAAAAGGTTGAAATGGTGATCCAGGTCAGCCGAGGAGCTGCGATGCGTGGGGAGAGAGGAAATACACGGGGTTAAAGCTCTGAGTGCTGATCCTGGAACAGCTGGAGGGAGAGGAGGGACATGGGATGGAGAGCAGGGAGGTGGCATGGGTGGAAGGGGAGGACTGTAGGGGCATGAGGATTATTGGAGGAGAAGGCATGGGGAGATGGGGCATCGAGTGGTGCTGGGGGATCCCTCCTCCTCTGAGGGATGATGTCCCCTGCACCTTCTGTCCCCCACTGCTCCCCTGGGCAGTGGTCCCTGTCCGCAGGCTGTGACCTGGCAGCACCCCTCTCACTAGAGTGGTCCCTTGTCCTGAGGATTCTCTTATCAGCATGTCCTCTTCTCCTGGGGAGCCTCTGCATGGGGTGAAGGCTGTGGCTAACCCTGGTCACACCATCAAACTGGCCTCACCAAATGGTGACGGCTGGCGGTGCTGGCACAGGGCTCATATGGGGAATGAGCAGCTCATGTGGGATAATGTTTTTAAAAAATAGGTGTAGGATTTGGACACCCTGGTTTGTCCCACATTTTGCAGTGTTCAGCAAGGCTGCTGCCTTTTGGGAGAGCACTCACCCTGCTCCCTGGCTGGGCAGTGGGAGCAGGCTTTCTCTGGCTGTGGTACCTGAGGTGGGCAGACCCTGGGGGATCACAGAGGCCAGTCCTGTGCACCTGGGCAGCCCCCACCATGCACTCAAGGGGCAACCCCCAGAGCCAGATCTGGGGGGTCCTCAGAGGTGCTGAGCAAAGCCTCTAACCGATAAAGTCGGAGACTGGGACCTCTTCCCAACCATGCTTCAATATTTTGATTGCTTTTACATTATTTTTGTCATGACACGCTTGTTTGTAACTATAGTTACCTTGAGAGAGATGGGCAAAAGGCAGTGAGTCATGTTTTGCATCATTTTGCATCTTTGTTTCCTCTCTAGTTCTATTGGCCTGATTGTAATGGATGCATTAACACAATTTACAGAGCCAGCAATAATGGACAGAGCTCACTCTTGTTTTCCTGAGCCCTTGCCCATAGGCCACACTGGGGTGTCTGGTAGTGGCTGGAGGCTCTGCCCTGCCCTGTGGGATCTGGATCTCCAGCCCCACAGCTTTTGTGGAGCTCAGCTGCTCTGTCATAAATGCCTGACCTCAGGGTTTTGACCCGTGAAGATCAGGTGAAACTCCTTTCTCCTCCCAGTGCACTTGCATCCTTCCTAGAATCCGCTGCACTTCCGAAGGTGTGTCATCAATTACGCCAATGCCCCTGTTACAGACTAGGTGAGCTGCTCAGGTGGGCAAAGGCAATCCAGCATGTTCATCCCAGTACAAAGCAAGCAGGTGGGTGAGTTTCCTTCTTAGCACTGGATTGACTGGGAATAAACCAACTCTCATGGAGGGAGTTGTGTTAGCGATGTCTAGCGCAGGCAAAGGATGAATTGAAGCCAAAGGGGCTCCTTGTTATTTTCACAAGACACTCCTGTGCAGTTCTCTCCTGATCACCCAGGTTACATCAGTTCTGTCCCCACCGCTGCCCCAGCTCTGCTCCTGGGGGAAGGTGGCTCTTGGGGCTCTACAAGAATGTGCTGAACATACAGGCTTAAGAAACCTAATAATTTCTGTCATTGTACTTTGGCTTTGCTGTGCATTCCCTTTGAGTCTGACTAACATGCTTTTTTTCCTGGATAATGCTGAAACAGATTCTTCCCCTTTCTAAAGTAATTTCTTTTTGCAAGTCTTCCATTACCTCATTCACATCAGCTTGCTAATTGGGCTGAAATAGGAGCTGGTTGTGTCGCTAATTTTCCCCTCAATATACTGGACCCTCCAAAATGATGGCGTTGGAAAACAATTGACTGCTAAATAGAAAACGAGTTGCAAACCTATACTGAAATAATACCTGTTCTGCTGCTTTTGCAGTCCCTAGCACCAGGAAATGTTAGTTCTGCTGGTTTTGCTCTTCCTGCTTTCACACTCAGCAGCCGGTACTACCTTTCTAATGCAGCATCACACTCTATGGCCCAGCCTGGCTCCTGCCCTCCCAGGGCCCGTCACACTGTTGCAGCTGTGGATTTGGTGCCATTTCCAGGTGAAGGTGATGGCTTTAGGGATATGCCAGTGGACCATGGAAGTGTGTTTATTTAGTGAATTGGCAGAGTCTCTGCAAAATTCTACTATTTCAGAGCAGTAGCAATTGAAATAACAGAGGTATTTGTGGCTTTCTGCAGATGTGCTTCTGTGTTTCAGAACGCAGTGTGCCCATGGGTTGGTTCTGCAGGTTGGCATCTGAGCAGGGCTGGCCCTGGAGCAGCCAAGCTGTGTTTTCTGTGCCAGCTTTGCCTCACTGTGGCTGTGAGCGTGGGCTAGAGGCTGGAGGAGACCTGTGGGTCTGTGGGGGGAGCCCTGGGCATTTGCACCAGGACCCCTCTGCTGTGCTGCACACCTCTGCAGCAAATTTGGGAGGAGCTGTAAAATATGATATACCAGCAAAACAGATGATTTCTAGAAAGAAGTGCTATAAATACAAGGTCTTGGCTTGAATCTGGTTTTCAGGCAAACAAAGCTCTAAACTGTCAGTGCTTTTGGTTGACTTCAGTCATTTGAGAAAGTCACTTCACCCCCGTTTCTCATGTAGCAGCAGATTTGTTATGTGCTGTGGAGTCCAGATGACACCCCAGCCAGCTTCAGCTGTCTTATTCTAACTTCAAACTTGGAATTGAAGTTCCCACAATATTTTCATCCCCCTACACAGACACACGCACAAAAAACCAAACCAAAACCACCAAAAAAATGGGGGGGAAGAAAGAAAAAGGGTTAGGAAGGAAAGGGGCAAGAGGATGAAAGACAAACATAAAATGCAGTTCATTTAAAAATATCTCTGCTTGATGGAGGCTAAAAGGTGGCAGCTGTGCCAAAGTAGTGGACTCTAAATCGATGAGCAAAAAAAGAGCAGGAAAAGCTCTGATTGCTCCTAGTACAGTAGTGAATGTGCACTCTCAGCCACAAATCAAGCAAGCTTAAAAAAAAAAAAAAGAAAAAAAAAAAGACTCAATCAAGGCAATAATGGCCTCCACTTCACAATCAGACAAGTGCTTCTACTTCAGAAATCCTACCATTTATGGCTGATTGCTAACCCTGGCCTCATTTCTAATCTAAAGGGCGAGTAATAATTTGGAAAAGGAATTATAACAACTTCCCAACCATTTGGTAAATCGTTATTATTTTAAAGGGGTGTTGGGAGGCTGTTGCTGTTTGTCAGATATTTTTTCCTGCTTCTGCTCTACCACTTCCACTGCGTGGATTCTCACTGATGTCATACTAGGAGGAAAGGAACGAACAGTGCAAATATGTAAGAAAAGCCCAGAGCAATGCTCTGATCACAGGGCTTCGGCGTGTTGAAAGTTTATACAAAGGCACACATAGAGCAATGAAAGGGCTCTGTCTCTTTGTTACTGTGTAGTGCCCAGGGCCTTGCGTCGGGATCGCGGGCTGTGTGGAGCTGGGACATCATTCCCACCCCAGGAGCTCCTGTGTGAATTGCCTCCAGTGGGAAACCTTCCGTCTTAGAAACTTCCTGAAGAGAAGGGTGAGGGCCCACGCTGCCCGGGTCCCAGGGAGCACTCGCAGGGTGGTGTCACTGGGTGGCAAGGGGCTGCCCATGGAGGAGTTGGAGCTCTCTGTGAAGGGGGTCTACATGGCAGGGCTTGCCCTGCATGGCAGGGTTCTCTGTGGAAGGGCTCTGTCTCCCTGGTGGGGCTCTCCTTGGGGGAGCTGCTTTCCTTGGACGGGCTCTCGCACACCCAGCCTGGTGATGGAGTCACCTCAGTGCTCACCCTTCATGGTCAGGGGCTGCCCAGCCTGAACTGGTGCTCTACTGCCCTAATCCTACCTAATCCTTGTAGGGGGTGTAATGAGCGACAGCATTAATCATTTAACTGATAGATTACCTTGGTGAGAAATGCAAGGTGTATTAGTCTAGAACCTCAGTACCTTAACTGCACTTACTGCACTTGTTTTCCTGTTTCAAGCATGCAGAACTGCACAAGTAAATATTTCAGTGTATGTGTAAATATATATATCAACATCTGCAGGTCTGTTGTGATTTTCATGCAGACATTTTCTAGCGAGAAAACACTGGAGTATTCAGACAGTGTACCTTCCAGCCATGAGTCCAGGCACTGACCAGCATAATTACCCCGGGTCAGAACACAGGATTTTGTCTGGTGCCTCTGTTCCAAGTGACAAAGCATTTAAAAACAGATACTGTGTGACATGGAGGAAAAAAACCCCAACAAACTAAAACCAACAAACCCGAGGGGCACCTGTGTGCAGCTTCACCTGGGTCAGCTAATCCTGTTGAAATCATGTCAGTGTTTTGATAATAGCAGGCATTTATGATCAAAATACATCTAATTTTAGTGAATTGAGGACAGAAGGGGATGCTGTCACTTCTCTGGACAGATGTGGTACATTTTATGAAAGGGATGATCAGCATGTTTTGGACGATGGCAACATTTCATTCACTGACTCGGGAGATAAATGTAGCAACAGCTTTAATGCAGCATTATATCCTGTTTCTGGTCTGTGTTGTGACGATATCCATTGCCACAACTATTTAAGTCCGTGTTTTAAATATGATTTGAAGAGAGACTGATTCAGAAATTTTCAATGACCCAGTGAAATCTGAGCTACTTATTGCAAGACAAAAAGTATAATGCTTCAATCAAAATAACAACTTGGAATGTGTTTTATTAAATTGAGTTCACTTAATATTACCCTGGAGTGCTATGGCTTTGAAAGCACATTCTTGAATTGGAACTTTCATATCTAGGTAATAGGAATGAGGGGAACATGGTCATTTGTAATATTGAACATTTTTGGCCAAATTCTGATCTGGCACAAACTAGTCACAGCATTCCTGGATATATTTTCCAAATGTGGCATGTCCCTGGGTCCTGTCTATAATTCCAAGGTGAAGATGGTGCAGAGAAAATGTGTAGATCCTGCACAGAACTCTACATAAAATTCTGCTGTATTTTACTTTCTCATCACTGCAGTATTTCTGCAATATTTCCGAGGTGAGGTATTTTCAGTGAGAGAAAACAAAGCCATGTTCAGCCTCAGTGAAATGGAAGAATATTCTGTCTAAAATACGCCGCCAAGGGATGCAAAATAATGGAGAACCCACCCCCCCCGCAAATAATAATAAAAAAAAATAGATTATATGCATAAACTCTGGGGCCATTTCACCTGTAAATATTCCTTGATTTTTGTCAGCAATGTTATGCAAAGATATTTAAATTAGCAGATTGTAAAAGAGCAGTACTGCCAGTTTGACACAGAATTGATCACTGACGGGGAGAATTTCTTAGAAAGGACTGCGACCGATTTACATCTCAATTAGTGGGAAATCGGTGGTCATTTCAAGGAAAACAGGTTTTTCCAGCCCAGCTGTTCAGCATTTCGGGAGTTGAAATGACTCCTACTGTCAGAACGCAGCATGGGTCAGACAAATCACGAGAACCGATTTTTCCCCTCAAAGACAAGTCGTGTGAGTGACACCGTCTCCGAAGCTCCTCGGGTCAAAAGCGGGACCTCGCGGCGCCGAATCGCTGGGTTTCAGGGGTGCCCCGAGTACGGCTGCGGTAATCTGTCTATCGGCTTTGAGAAGTCTGCAGGTTCTGTAATAATCGGAAGGTACCTCTTTCTCCTGCCGTAAATCCCCCGCCAGTGAATGGCTCTGCATGGTGCCGCGGGGTGGGAAGGGAAGGGTCACACGGGAAGGGACAACGTGGCACCGAACACCCCCCGTGCGGAATGAACCCAGAGAATAAACGCAATTTCAGTAGGATAGAAAACAAAACAAAACAAAACAAAACAAAACAAAACAAAACAAAAACAACAAAAGAAAGTGTCGGCTTATTTAGATGTTAGTGAGTTAGAGACGCTAGGAGACTCGGTTGAAAGTTCCAGTGTCGCTGATGAAACTGTTTGGTGCCCACTCGGATCGCAGACATTTTACTGTCGAAATGACGAGCGCCGTCACCGCGACACTTTCCATTTCCTCAAGGTGCATTTTACGTACCGTCGGAAGATGCGTTATTGGCGAAATTAGTAACAGAACGTTCGGTACTAAAGCCCGGACTGCGGATGTCGCGGCGAAGCTGCGTTCCCTGACGGCTGAGCCCCGGGGAGCTCCTCAGCCCCGGGGGGCAATGCACCGCCCGACNAGAATGTTTAAAATGCAGTAACATTGCATTTAAAAGGTGCTTATTTAGGGAATCAAAAAGCCCGTTCTTTTATATATGGAGCAAAAGCCGACGCACGCACAAATACTGCTTCAGTACTTTTCTGCCACCTTTCACCGTCTGAAAACCCTGTTCTAGAGGCCGGGTTTTCACGTCCTGCTGTACTGCGTGTCAGGTACCGTCTGTGCCAGTGCAGCACCAGCGCCCGGCCGAACGCGCGTGTGCTGGTGGAGAAGCGGCCGGAGCGGGACGGTCCCGCGGCCAGGAGCTGCAAGCAGCACTGCTGCCAGCGAGGCAGAGCGATTTAACAATTAAACCACCAGTTCCTTCGCGTTTAGGCTGCTTCTTAAAAAAATGTAACTACAGTAACTATGAAACTTGATTACAGTGTTATTTGAGGAAAATTTTCTCTTTTTGAGAAAAATGCAATTGGTTTTGAGAAAAATATTTCTCCTTTCATAGGATCGTGCAGAAAATGAAAGCAAAAGATTCTGCCCCCCAGTATAGAATTGTCCGAAGTATGGTACCTGTTTACCATAAATAAACTGCATCCAGAAGGCAGAAGAAAAGCTTATGTGCAATTTCTATGTGGAGTTTGGATATTGTCCTCTGTTTTTTAAGAGAGAGCTGAAGATGTTCCACTTGCGACGTCTGGATAGTTGGCTGCTGTTGTTATACCAGACCTGGCAGGTTTAAGACAGTAACTCTTACAGGCTTTATTTTCTCTTGGGGTAAAGAAATGGAGCAGGCAGATAGGAAAATTTAAGCATGTGATTATCGGGGTTTTTTTTAAGACTCAAATTTCCTCTCAAGGATTCTTTTAAAAAATTTGCAGCATGTGGCAGGGATGGTGTGGTGGTGTTTTCACCTGTTGGTGGGTCAGAAGTTAAACATTCTCCTTGATATCACATCATGTAAAATCAAATTGACGAGATATTACAAGGTTACTGACAATACCCAATTACTGCAAGTACCAAACGCCTTCTAAACTCCAGCGCGTGGTATCTTTAACAGTGCAAGGTTATCTAACAGAGTGGGGACGATATGGTATACAACGGAATGCTGTTAAATGCACAGACCCAGGCAAACCCAGGCGAAGCATTAACAGCCATGGTGGCTGAGAGCTGATGAGCTGCCTTATCCCAGGAGGTTTAACTCCGTTTGAAAACAGTGATTTCCACTGAAGTCTGATGCTGTTCCTGTTCTGTTTTTGTAAACGGATTTAAGCGCTTCAGTTTCAGAGGAAGAAGCTGTTTTGAGCAAATCCTTGTGGTTGTGACACCTGTGCTTTGCACGTATGGAATTATCCTGGTGCACTGACTCTCATCCTGCAGCACCTGCTGATGCTGCCAGTGAGCGCACGACTGGCCGGTGCTTTGGCCCTCGGCAGAGGAACAACGACTGAGGGTGATTCTCTGGACAGATGCAAAATGTCATGGGTGAGAAAAGTTGAAAGTGGATGAATAGATCAGCCTCTCGGAGACAACTGAATGCAAAGCAAATTAAATTGTTGCTTTAAACATTTCAATGTTCTAACATGGCAAAAGCAAATATGAAAACAGGGCTGAGAATACACTTTGGCTAATTTAGTGGCTAAGCACTCTTACAAATGGTAAAGATTTGGCAATTTTAGGAATCTTGTTGCTTGTCAGTAACTTTTTTCTTCTGTTATGAACCCCTCTGGAATTATTTCCAAAGGCTGCTGCCTCCGGTTGCCTGGAGCCTTTCTGTCTGCTGCAGTGTCTGTAGGCTGCAGCTGAATGTTGCACTGAAAGTGTAACAGAATTAGCTACAGGAGCTGGAAATGAAACACAAAAATCAGCACAGCTCCAAACTGACAAAATTAACACATCTCCAAAGGCAGTTGTGACACTTGGCTGAGGCTGGGTAAAGGCATGGCTGTCCCCTGCTAAAGAGCAGGTCCGGGCAGTGGTGTGTGGGGCTGCCCCTTGCACCCTCTGGCATGGCTGGGGAACAGTGACACAACCTCAGTGTCACCTGGAACCTTTAGAGGGGTTAAAAAAATAAGAAACAAAACCTTGTAAAAGCTGTTTGGAAGTTTAAGCACTGAAGTAACAAGATGCCCTAATCTTCCACTGAGAATCATGCGACTTTATTTTTCGTGTGGTAGGGTCTCGTTTTGTTTTTGTGTATCAGCTTTCTAACAACCTTCAATGCTTGGAGTGAACAGGTGTAAGTAACAGGAATGCAATAGGGTTACCTTTCTAGGCTAAGACTGTTGGAAAATCTTCCTGAATTTGGTATAATTTTTAAGAGGAATGTGGGATCACATCACACATCAGTTTCTGACAAACTATTTCTGAGAAGGTAAATCCTGTACGTGCCATTACAAACTGCAAAGGTTTGGGCCATTATTGCAGTGCTTGGACTGAATTAAAAAAAACCCAAACATTAAAAAACAGCTTCGTCAGCATTGAAGTAGTTGCACCAAGTACCCTTTGTACTGCTCAATACATTGCCCCACAGCTCTGCCCCAAAATCAAACAGAAGTCCTGGTTTGTACACAAATTCAGTGTCTGTGGTCCCTCTCCCACCTTACACCAGTCCAGCTGTGGCTGTATGCATGTGGAACTGAGCTTTCTCCCAACTGTGGAATGGGTCTTCTCTGGCTTCAGAAACATGGGCTCTTTGGGCAGGGGTTGAAGCCCAATGTGGTTTCTTTGCATCTCTGCTTTGTCAGTGCTGAGTTTTATCTGTCCATGTGTGGTGGAAGATGATGGTGCTGCAAAGTGAGTGGAAACTGCTCGTGGTCATGATGGCATTGACAGTCGCTTGCAGTCGTTTCTAGCAGAGGAGACAGATCTGGTAGGAGTGCAGCGAATGCAGCAGATGGCTCAGAAGGTTCTAACAAACTTTCTGAAATCCCCACCCACCCCCAGCTTTTAAAAGCATCAGCTGCCCCCTCCACATGCTGAAGCCACTTCAGGCAGTGAGAGGGAGACACAGGACAGTGGGACCCCCACCAGCAGGGATGGGGATAGCCATGAGTGGGCTTTGCCTGCGAGGTCCACCTTCCCCTCTGCACTGGAGCAGATGTTGCTGTTCAGGCTGTGGGGCTCTGGTCCGGCTCAGTTCGAAGGCAGGCAGTTGTGCCTCAGAATGGAAAGGAAGGTCTATGAGAATTGAGGTTGTGAAGACCTGAAGTGAGCTCCGGCCCTGGTAAGGTACAGCAGAAGCTGCATCCACATGGCATGAGAAGCTGCTGTCACTTCGGAACGGAAGGGACCCTCAGTTGCTTCTACCTGCTGCTGTGCAGGCTGTGGGTCTCCAGCTTTTCTCACCCACGTCCCGCTGTGGTGGGTCCACCATGTCCACACCACATGCTCTGACCCTACCAGGCAACAGGTGCTTGCTGCACAGCTCCCCAAAGGCAGGTCCTCAGCATTGGAAATGATCCCCTAGGTTCAGTTGGAATTAAACAAATATTAGTCATAAAATCACAGAATCATGTTGGAAAAGACCTTTAGGGTCAAGTCCAACCATTTCCCCCAGCACTGCCAGGGAACCACTGACCCCTGGCCCTCAGCACCACAGCTCCACAGCTTAGAAATCCCTCCAGGGGTCACGGGGACTCCCCCCCTACCCTGGGCAGCCTGGGACAGCCCTGGACAATCCTGGAGGGCAAGAAATTGTTCCTCAGCTCCAACCTCAACCTCCCCTGGAGCAGCTTGAGGCTGGTTCCTCTTGTGCTGTCCCTTGTCCCTTGGGAGCAGAGCCCGACCCCCCTGGCTCCAGCCTCCTGTCAGGAGTTGTCAGAGCCAGAAGGGCTCCCCTGAGCCTCCTGCTCTTCAGGCTCCACAAGCCCAGGGCCCTCAGCTGCTCCTCACCTGCCTTGTGCTCCAGCCCCTTCCTCAGCTCTGTTCCCTTCTCTGGCCATGCTCCAGCCCCTCCATGGGGCTGGGAGTGAGGGGCCCAGAACTGACCCCAGGATTCCAGGGGCGACCTCCCCGGTGACCAGTCTTGGGGGACAATCCATGCCCTATTCCAGATGGCCACACTATTTCCAACCCAAACACACAAGAGGTGTGAGAACAGCAAATACAGTGTATTACTTTTGAAGGTTTCTTGTGGTATTTCAACATCTTATGTACCTGGTTGCCTCAGGAGCTGATGTTTTTTAATCTTTAAAAGTTGTCACCAGTGTCTTGCCCCCTCATCAGAGGAGGAAAATAGCAGAGCCTGCTCTTGGCTCAGTTTGTGCTCGCAGATGCCAGAGCAGGACAGCATCAGCTGCCCGGCACTTCCCTTGACATAACTGTGACCTTGCAAGGACAGAGGCCTGCTGGCCTCTCGCATTCCCATGCCCCAGCCAGGCACTGAGGTCTCTCAAGCCGCCAGAAGCAGAGTGACAGCCAGAGCACCAAACTGTTCGGGCTGTATGCTAGTAACACAAACAAGCAACACAGAAGGCTCACATTTTATTTTTTTTGGCACGCCTGCTACTGGAAACTCAGCAGAACAGGTCCTTCAGAATTGTCCAATTACTTTTCCCTTTGGCTGCCACCTACTATGTCAATTTTTTACAGCAGAATTAAAATGTCCCCAAGACATAGGCTTATGTAATGGAAACAATGACCTGTGTATCATACTGGGAGTATGGTACCAAATAAACTGTTTCCTTCAGCCAGGGTCTTGTTTTGCACTGTTAGTGATCAGGAAGGGCTCAGAAATTGTTGTTCCTAAGGTTTAAAATTCACACTTTTCTAAAAGATACCCTTGGAGCTTTGCCAGTGGTGCAACACAAGAACAGACCAATTACTGCACTGATTGGTATTTGACATTTATCACAGATCAGTGGTTTGTAGGCTGGTAAGAAAGCCCGTTGCTGCGGGCTGTGGATGACTTTCTGCCAACGGCCGGGACCGAAGCTGGGTGTTGGCCACACAGAACAATATGTGAGCTAATGAACCACCAGCATATGGAGCTGTCTGAAGGAGGCAAAGAAAAGTAGCACTTAATTACCACTGGCCAAGGGAAGCAGAACCCATGAACACAGCTGGGCTGGAGCCAGGAACACAGCAAAGCACAGAACAGCATCGGTGGAGCTGCCTGGTGCACAGGAGGATCTTGGCCCCCAGATAAGTCCAGCGCAGAGCAGGATGAAACTGCTGCCTTTCTGCTTTGAACACCAGGTGCTGTTCTTCAGCTGACCAACGCATGGCTTTGTGCTGTTCGGAAAGCTGCGTGCAGCTGGGCAGGGGTCTTACAGGGATTAAAACCCCCAAGGGTGATAACCCGTATTTTACAGCTTCCCCACTCTGCAAAACGCAGAAGGGCTAAACCCAGCATTTGGAAGGGAAACGCTTGCAGAGAACATGGATGAAGGCTGGGCCAAAGCAGTTAATTCTGTGGAAACTGACAGAGTAGAAGTTGTTATTTCAACAGTGCCGTTAACAAAGCCCCAAACCACTGTAAGATTTTGTTCTCTGTGTTTCTGTGGCATCGAACCTGTTCACAATTCTGTTTCATTACCAGTAAATGTCCATACGAGTTACTCCTTAGAACAGAGCAGTACTTCTATCTCTTACAAAGAGCATCACAGTTATGGCTGTTTGCCATTTGCAATCAAACACCTAGATCACGATTTCAGCAAAAATGTCAAGGTTGCTTTCGGCATCGTCCTGGGGCCCCAGCTCCTCGCTGCGATCCTCCGCAGAGGCGCCGACGTCCGGTTCTCGCACCGTCCTCCTCTTCCTCCGGCGAACGTACGCAGGGCGGCTCCTCGCTGGCTCCTCAGAGGGCGAGTCGTTGGCACCAGTAGCAGTTTCCAAAGCCAGCTCCAGGCGTTTGTAGAACCTACAAACAGTTGTGGAGTTGTTATTTTGGTGGGCTTGCTCAGCATCTGCAAAACTGCTCTGAGTAACTAACGCTTTCATAGCATGATCAAAACGTGTAGAGAGAAGAAAATTGTTACTAACACTGAAATGTTCTAGCTGATGTTGGAAGAAAAATGAGAGGTATGGTCAGGCATCCTGTGATGTGATTTCTCTTTGTAATGCCTGTGTTAGAATCAGCGAGCGATGCACTCAGGGGCCATGAAGACCCTGCTTGTCTTACAGGAACGATGCAATGGCATCAGGTTAAGTGTCTGGTGAACAACAGCATCAGTGATCACATGGACTGCCACTATTAGCACTTCTGACTGGAACAGATTTTCAGGGCACGTATAAAAATTAACTGGTCTGAGTACACGTTGGTGTCTCTCCAGTGTCCTTTTGATCCCTGTGCTCTTTGGCTCTTCTGCCTGTCCTGTTCCTCAGCCGGAGGCACATGTAAAGAGCCAAAGTGTGTGTGACATTCACTGCTGTGAGTAGGGCTGGTGTGCTCTGACAAACCTGTCAATCCTCCTGGTGTTTTCTTCCATTTTACGATTAGCTACGTGTATCAAAAATTCAATATATTCTTCAGAGACCATCAATTTCCCCTTGTGACTCAATGGGACCTCTAAGCAATGAGTGCTCCGCACAGCCTGAAAACACACAGAGAAACATTTATCTAAAGTTGTGGTTGTTTGGTTTTTGTTGTTGTTGCTGTTGTTGTTTTTAATGCAGGTTATTTAAATATTATGGGGAATTCATTACAGGAAAAAACACACTTATCCACACTAACTGGTTAGTTAGCTTTCATCTGAAGCAGAAAGGTATGTCTTTGCTACAGCATGCCCCATGGCAGCTGTCAATCACACTACAATTCACATTGTGGCTCAAGGTTAACGATAATGGTACAATCCTGTTACATTCCTTACAGGTAAGCAGAAGAGTCCTTACCATCATAACTTTTCCTCCTTGGCCAACAGTAATACCAGAGTTCCTGAACCCAGAATCGATAGCCACTGAATGCTGCAGAACAAAGAGATGCCTTAACCGGATACTTTCACAGCAAGAAGTAATTACAGATGGGTTGCAATGCAGTTTATAATCTTAAGTTTTAAAAAAAACCCAAACTTACTCAAAATCATCTCTCCACATTAATGCAATAATAGTTACATGAAACCCACGTAGTATCACAGACTGTGGCTGCTTTCCAAAGAACCACAGTCAGTCCTGATTGTCTGATCCTAACCCTTTAGTGCAGGTGGGATGTTACTGTCTCTCTGGTCACTGCACCGTTTTATTCAACCACGCAGACAGTCGTGCAACACTGTTACATCTCCCGGTGCAGTGATACTGTAAGAGGAGCTGATCAATTCCTTTCTGAATTAATGAAGGAAGAAACCCATTGACCATTACTCTCTGGATTCATTCTGGAAAGGCAGGATTTGAAACCCCCCATCACTTTCAGCCAGCGAGAGCAACCCAGGTTTATCAGGCAGCCTGCTGCTGCTCCAACACAGAACTGTAGGTGAGTAATTTTGTTTTCTAAATAGTACAGCACAACCTAGAGTGCTTTTAAAACTGTGTTTTCTTCATCAGCTTACTTCTTCTACCCCAGTTATTAAACTTACAGCACATCTGGGACTATTTTTCAGTGCTAACGCTTACTCAGGAGCCAGAACTTTTACAGCACAACAATGGGACATTGTTACTGGACGTGATTTTACCAGAAGCTGTGCATCTTGCAGCTCTTGACATAGCACATGAAGAACAAATGGTTCAAACTTGAGCACAACGTCACCGGTGGCTTTCTCTAGTGCTGTCATCTGGAAAACACACCAAAATATTGATATTAATACTGCAAGGGTGTACTCTTACTACAGCAAAAAAGAATAAAATAATAGCTAGTTAGTGTGTGAAACAAACACTAAAAATACAGCAAACAAGTTCCAAGCAATTCGGTTTGTTCAGCTGCTTTTGATTTTTCATTGCTCATAGGAATCCCATAATTTCCATCATCTTGTTTGCTAAACTGATTTGATAGAAATTCATCACAAGATAGTGTTTAAAATCTAGAAGAAGAGTGCTTCCCAGTTAGCATCTTTGTGCATTCAGACAAATCGATACAGTTCGTGCAGTGTGGGAGCAGGAATCACAGGTATCACAGGGTGGCAGGGGTTGGAAGGGACCTTGGAGATCTTTGAGTCCACCCCCGCTGCCAGAGGGGGGAATGTTTCACTGCAATCAGAGGAAATCCGAGCAGTTTTTTTAGGGGTTTTGTTTTGTTTGTGTTTGTTTTTATATAAACCATTTTTAAAATCAAAAGACATGTAGTTTTTGAAGTACATTCCTCAACTTCAGAAAACTTCTGGGGTTGAGAAGATTAAATCCATGGCCTAACATACTTGATCACATTTTGATCTTGGATTAAATAATAATGCACAGCCTACTGCATAAGAGTAAATGGCTGTAAATGAAAGGCTGTTGGCAGAGCATGTTGTGCTCAAGGCAGTTTTAAACTGAAGACAATTTTTTAACTCTAAACTGTGTTAGCTGTCTTGAAGGAGTCACTGCACACTGAATGAACGTGCTCACTGGTGTGCTCTTCTGAACACATCTACATTTAATGGAACAAAGGGGTTCATTTTGCTGCTTCTGGAATTGCTGACCTGAACAACAAAGCAACAAGGGCCAAATCTGATGAAACAGTTAATGGGGACAACAGGAAACATTTGTTAATCACCACTGACCAGTTCTGGCAGAGGTGTGACAATTACTGCGCAGACGTGTGCATCAGGCTCCAGCTACTGCAGAAGGGGGTAATCCTGCATGTACTTTTGGATAGAGAGGCTTTTAAATCAAATCTGGTCTCTAGCTGATACCTTGCTGTCAGCCCAACAAGAAGGGAGAACAAAGAGCAGGTAAAAAGCTGCAAAAATGAAAAGTACATTGTTATACTAACAGTAACCTTTCAGAAAGGGAAGCACACTCGCTTAGAAAAGTGATACTTCTGAGTATTCTGAATATGGAAAGGGCTTGTGAAAATACGAACTGCTGTATCTTAGATTATCAAAATAATTTTCTGAAGGACAGTTTTCTGCTACAGAAGTGATAGCAATTACTGTCTTCTTGTTGAGGTAGTGTGATGTGGGGCTTATGTGACTCCAGACAGTAAGAAATTATTAAAGTTTCACATCTGCTGCATTTACAACGATGCAGACAATTTGGTATTAAGCTTAAAAGCACTCTCTTCAAAACAGGATTTAAGAATTTATTCAGCACAACACCTGCAGAAGAGTTTGTTTTGAAATTAACAGTGTCAGTTCATCTCAGGATCAAGAATAAAAAAAACTAAAAAATTATTTATGTTTTACATGACATGTTTTCCATGAGGTTAGGAGCATTGCATCAAATGAATGTAAAAGTTACGTTGTATTGTCCTCTTACCACATCGTCTTTGACACACGTTTCATGTGTGACCATGAGCCACGTGCAGTTTTTCTTCTGGATCTCACAGCTGTTTATATCCTGCTAACAAAGAGAAGCGATTATCAAGCACTGCAGGCCGGGGATGCTTCGGCTTTGCTTGTATACAGACACGGTCCTTCAGAATGAGTAACGTCGCCTCTAAAGAAGCGTGTTTTGTAAACCTACAAAAACATGTTTATGTTCGATTTAACCCGAGTTATCCGTGCCTGTGTCCGTTCTCAGCGCTAACGCTGCCGTCCAGCACTGCAAAGATTTACGTCCCAGCAACTGCTGTGGAAAACCGGAGCCGAGGCGGCGGGTGCTGCCTCCCGACGGAACCCCCCCCGCCTCACAAGGGTTTGCTCTGGGGGTCCTGCTGTGTCCCGCA
>VWZY01002370.1:261715-281130 GCA_013399075.1 Chloroceryle aenea
CCCCCCAGCCCTGCAGGGCTGTCCAGGGCTGTCCCAGGCTGCCCAGGGCAGGGGGGGAGTCCCTGTGACCCCTGGAGGGGTTTCCAAGCCCCCGTGGAGCTGTGGTGCTGAGGGCCAGGGGTCAGCGGGGCCCTGGCAGTGCTGGGGGATGGTTGGACTCGATGATCTGAACGGTCTTTCCCAACCAAAACAATTCTGTGATTCTATTTTATCTGCTGAGTCAGGGTGAACTGGTCAGCTGAAATAAGCAGAATTGGAAGAAGCTCCAGGTGAGCTCAGGCTTGTGGGGCCTCTCACTGCACACAATGTAAACCTGAGCCATATTGGTCCCTGGGGTATTCTGTGGGGTTCGCTCTGTGATGTTTCTCCTGACTGCAGCACAGTTTGCCTGGGAAGAGAGCTCAGGCTTCCCTGCCAAAGCCCACTTCATCCAGTTGCCTTCTCTCCAGTATCTTAACGTGTTTTGGTTCAGTCCCAAACGATTTCCTTATTTCCTTTGATACCCTTTTGAACTTTGAATTTAACTTGGAATATTTGTGGACCCGCCTCTTCACAACTTAAATGAGAAAATACATGAACAAGGACTTTTTTTGAAGCTGGAGTTGTTACATCACTGTGCTCAGCTGGGAGATGCATTTTTAACTAGTTATATGGTCCATGAAATATTAGCTGGAAGGAGGTCAATGAAAACGTACTGGATCAAGTTTCTCCTCTGCCTCTGTGTGCAGTTGCCAGGTGATACCATAAGTCAATACTTAGCACAATTGATATAATCTGCTGGTTTCAAATGAGAATGCAAACAGTGGATTGAAAAAGTAACTCAGAACTGTTGCTATAGTGTCTGTGTTTAATCAGCATGCATAACAGAGTAAGCTAAATTGTTTGTTTAAACTTTAATTTACTGTTGGTAGGATGCCTGTGAGATTGTTGTGAAACCTTGGGTAAAATTACTCAAAGTCCATGATCTCTTTGGGTGTTTGGGTTTTTTGTTGTTGTTGTTTTTTGTTTTTTTAAGTTGTTCTTTCTTTTCTTGAGTAAACGTCTGTGTGTGGTCACATGACCAAGCAACAGACATTATAGACATTTACATTGAACTATCCTATTGAGAGGTATGTAATAGAGGTACAGCCAAAGAAAACAAAAGAGATCAGTCTGTTGTTGTGTAAAACATACCCTGCCCAGAGAGCCCAAAGGTCAGGCTGAACATACTGTGCAATAGGTGTCTGAGCGTATGAATTTTACAAATGAGAATGGATTTAGAGTATTAAAAACTCAGCTGCCTTCCCTTATTCTGCCCTGGTTTGGGTGAGGACTCATTCCTGTCCCTCCAGCCCAGAGTGCGCTCTCCACAGAAGGACCGAGGTGTGAGTGCTGGAGCAATAGTATCCTATGTCCCGGGGATCCTGCAGACAGATGGGTTTTCTTACTGGCCTTCTGCATGAAGGATCTGGTTTCCTGCAGAGGGCATTTGGTTTTCGTTTGGCTTGAGCAAACTGGTCACCCAGAGAAGATCTGATGATTTCTGGTAAAATGTAGCAGCTCTATTTAGAGAGGGAAGAGAAGGTGTACTGTCACCAATACAAGCTGCATTTTGGACAAACCTCCAACAGAGCCTGTGGCAGGGCAGCTGGGGAGCTGGGTCTGTGCCTGCTGGACTCAGGTGGGAACCCAGCTCCAAGTGTTGTGTGGTGTCCTGGCAAGGGACAGAGTTTATTATCTGGGGAGGCTTTTGTAGGAGGTGGTCCTGGAGGAGACCTTCAGGGCTGGGCTCTGTTGGGCCCTGGTCCTTGGTGCTGGTACACTGTTCAATGCTGAGCTGCTCTATCTTACGTAGAAAACGCCGTCTCTGACATGATTTTTTGGAGGCATCAAGATGTTGCATTTGCCTAATCTAATGGGAATTTATCTGTCAAAATCAAGACTATCGGGTAGGTCTTTATAACTTCAGCTGTGATCATTTGGCTGTCAAGGGGATTACATGCATCTATACTGATTTTATTTCAGATTTCTTGCAACCTACAATAGCCTTAAGGACAAACACCTCGTCGGATATTTCAGCAATACCAGGATCAGACGACATCTTCAGAGATCAGGACTGGTGAGGTTGAAAAGTTTCCTTTTCTGAGAAAAAAGAATTGTGTGATTCTTTTAATATTGCTGTTGGTAATGATCTGATCAGCTAGCCAAACAAGTGAAGCTGAGCTGTCAAGGTTCAAGGGCCACCTGAGGCTATGAAGACACTGGCATGTGGGCTGCTGGTGGATGGTGACTGCACGCTAGAAATGATGTGCTAGCTGTCAGTCTGGACGCCTTACTCCATAAAACATCACAACTTCCAGTGCACCTTCTGTAATGCAACAGTCCTAGTGCTTAGCTGCATGGAACTGTGGCTGGCATGGGTTGGAGATGTATGTCTGTAGGTACTGGAGAGCCTTGGCTGAGCCCTGAGCTTCTGCTCAGCAGTGCAGGTCCAGCTGGTTATTACATGTGGCCCTGTATCACTGCACAGCTACAGTGATCTGAGGTGTTTGTCAGTCAGCTTGTATTTCACATCCAGGCAGAAGAAGATATTTCATGGACAGATTTTGATAAATTCAGAATGTTTTAATGTCTTTGCTCCCCGATTCTTTGCGCTTGCTGGAGTTTCCCTCTGCAAAATCTTTCATTTTAGAAATATACAGAATCATATTGATTCTCTTAGGTTTTTTTAAACTGTGAAATCTAAGCACCTTTGGCTCTACCAGTTGTTCAAACACCTTCAGTGGTGTTTCCAAAAGTGTTCAATGGAAAACTGAAGGATTTGGTAAAGGCGAATGTGCTGAGCATATTTAAAACCAGTTCTCCCAGGGGTGACTGTTCAGCACAGGCAGGGGCAGCCCTTGTGCAGTAGGAAGGCGAGTGTTCCCCTCCACTGACTTGGGCAATGGCCCATGAAGGGTGAGGCTGGGCCCTCGGCTACCAGGAGATATGGTTGCTGCTCTCCTGCTCTCTTCGTCTGGCTGGTGGGGCCCATAGGGTCAAAGAAACTAGAGCTCCCTGGTGGGATGGTCAGTTCTGACCCCACGGCAGAAGCAGAGGTGGTAGCTCACTGGGAAGAGAAAGCAGTCTTTCTGGGAAATTCTGTTTAAAAACATACCTTGTTTTGCCTTCTCCTTTTTAATTGCATTGTATTTGTTTATGGCAGATATCAAGGAGTGGAAGAATAATTCCTGAGAAAGAATACCAGCTAAATGCTATGAGGAGGGATCACCAAAGATACGTACAGGAGTGCCTGGCTCGCGCCATATTTCATAAGGTGCTTGACATGGAGGTACGCGTTACTAGAGACGCACAAACCTCTGCAGCTACTTCCCCAGACAGCCAGGGGCTGTTGACTCGTACTGGGCTGTTTTCCATAGCTGTGCCCTGTGTTCCTGTGAAAGGCTGTCTCCTGCTGGGAAAGAGGACAATCTTTGTGCTTGATGTCCCCCCTGTGAAGCCTCCACAGGCCTCGAGCACTCTGGCACTGGACACATTCTGTCCCGGTTCAGAGCTCTTCAGCAGACTTTGGATTAGGGGATGATATTCACAGGGCTAGTTGGCTTAAAAAATTCTAATCAAAAAAATAGTTTGAACATGGTTATTTATCTTATCTGAGTATAAAGTCTGGGCACATTCCTGTTATGCATCAGGAGTGGCGTTGGTCCCTACAGCTGTACAGATGCTCAGTTGTTTCTTTGCTGGTGTTAAAATGCACAAGAGTGGTGCACATGGGCTGACTTGATCGTAGTTTGATGGCAGGGCTCGATGGGAGTAACAACCAGAAAGCAGGCAAGTGATGACCAGAGCAGAAGCAACTGTTCTGACATTCATTGATATCTCATGTCCACTAATGTCCACTAATGAGATTTCTCTTTCTCTGGCATTAATAGTATCATCACCATCTGGAAATGAAAAGGAAACTGGAAAATTCTGTGAGGAAGGAGAGGGTGCAGAAAATCAAGGTAAGGCTTGAGTGCTGTTGAGTACAGGTGGGACCTGGCAGTTTTGCCCTGTGTTACTAAGAGCCATGACACAGGCCAGAGGTTCATTGAGCCTGGTGTCCTGACTCTCATGCTTATGGAAAAAGTACAAGAAACAGGCAAGTAGAGGCTGATCCTGCCCCAGGTTACATCTCCTTCCTCTATCCAGCAGTTCAGGAACTTCCATTCATGAGCCTAATTCCTTTTAAATATACTTGTTATTTTGGTTCTGCAGTGTTCTTGGTTGTGGAATTTAATTGTGAGCTGTATGAAATTATACTTCCTTGTATTTCTGCACAATAGTTAATGTATCTGCTGTCTGATAATTCTGTTTGATGCTCCGTTGTTCTTTTTATGAAAAAAAAGTTAATAACTTTTCCTTTTCCAAGGCAATTGTGGTTTTACATCCCTTTTTTCATATTCTTTCTCAGTTTTCTGAGCCGAAGACCCTCAGTCTATTGAATCTGTCATACTTGAGCTATTCCAGGCTTCTCATTGCTGTTGCCATTCTTAACTTTTTCCAGTTCTACTATTTCTGTTTTGAAATGGGGAGCCAGAACAGGATGAATAATTCAAGATACATGTTGCAGTTCTCGAAATTCTAGACACTGTCTGCTTTTGACTGCTGCTGAGCACTGAGCTCACATTTTCACTCGCTTGCCTCTCCACGTGATATTTAGCTGAAGCAGCATGTAAGTAATGAAAAGAGGTTTCAGAAGTCTTCACTTTGGTATCATGTAGGTAGAACTTGATGCGGTAGTCGTTAGAGTCACAGAAATCTCACAGAAGTCAATGGTTCTTCTCCCCATGAAGTCATCAGGAAAGTTGTTCTCATTTTGGCTGAAATATACTCAACATCTTATTTCTTTATCAGGAGCCTGCATACATGGAGAAGGATGCATTGAGAAGCTAGCTGCTTCTTTGAGCGGTTGGAAAACAATGCCCGATCTTTTAACTTTTAAATAATACATTTCTGTGCAATTCATCAGGTAAAGAAAGGAGATTTCATGAAGCACACTGATCCCTATGGTAACTGCAAGGGTGTTGCTCACTGACTGAACTGTTGGGAGAAGGTCACCACAGTGGAAGCAGTGACTAAGGCACTCTATCAAGGGATTCTGGACTTGGATAATTTTAGAACATAAATCAACACTGTTTCTTTCAGTGAGAAGTGTAAGGGAGGTGCCTGCAGATATGTGAACCCTGTCTTTGCTGTGATGCCACGCTGGGACCTGGCAGGAATCAGCAGTGTGACTTAATTCTCACCTTATGCATTTGGTAAACTTGACTGAGTAGTTAATCTGAAAGGAAAGGAGAAGGACAAATGACTGTAGAAGGGAGGATGAGGGACAGAGCTATCTGTTTCCAGAAGGGTGGTCAGCCTGATGTGGAGACTTTGAGAAGAAAAGGGAGGGAGGGTCAGTATTCTGAGCAAGGAAGTGGCAGATGCACACAAATTTAAAAAAGACTTTCAACCAAATGAAAGATTGGGAGATAGACAGAATTGGGCAGATGAATTGACTTGGACGGATCTGCAGCTGGAGAGCACTGCAAGGAAATGAATCAGAGGTGGGAACAAGACTTCTCCCTCATCCTTCTCTCATACTCCCTGTCATCTCCCTCCCTCCCTCCCTCCCTCCGGTGTTCCATTGGGTGTAGGCAAGCTGATCATCATATCTATCCAATGGAAGTCAGATGGAAGGCGAGCTCAAACATTGTTGTTAGGGTATTTAGTACCTCAGAGACCTAAATTTCTGTTCTTTTAGGTGGAACACTCCAGAAGGTCAGTGGAAGGTGTCAGCCTTATGCGCTTCCCACATCCACCACTTGGTCCAAGAAATCATTATGGTCTCCATCCTTTAGTGGCTGGAGATCCACCTGGTCACTCACAACTGGTGAGTCTCGCCACATGTTCCATGTGCTGTCAGGTGAGCACACACATCTAAAAGTGTGCACGTACAGCTTTGCCATCTGTGCCTGGTCTGGAGCATTGACTGCCCTGAATGTTCCAGATTAGGGCTTCATCCTTCATCCCTGGCAGCTGATTTCCAGTTTGCAGGATTGTGTCATTAAAGAGAAATCTCGAGAGCTGATGCCACAGGAATGGCACATCAGAACCAAGAAAAAAAATAGCTTTTCTTTGTCATAAATCTGCTTTAATCTTTCCCTGTTATCTGCCTTATCACCCCATTTTAGGCTGGTACTAGTATGTTGGGTACTGTCAGTGAAAAGTGTGGCTGTAGGGAAGTTTACATGTCCTGTCAAATCCTGAAAGCCATGGAGGTCTTGTAGAAAACACAGTTGAAGGGGTGCAGTAAAACTAAAGCTCATTCCAGAAGGCTGTGCTTTGGAGCTCTGGCTCAGAAGCCTCTTACTGTCCATTAACAGGCAGAAAAGGAACATTATTATACTCTTGAGATGTAATGATACTCAGTCTAAGATCAAAGGTCAAATCTATAATTCAGTTTTAACTGGTTCTCCATTTCAATAATAATAATGGGTGCAGACTGAAGAGGGCCTTTTAGTCCTGAATGATGTTCTCCTCCCCATACAGAGGGCACCTGGACCTGTCGTTGGTTATAGTGGTGGACATCCTTCCCATCAATACCGATCCAAGGAGCCTGCTTCTTCTAAGATGGTAAGTTAACTCAGTTAAACAGGTGCTTCAGGTTTTGGTATTCTGAAGGGTATACAAGGAAAAGATTAAATAAAGTCAGAAAAATGTTGAGTACTGAACAAAAACAGACATGCTTTTGCCATGCATTTTGTCAGCGTCCATGTGCTGAAGTCACCAAAACACAGCACACTGATGCAGTCTATAGAGAGTTCACAATATTTCCTTCAAGGCTGCACAGGGAAGACACGGCAGCAAAACCTCTGTTTATGGCCAGGAGTTTAGATGCTTCAGTTTTTGGATGCTCAGTTAGTGATGACTAAAGGGGTCTGGCTCTTCAGAGGCAGACTAGAAAATTTCATTTCCTGAAGGTACCTGAGAATCACTCATCACTTCCAAATAGCTTGATCAGTGCTACTGCTTTTCCTTTATGATGCTACTCTGTGCTGGAAACTATATGCTGAGTTTTTTGTAGCTGTTTTCTTTTTCCTTCTCTAGACATCCTGGCGACCAAATACAGCTCCAGGGAATATGCAGCACCCACTTCGCCTCCAGCCGCTCCGCCGCTGTGCTGCAGCAGGGTCTGTACCAAAGACTCCCAGCTCTAAACAGAAGTGCCATGCACTTGAACGTGATCAGCAGTTTGCCACTGGGGTGAGGACATATTTAATTCTTAAAATAATTTTAGGGACAGGTTTGTAATGCTGCTTTAAATACCATAGTCCCCAGAACTACATACTGCAGGCAGAATGCCTTCCAAATGGTTATCAGCTGTTATTTTAACACTCCTTTTTAACGATCTCTTAATTTTCAAGACATTGTATTACTCAGCTAATGCAGAGTTCTTGGTCACAGCCAGGAAAAATGTGGTGACTTTTATAGTATAAAATTTCTCTGTCTGCAAAAGTTTCTCCCTCTACATAGATTGTCTGTTATGCAGAGAGGCAGCCACATGCTTAACACCACTAACTTAGGAATATTTTCACAGTCTTACAAGTTTCCATCTTCATCTACAGCTTCAAAGGAACAAAAAACTCTTTTCTTTTTTTTTACTATTCCTCCTACTAAATCACAGTAGCAGGTTCAGGGAATGAGAGTGTTTTTAAGTAGCCAAACATGATCTTGGTATGTATGCAGCTGCTTTCAGTTGAGATCTGGACTTGTCTTCTGTTCTAGAAAAACATTATGTGACAGGCTTTGTGTTAGGAGTTCTATGGGACCGGAGGATTTTGGAATGGGTCTGTGACTTGATACCACTGACTGGCAGAGACTGTGTGAATAGCTTCCTTCTGCTGGGTACTTGCTCTCTTGTGATCAGAACTCTGCATGGTTATGAGCAGTACATGGTTTACAGTGTTGTGTATGACTATGAGGTGACACTTTCAAGCAGTCTGCCTGTTGCTTTGCAAGTTAAAAGAAAGGGGTTTAGCACAGAAATGTTTTCATTGCAAGCTTGAAGTGAAGGAATTGTTCTAGAAGTATGTCTGATACCAAATGTAAAGAGCCCATGTTTTGTTCAATATGCTCAGTGGCTACTTCTGCATAACCTGTTTAACCCGGTTAAAATGTTTTTGCAGGGGGAAAGGAGTGGGTTAAGACTTCTGAATTCCATGGAATATGTGACGGGTAGATCCCCCTATCAGCTCCCTGTCATCAGCAGTGATGTGATACCAGTGCCACCTCCCCCCCAGCAAAGGGGAGACAAGAGCATAGCTGCAGGAAGAACTGGGATGCCCAGAGGGAGACGATTTCGCCCCACCACGGCACCAAATGACGCAGAGCAGCCTTTAATGAAGGCAAGTCTGTCTTAAAGTCTGTATCTTACCTGTAAAGAAGGTCTGTCTTAAAAGACGGGAAGCCTCACATGTACGCTGCACATACCTGATCTTGGTGTTCACCTCGTGTCAGAGCTGGAAGCCGAATGAATTTTTTTGTCTACCTCCTGCTGCAGAATTCTGGAGGATTCCCTAAGCCCTCGTTACGCAGCAATGCATTTGTGACCATGGTCTTTCTAGGAAAAAGTGTGCATTTATCTCATGATGACACTGATTACAGAGATGAAATCAAAGTCTACCAGCAGCATTGTGGAGGAGAAAACCTTTGTGTCTACAAAGGCAAGCTGCTGGAAGGAGGTAAGGATGGAAGAGTCATAAGAGTTCATGCTGATTCTGGCAACATCTTTCTTTTTTTTGGCTTAAAGTTGATGTGATATCAAAAATGATTTGAGCTGATCTCAGTCAGGATATGTGCATTCAGGGATTTTTCTACCATCTGCCTCCACTAAATCTGGATCTAATGTTTCATGATTGACAGGGAGGTTACAGTGACATTTGCAAATTATGGTAGAAGGAATTTAGAGAACTGCTATAGCAAAATACTGTAGCTTAGATTATTAACCATACATCTCTATACTAAATTAAAGTAATTGTAGCAGTAAACTATGGATTAAGGGAGTGTAACCCAGTCCCCCTGACATGGAGCTAGGCAGCAGCCTCAGTGCCCTTGAGGTCTGAATGCAGAGCAGCCTGAAATGGCTCCAGAAACAGCATCTCTCAGCTGCTTAGTGTTCTGTGAGTATGACCAAAAACTGTGGAGCTTGGCTGTGCTCTGCAAGGTGCTGCACTGCCAAACAAGGGCATCCCCCCACAGGAGCTCTGTCCTCTGCTGCTGCTCTGCACCATGCAGACACGCTGGGAGCCCTGCACGTTCTTCTGTGGGTAATGGGCACCCCTGGGAGGCAAGGGGCAGAGAGGGGATGGTCTGGTCTCTGTTCTGCTGTAGCAGTGAGTGGATAAACTGATGACATATTTGGTTGTCACAGGGGTGTTCAGCTTCGTCCTCCAGGGTGGGAAAGAGATGAAGTTGTTGTCTGGGGAGGAGGCAGAGTTTTACCAACTGATTCATACAGCCGAGAACCAGAGCACTTGACCTCAGAGGGCTGGGTGCTTTAGTGGTGATGAGGCTGAGATACACAAATGCAGGAGGCTGTCACTAAAGCAGAACCTGTTCCTTTGAGCCCTTTCCTTTCTGCAATTCCAGAGACCTTTCAGTTCATCTCAAGGAGGCACCACGGTTTCCCATTCAGCCTCACCTTCTTTCTCAACGGGATCCAAGTGGACAGGCTGAGCTGCTGCTGTGAGTACAAACATCAGAAGCGTTCCAGGCTGGGAGGCAGACATGGATACTTTGGGTTTCTCAATGTGGAGGGAGCATCTCCTTGTTACAGGTATGGAGACGAATACACTTTGCTCACAAGGACTTAGCAGCCCAACTTTTAGAGAGTTGATGTTTTGTTTAATGGGTACAGGATAATTTTGATTTTAATCTGTTTATACTTCAACTGTCACCTTTAAGTGCAGACAATGTTACTCTCCCTCAAGGAAGAACTGCATCTGTGTTAGTGGAGCTCTTGAGGATTCAGGGTTGTTGTCTGTCACCTTGGTGTGGGTGGCAGGGCAGGGGCGGATTTGTACCTGCTTTCACTGCTGGTCGTGTGCTGAATAGCTCCCTGTGTCTGCTGTCCTTCCACTGTTCACAGAAAGAAAAATGAGATACTTTCCAATTCTCCTTATTATCTACAGATGCATTATTACAATGAGTCTGGACAAAAAGCCATCCCCTCCCAAGAGAAAGATGGAGGAGGAACACAAGGAAAGGCGTGTGAGTCCCTGTGGAGATGAAGTGTCCAGGGAGCCAAGTAAAAGCAGCGTTGAGCAGAAATCAAGCAAAAGCTCAGTGTTAGTCATTGTGCCAGGTCATGAAGCAAGTGTGGAAACTATTGAGGACCAAATGGAGCCTGGACAGGAGCACAGAAAAGAAGAAAAGAAAAAACTATCTGATCATGACAGTGAAGATAGTCGTGAAGACACTAGTAAAAATGGTACAGTATTCCAGAAGACAAACCCGGGATGGGAAATGGGAGAGGATGATTCTGGAGGGGGTATGGGACTGGGGGTCTCAAAATTCACCTGGGACATGCTTTCTTGGGATACCTTATGTATGAGAAACGTGGTGATGCCTGTGTCTGGGCAATAAAATTAGTGGGGCTCCAAGCAACAGAATGAGAGAGTTTTGCAAGAGCCAGGAAAGCGAGTAAGGAAGGTCTGGGAGGCTGAAACAGGAGCCTGAAGGAGGTGGGAAACCAGGAGGAAAGTGGGGCACAGTACAGGGACAGCAATGAAGGAGAACAGCAGCAGATGAAGGACAAGTAGAGCAGAAGAAAGAAATGAGTCTGTGGGTAGGGAGACAGTGAGTCTGGCGTGAGGTCCTGAGGGAATCAGGACCATAGGAATGGTGGCCACAGGAGCAGAAGGTGGAGAAGCCTCCTGCTGCCCGATTTGAGATAGGTGGGAGGGAGGGTCAGACTGTGGAGGGTAGGAGACTGGATGCTGGGCATAGGAAGGGGGAAAGGTGGAAAGAGCATATAGCAGCAAAAGTCAGCAAGATTTTGTGCCAGCTGAAATATTGTGGTCTTTACTCCTGTCTGTCACCAGTGGGAGCTCAGTGCTATGTTCACCTGAGGCTCTTTCCAGTAGCTTCTCCCCCACCCTGCTCCAGGCACCACTTACCTGAGACCTACCCAAGCCTCCAACTTCCTCGCTTGTCTGAGCATGACCCTGAGCACCAGGTCTGCCAGCTCACCTTCCCTGCCCTCCCACTGGGGCCATCATCCTTCACGGAGTGCTCCCACTGTAGTTGGCTCACCTTGCCCCTTTTGCTTGAGTCCCATCCCATTTCTGTTGACAGAGAGGCTGCCTTTGCTGGAAGTTTGCCTAAGGGCTGTTTCTTGTGGCAGGCAAATATAATATTTGTGGTATAAAAATGATGCGTGTCGGCTCCAAGTGCATGCTTGCAATGTGCCACTTCCCTGATGCCACATGAGACAGGTCCTTGTGGTCATCAGGCTGCTCATGCCCCTGGGAAGAGGTTGTGAGTTCAGCCTGAGCCTTGTTATAAAGTCTTCTTCAGAGTCAGTCATATTTAGAGAGGTTTTGGTTTTTTTTTATTCCTATTTCCTGTTCCTATTTTTGCTTTCATAATTCTGTGGTGCTACTGCTCAGCTTCCTCATTAGTCCCTGTGGATGTGCGTTTGAGATTAATCAAGGCCTTTCCTTCAGGGGGTGGGCAGCTTTCTGACAGTTACCTAAGGAGGCCTCACTTCCAACAATGCTGTTGGAATCTCAATTGATTTTTAATGCAGAAAATAAATCTCCTTATTCCCTTAATTCTCATTGTCTGAGTAATTGTTTATTTGCCTAATTGGTTCCGCATCGGATGCTCTTCATTTCTGTCCTTGGCTGCTGTCACTGCAGTACTTTAAAAGCACCGATGGGAGGAAACAGAGGTGAGCAATAAAATTTAAAGGTGACAAATGGTGGCCCCAGGGGACAGCTGGTGTGTCAGCAGTGACTGCTCCCCTTCAAAATTCAGGGCTGTTGCCTCAGCTGTACGCACAGAGATCCAGTGGCAGCAGTGGAATTGCCGAATTCTGACTGGAAACCACTGCCATGGCTGTGTGTGCTGGGGACCAGGGCTGGGAAGGGAAGGATCCCTTCACACGTGTGTGTGGAAACAGCCTGTACCTATGGAGGCGTGCAGCGTTATCTGTTAGATGGCAGAAGTTGTCAGGCTAATAGCCGGGGATGGGATCCAGACCATGCTGATCTAAAGATGGTAATTCTGATGTAAACTTCATTTGCACTGGGTTTCACTTGGGACCTGAGGGCCACATTACATCAGCGTGATAATAGAACTCTTCCCTGCAGCACCCTTTGGCTGGATTTCATTAATTCATTAGTTCATAAGCCACTTCTTTGCTAATTAGCCATGCCAATCCATGTTTATCTTACTTTGTGTCACAATATATTACAGGCAATAGAGAATGCTGGAGAAAGGTATTTTTTTTATTGCAGTGTTTCTGTCCTGTAATGAGACTCTCTTGCATTTTATTTCTGAGCTTGCCCAGCTCTTAATTTTTCTAGCCCTTGTGGCTAATGATTTTGTTTGTTTTGTTTTGAGTGTATTAATCATACTGGATACATCATTCACTAGCTTAGCTGCAGTTTTTCTACTCTATGAAGAACATGATGCTTTTTTATGCTAATATGCCTTTATGATTCCCATCTGTGGTCTTAGATTCTCTCATGGCTTTAAAAAGGCAGAGCAAATGCAAAGGCAAAAGGAGATTAATGAAGTTAACCTCTCTCTGCTTAAAAAGAACTTTATTACTTGTGAATTCCATTTCCTGTCTCACAGTGTGATTCTTTTATTTTAGAGTATGATGAAGATTTTGAAGCAGATGAAGAAGCTAATGAAGAGGGACAGACTGGTGATCAAATGAATGGAATGTCAGAGTCATCCTCAGATAATAAAAAACATAATTTAGACTCTGAAAAGGAGAGTGAAACCTCTTCACAGAAGGCGCTGCAGGCCTCTGACAGTGAGAAAGATGAAAGTGATGGATGTTCTGACAGTGACTCTGAGGATGATAAACAAGGTTGGTTTTTCACATAATGAGTCTTAGAGAAGTTGACCTGATGCATGTTTTACATTCTGTGCATGTCCAGTACATATGTTGAGCCTGCACAGGAGACCCCCACAATTCCTGCTGAACTGGCACGAGAGAGCTGTTTGACCTGCTGTGAACTCTGCTGTCCTCATGGCCTACAGCCAGACCACTGGCAGGGTGAGCGTGGAACAGCCCACAGCAGACGTTGCTGAACTATTGAGTTGCAGGAATGGAGATGGAGCCAGTCAGCAAATTAGCTCTAAATACTTAATGTCAGGGACTGCCGACATCGGAGAAGCTATGGCACTTACACCTATTGAGGATATGCCCCTTTATCAGAAGAGTCACCACGAAACCAGACATAGCACCTTGCATTTCAGAAGTGCCTTCTTTAGTGGTCCTGAGTGACCTGAACCTCAGCTTTGGTTTGTCACTGGCTGCTCTGACTCAGGGACAGACACTGTCAGCTTGGCTGTCTGTCCCTCTCGCCATGGTTTGGTGGCTTGTGAGGGTCCTCACTCAGGTGTGGCTGTGAGACAGTCAGTCAGATAGAGATTCTTGCTCCAAACGTAGGTACAAAAGTGTGCAGCAAAGTGTCCAAGACCATTATTATAACAAATTCAGAAAGTTTGAAAGGTTCTGGGTAAACTTTTGTAGTATAAGTAGCATTTTCTGTCATTCAGTTATTTGGATCAGCACTTTGAATGTCTAATGTTTAACTATTGGTCTTGCTGCAGTGCAAGCTCTGCCTCTGCATCAACAGCCCTGCAGAAAACTTGCAGGCGACTTCTCATGTATGAGATGAACCATAGAATTCCACTCACCGTGGGGTGAATCACCTCCTCCGTGTGACACATGGGTTTCTTTTCCTCTAACCTTTCTCCTCTATGGCTGTGTTAGATCCTGAGCTGACTTACCTGCCTCTCGCTTGCCAGAATGTTCCAGGATTTCTCCATTTACTGCTGTTTTTAAATTAATTGCTTTAGGACTGTCAAACAGAAAGAATCTAATGTGCAAACTGTTTCTCAGGTTAAATGGAAATGATACTTGTACATTTATTTCTAGGTGAATTAAGCAAAGGTAATGCAGCTGTTTGTGAAAAGGTTGCAGCTGCAAGAAGGATCCAGTCTTTTTATAGAAAGTACAAAATCCACCAGGGATTCAAATCAGGTTCAAAACATCCTTGTGTACAAAATCATTGCAGTGATCAAAAAGAATCTTAATTTTGTTTTCTCCTGATAATCAGAAATAGATTGAGATTCATGAATAATCAGCACAGCTAAGCATTCTTTTCTGCTTGGTAGTGTATGGCATTAGGAACTTTTTTGTGACTTTACCCAGCTGCCTCTGAAGCTCTAGCAGTGTGTGATGACTGAGTGCAGGGGTGTTGATGTATAGGTGTGTATGGGTGTGCAGGAACCAGTGACTGTTAAGGCTTTTCATGGCTACCTGTACATGAATGCCTTTGTTAAGGGCCACTCTTACTTCTGCTCGAGTGGGGTGTGTTAGTGCTGTATGCACCAAAGCTCACTCATTCAATATACATTTTTCTATGATGAGGAGAGAAGGCTGTCGGGAAGCCATGAAATCTTGACATATGGATGTTTAACATCAGCAACTGCCAGTGTAAGGCAGCCAGTCACCTGGGCAGGCTGAGGGCAGCACGGCTCCTGGGCTTCAATTGGCATCTCTCACGACTTGCTTTGCTCTCCCTTACTGCAGTAACTCGGGACACACCTTTACATCAGTCACATTCTCTGCAGTTTTACACAAGACAGGTTTAATATTCTCTCTTAGCAGCCTTGTTTGATGCTTCTGTCTTCTACATCAGCACAGTGACACAGCATTCATCAGTTCTAACTTGCATCCCATTTGGTGATTGGAAGCCGGCTGTGGGTGTCTGGTGCTGAGCAGCTTTCCCCCCATGGAAGAAAGGGAAGCTGTTTTCAGAGGGGCTTCTTGAGAAGTTCACATCACAGAATCAGTTTTCCCTTTGTTTCAGGAATCAGACATCAATAAAGAGCATGTAAGAGACCTTGGCATTCAAATCCTTGCGGGCCATAAGCCTGTGAATAATTTGGAGAGAATCACTGACAATTCCCATAGTACAGCATCTAATCTGCATATTTGAGTTGTTCTGTCTCTGAACTGGCTTGTTTATATTCTTGTAAGCATCTTAGGAGTGGTGATGTTTATGGGGAGTGTAAACATACAAACCCTTAGAACACAGGTACAAATCCAGTGAGGACTGGCAGTGACTGCGGTCCATTCCCAGGTGGGGACTGTCCAGTAACTGGTGCCTGAAATCCATTGTGGTGGGGATCCCAGAGGCTGGATGTCCAGCCCACATGTGGTACCACTCGTGAGCTGTGCTGCCAGTCTCTGTGAAGGTCACAGCTGGAATGAGTGTGTACCTGAGTAATGTCCCCAGAGTTGGCAGCATCTTTGTCACGCCACCACTACAGTGTGCTGGGAGACTGCTCCTCTTCCTTTCCTGCTTTTAAGGAAAATTGAGTTTTCTTGAATTGGTGGCCTGGCATCTATACAAGGCAGTCCATTAGTTTAGAATTGCAGGTTCCATTCACACATACCTTCTTTGGTGGTTTTAAAATTAATGGGAGTAGTTGATATATTTTAGGGAAGTTTTAGCTTCCATTTTGAGGTGTTTTAAAAGCAGTCCTGCAAAGGTTTTTTAATACATTGCAGATGAAAAGGATAATATAAAATAGCACAAAAAATTGCAATAAGCCTTCCTCAGATCCACAGAGAAGGGGAGGCATAGAGACTGCTGGGCTGCTGTGGCTGTGGGAAGAAATAGTGCTGCACAGACTGGCTCCTGTGGTGCTGAGAATCGCTGTTCAGGGACAGACTTGGATCCAAATTCTACCTCTGGCCTTTGGCCAGCAGCAGGTGCCTGGGAAGAATACAGGAAAAGGGCAGGAGTACTGTGCTGCTTCCCCAGTGTGTCTTCCCACCTCTGGGGTCAGCTGGTGTCAAGGGGGGGTCCCTTGTACGGTTTTTCTTCCCTGAGTGTGACTGATCTTCTGAACCCATGTGGATGTTGGACACGAGCAAGGCTGGGTAGCTGTAAACTCTACTGTTCAACTAAATGTTAGATGAAGAATTACTTCTCCCCCTGCCCCCAGTTTTCCATTTCTGAATTTCATATGGTCTCTGTTTTTTTAGAGGAGATGGTAAATTTCATCTCCAGTTCAGCTTGAATGGTTTACATGTGATTTTGGAGATCATTATTGTATTCACTGAGATAACAGGAATGCACTGAAGGACTGTTGCTATGGTTGAAAACTTTTATCCGATGGACCTCAAAGAGCTATTCTAAAATCTGTCTGAGTCATATTCAGAGGTGCTTTTGAAGCACCTCTGTGTGATTGATGGAGCTAATTTAGTTCATTTCCATTTGCAGAAAAAAATTGTTAAATGCCTTTAATCTTAACAATTTGATACATCTGGGCAAAGTTTGTCTATTACACTGACTGGAATTTTGTCACTATACCCTCAGACAGTGTAATTCAGAGACTGATGTCGGAGGAGCACTGTCCCTCTGTGCATAGCAAAGGGAACTAGTGGCCAACGCAGATGTTTAGTCACACATGCTAAAACAAAAATGTGTTTGCTATTTCTAGATGAGAAGCCTGTGCGCTCGCTCTCCTCCATCAGTACCCAGGACAGCAGTGAAGATGACTCTGGTGCTGAGGTGATGAAAGATGACATTAAGGACAAAGGGGAGTGGAATATCAAAAGGGCATCCAATAACGCAGCACACGCACAGGGTGGAAATGAGAACAAGGAGAATGAACTGTTTAGGATAGAGGCATATCAGGAAACTTTGGCACTGGAAAAGGAAGGAATAGATGAACCAGAAAAGGCAAAACCAGAAGATCTAACAGCATGGGAAGATACTGGAATTTTAAATGAAAATATAATGGCCATACAGCATCAAAGTCCTGAGGTTAATGGGCAGCTCAAATGGTCTGGGTCAGTAGGAAGTACTGCAGAGGAAGATGGGGAGAAGAATGCAAGTACCACGAGAGATGATGGGGAGGAAAGTCCCCTGGTGCCTTTGGAAAGCAGTGTGATGGAGGTGGAGGGCGGCAGTGAAGAGTCTCCTCTGAGCGACAAGGGAGGAGGTGAGTGCAGCCCCTCTGCACGACGGGGTGACTGGCGCATGCAAGTCTGGCCATGTTTACCTTCATACCCGTCTGTTCTTGGGCCTCCCTCTGTTTATATGAGGCTGGTGTGACACTGGTTTGGTTTTGCCCCACGGAGATCCATCGTGCTCTGCTCTTGACAGGATTTCTCCGAACCAACACTGTCAGGAACAGTGCAGAACTAATTCATCAGAGAAAACTCTATATGCTGAAGAAAGCCAAAGCTGCAAAATGTCCCTCTGGGGTTATTCAGCTGCAGGCTGAGTCTGGGCAAATCACAACGTTTGGTGTGACAGGATCTGTCACAAGTGAGGGGGTACCTGGGATGGGCTCCTGCTGCGCGTGCTCCGCTCCTGCTGTGTGCTGTGTGACAAGGAGACACTGCTGATCCCAAGAGAGAGGATTATTGTGAGCAGCGCTCGTCATCCTTCCCCAGGCCCTGGGACTGACAGGCTGTCAATTCCCGTTTGTCAGACGTTACCCAGGCAGTAAACTGCAAAGAAGGGGAACTGCCAGCCGGTCAGACCTCAGGCCTGGAGCCAGGTCACAGTGAAATATATCTTCTCCCTGGGACAGGCGATGGGAAGAGAGGAAACGGCCTCAAGATGTGCCAGGGGCAGTTCAGGTTGGACATTAGGATGAAAGGGTTGTTAAACCCTGAAACAGGCTGCCCAGGGAGACCCTATCCCTGGAGGGGTTTCAAAGCTGTGGAGCTGTGGTGCTGAGGTTTAGTGGTGCCCTGGCAGTGCTGGGTTAATGGTTGGACTTGATGATTTTAAAGGTCTCTTCCAACCAAAACAATTGTGTGATTCTGTATGCACCATACCCAGCAAAACCTTGGTATTGCAGCAAGTTGAAGGAAGTGCTGCCTGCACCTCTGCGTGAGACAGCTGAGGGACATTCTGGCGTGGAGAGCTTCTTGTCTTCTCTGCAGAGATGACAGGTCAGCATGGTCTGAGCAGGGTGTGTGCTATTGCAAGGAGACCTTTGTCAAGATCTTGCGTCCCTGGAGGAACCTTATAAATGCTCTCCTAGGACCTTCCCTGCTCAGCTTTCATGGTTCCTTGTGGAGCAGATCTTCGTGCTTCACCAAGGTGAAATGTGACAGCCAGGAGTGAAGCCATTACTGCCCTTTGGGACCTATGGAAAAAAGAATTCATGCTGAGCAAGTGCCTGTTGTGCTGTTGACTGAAGTGGTCTCTCAAAATTTTCTCACATTTCTGTTCAGAGCTGTGTGGGTACAGGGTACTGATGGGGTAGGGAGGATGAGTGTAAGCAAAAAGTAGGAGGAACCATGGGAGGAGGAAGAAGAAAGGAAAAGAAAAAGTTAAAAAAAGAGAAGGAAAGTAACATATAGAAGGGTGAGCAGAAAGACAGAATCAATAGTGTAGAAAAAACAACCTCGTAGGAAAAAGGTGAGAAAGGACACAGCGCATGTTGGCAAGAGAGAGGCGGGGATCAGGGAAGAGAAGAGTGTGAGGGTGGGGCAGGGACCAGTGTTGAAGCCTTGTCCTCACTGCCAGCCAGGGGAGCACCACCGCTCTGACTGCGGGACCTGTGCCCTGGCTGATGCCGCAGCAGCCGGCAGGTTCAATCCCACACGCACAGCTCCGTGTCTAGAAAACCTGTCTGGTAAGAACCAGTAGCCGTTTTTGTTAACAGGCTGCTGGAGGGAAGCCAGACCTGAGCTCCTGCTGGGCAGGCAAGGGCAGGAGGCAGGGCAGGCAGAGCTGGAAGCTGGTCATGCAGCAACATTTTTGCTTGAATTAGTTATGCCAGATGTGGGAGTGGCAGCAGTAGAGAGAGAGAGCACAGGTGGTGATGAGAAGCAGCAGTTTCCTCCTCCTCACCATGCGTCTGTCCTTCGTTGCTTGGGGGAGATGGCATCTTTAATAACAACCCTGTAAAACAGCCCTAGCACTAACACGCTTCTCAATACAACTAATGTTTTGATTATTTCTTAATAGCACCAGATGGAGCTTTCCTGGCAGAAGGAGGAAGAACACTTGACATGCAGAAGGCAGCAGAACAAGTGGTACAAGAAGGGCAGATGGTCGGGGAGAGACAGGCACTTGAGAAGGAAGATTCTGTGGCTGAGGGAGGAGGCAATCGCACTGAAGCGG
>VWZY01002370.1:294263-353698 GCA_013399075.1 Chloroceryle aenea
GAGCAGCTCTTCCAGTCCTGCTGTGTCCTGCAGGCAGGGTCTTCACTTTCCTCTGCACCACTGTGGCCTTGTCACTGTTACCTGAGTCAACTCGGGGCGCACCTTGTCCAGCCTGTGACCGACCTGTGCTGCACCACAGTCCTGCTGCCCTACCCAGCACTGTGGAGCTCTAGCTGGGGCTATCTCCCTTCCTGTGTGCTTTGGTTCCCTTCTCTGGAAACTCAGGAACAGGTATATCTGAAAACAAATCTTGAGGTCTTGTGGCTGGAATCTCACTGCTTAAAGGCTGAGTTTCTTCTCCACCTCTTGATTCCCTTTTGTCCCTTTTTAATACAGACTTGTGAAAACTCCAGTCTTGCTTGGATGCTCTAACTCCAGGAGTCCCAGGCTGCTGGGACTGATCACAAACACGGGGCCTGGAAAGCACTTTGTGTGGCGGTGCACAAACACACACTGGGGAAGCAGCAGTTGGGACATCTCTGCTCTGGAGGGGAGAGAACAATGGATGCCCTCTGAGAGGGGAGTGCAGTGGTGAAGAGGGTATGTTGCATCATATTATGCTCCCATGGGACTCCAGAAATAGGGCCGTCACCTGCTTTCTGCAGAAGCAGCCGTAAGGATATAATGTCACATTTCTCCCTATGCACCAACCCGTGCACAGAGACAGAAAGGACCCCCCAGCTCCAACTTGCTTCAGGTGCAGCTATGAGCTGAGCGTGCACAGGGTGAGACCTCACCAGCTCTGGCTGACCACATCCAGCAGCCTGCACCAAACACGAGTGTTCTCATGAGACTTTTTGGTACCTCAGGAGATCATAGCTCTGCACTCGTTAACCACACCAAGAGTATTCTCCATTAACTCACCGTTTTTGTCGATTGGTGGGTACTGGAAGCTTCTTCTCATGTCATCCATCGACAGACCCTGAGAAGGGTGTTGCCCAGTGCTGCAAATTAAATAGGTGGAGTCAGTTTAGATAAGACTGATAAAGCCACATCTCCAGGACATACAAACTTTCTCTGCAGAGTTGGAAGGAAAAGCCAGCAAGATGAAATACACCAGCCTGCTGCCCAGCCACTGGCATTTGCAGTAAACAAAAGGGAAGAAAAAGTTATGAAACAAAAACATGAAGCACAGACATGCTCTCATTTCATCGGTTCGCAAAGTAACGCCTCAAATATACCCTTTGGGGCTTCACAGTTGTCTGTAGGTTGCAATTTTAACAGTAGTTTTCAGCATCAGCCCAGGATCACTGTGGTGTGCTTTACACATCACTGCCAACAGATTCCTGCAAGTGATATTCTCTGGGAAGGAAGATTGCTGAATTACCTTCCAGGCATTGACCAAACCCACTGTCCTGCTGGCAGGTGATTTATCCCCGATCCTGAGGAGCTGTCACATACAGGAGCATCCTCTGCCAGCTCTTCTCAGGCCACAGGCAGACAAACCAAGTGCACAAAACCAGGAAGTGCACACTCTTCTCACTTAGCCCTTATTTCATTTATTTCCAAGGAGCTGTCAGCAGAATAAAGCAAAAGGCGACAGTGACAGGGGCACGGCCGACAGCACGGGGAAGCAGTGGAGACGCGAGCGCAGGGAGGTGCTTCAGAAGAGGGTAGGTGTGATGGGGAGCCCAGATCTATCAGACTGCATCTGATACTCAACTGGGGGACTAAAGGAGACCTGCGGGACTAAAGCACTCACAAAATGAAACCCTGAGAAACAACTCTCATTAGGAGGTGAAATCTTTAATCATCTTGGTGTGTTGTACAATCAAAAAACTACTGACACTCTGGAGACCATTCCCTTTTACTCGTGTGTTGTGCCTTTGTGGGTGCTGTTTATAGGTCTGAATGTTGTTAGCCTGTGTAGCAGAGCATTTGATGAAAGAATCCACCTTAAATAACCACCGAGGTTACAGGGGAGCCAATTTTGGTGGCTAATGAGCCACAGTGCTGCACTGGGAACACTAGATTACAGGACAGGAGAGGCACTGGCAAGCGTCCTTTCCCTGTCGCTCCTGAGTCTGCACCAAGCTGGATGTGTCACTTTCTTATTCTGTTCATGGAAACTATTACATTACAGCAAAATCTGTCCCTTGCCCGAGAACAAAGGCCTGGCTCACACTGCCTCCATCCTGACCTCAGAGCCACCTCCACGGCCTGCTCTGGCAGCACAACGCAAGCAAACCACTTTACAGGGTATCACATTTTCCCAGGTAAATGTTCCAGGTCTGGTCTCATTTTCATGTAAAGGATTTCAGTGTGTGTCTGCAGGCGTTTGTCTCCACGTGAGCCCCTGAACAAGCAAAGGACTGATTGAATTTGCCCCTCTGCCCCTGCTCCCTTTTCAGCAGAGGGTATTCCTGACTCTCCACACCCTGGTTAGCAGGGAGGTCTCAGTGGGGCACAGCTTGCTCTGCTGTTGCTGTTTCTGGCTGCTAAGTGGTGCTAAAGGGTAAAGTTTAGACTGAGCTCATGGCTCTTCTGGCACGGATTCTGAGCGCTGTTTCATTTTCACAGCACTCTCATTCCCCACGGGACAGAAACAGAAGACTGCTAAATCTGCCCTCCAAACCAGGTCTCCCACGTGGTCAGGAAGATTGTCTCAGGTATTAACTCAATGGTACAATAGTATAGAGAACCCATCTGTGACTGCCTTAAAAAATAACAGAGTTCTTCTTACCCTTCCATGGTCGTAAGCTGAACAATACATTAATTTTTAGGGTGGACTCTGGTAGAAACAGCCTCAGCAGTGCTGACTCCCACAAATCTCTGTGAGGCTGAGTCCTTTTCATCCTCCTTAAAAAAAAGGACTTGTCATTTGCATCTCCTGCCTCTGTACCCGCTGGGACAGTCTGGTGTCTGTCTGTCTGTCCCTGCCCCTCTCAGCACGGCCACCTTCACCTCCACCCTCCCCAGGCAGCAGTGTGGGACCTGTGATGGGGTCTGGCAGGGGCGCTCTCTGTGTTCAGCAGCACAGACACTTCGTTCATTTGATTCTATCACAGTTTTGAGATCAAGATGAAAAAATCAAAACCTAAAACCCCAGACCTAAGAAACAACATCAGAAAATAGCACCTCTTTAATTACTTTGCTTTATCTCCCACAGGCACTCGCTGGGATCACTGGTCTCTCCCCACGTTTTATCTTCATCATAGGCTCTTGTGGGTTGGGAACGGGTGTTCTTATTGTCCATAAAACTCCCTTTCATTAAATAAACTCCACTAATATTAAGAAGCCAACAGAGGTGAGAGAATGTTAGAAAATAAGTACTCAGACACTTGGCCAGACACAAGCTGTGCCCTCCATAAAGGGGACACGGACATGGAAACGTAACAGGAAACAAACTTCCTGATACAGAATAATGATGATGGCATTTCAGTGTCACCTTTCTTCCCAAAGGGGCTCAGTTCTGGGATTCTCAGCTGGGTTTCTCCAGTGTGCCCTAGTCCTCCTGTTCCAAAGGACACGTCTGCCTTGCATTTTGGCAGAGGTAAGGAGGTGTGCTTGTGATAGGAGTCAGCAAATATGCTCACCACTGTTCTGCAGGGCTTGGATTTCTGCTGGGGGGGGGGCTCACAGGAAACTGTGGCCCCTTGTGAGGACTAGCAAACCCTGCCCACTGTTCGGTGCCACACCAACACAGCCTCAGCTACTTCAGACAATATGTAGAGGTTATGATGCCTCGGGTGTAACAAACTGGTCTGCCAGCCACAGAAGGTCCCTTGTGGGATCCAGCTCCCCAGTGGTGTCACGTCCCAGAAGCAGCTACACCAGCAGCTCTCCAAAACACAAGTGGTGCCCAGGCTGTGAAGGAGGCTGGTGAGACTCTGCCAATGCCACCTGATGTCTCCAGCCAACTCACCTGGTAGGGAAACACTGCCAATGCTCTAACCAGGGGTTTCCATCTAATCACTAGTGCCAGACACTGCAATAGTTTTCTTTATATTTTTCCGAAGAAAAATGTGTCTTTGGTGATATTTTTCACATTGAAAACACACTGTGATATGAACTGTGGTGTTTGTATACAAGATGTGCTGGCAGGTAGTGCAGGCACATCCTTCTAACGGTCACTCTGTCCCCTTGGACGGGCAGTCACAGGTCTTCCAACGTGACAGAGCAGTGGCACTACATGCAGAGATCGTACATGGCAGGACTTGATTTTCTACTCTTATGTTACTCAGGGTGAAAAATGCAAATGCTTGGCTGTTGTCTTGGTAGCAGGATGGCTTCTGCAGTGTTCCCATAACCCAAACACCCTGTTACAGGAGAAGCTGAGACTCTGCTGCAGGATCACCTTCCCTGGCTGGTCCCAGCAGCGGATCAGCCCTGGGGTGTGTTCCTCCTATTGCTTCCCACACAGCCACATCCCCTCACCAGGCAGCACCCTGGCTGCAGGGAATCCCGGTTTTAGGGAAGTGAGCCCCGTGGTCTCTCGATCCTGTTCGGAGCAAGTGCTCTCTCAGCCCTGCCAGGACTGGGACGTACCTCTGTGACCAGACAGCGTAAGCCCGTGCGTTCAAGGCGTATTCCAGCTCAAAGCGACTACGCAGAGCGGCAACGTGGCTGCGGCTGGGACCTCCTCGTGCAACAAGACAGTCTGAAGATGAGGAGGGAGACAGAGAACCACTGCTGTTGCTGGAGGCTGGAGACATTAACTGGATTTAAAAAGAAAAAAAGTCACTGTTATTACATATTTACGAGTCTTTCCTCAGATCTCTCTCATAAATGGTGTGTCCCATGTTTCCTTTGCATCTTGGCTGAAAAAAGCAGTGACTCTTCCTGACTTTGATCAGCCAAGGAGAACTGGATGCTCCCTGCCAAAGAAGGCAGCCAATTCATCACCACCTGGGGTTTTCAAGCTGGGCTTGGAAGGCTCCAGAAGACACACTTTAGTCAGCCCTGCATTACTTGGCTGGCGAGTGACCTCTGTGCGGCTGGGAGCCAACCCTGTCGGGAGTTACTGCCAGGAGCTGTCCTAGCTGTAGCAGGATGGTGGCAGAGCTGCCTGATCACAGGGTCCAGTCTGAGGGTCCCCAGACAGGGATTCAGCACGGTGGGGCTACAGGAAGGCAGGGCTGGTTCAGCGACACGCGTGCCATGGACCAGCCCCCCCCAGGCACCTGCTGCAGCATGAAAGGTCCATGTCACTCCTGCTATCAGAGAGACTTAAAAGAAGAAGAAATCATTTGTTGAGAGAGGAGAAGAAAAAAAGAGGGAATAGAGGGAGCTGGAGACTTGTCTCTCTTCCTCCTCCTCAGCTGCAGTACTTGCTAGAGAACTTGTTTCCTAAAGCTCCTCCCAAACAGTGCCCGGCCCTGGACTTGGGGCTAACCCCCCAGCTAAATAACATGTTCTTTTCTATTCGTATGTCAGCTCTTGCCCCAGATGTATTCCTGCATGCACTGTTGCCTACATATCATGGGAGTCAGGTCAGGGATGAAACAGTTTCTTGTGATGTAATGCTTGACTTTTATTTTCTTTACACTTAAAAGCTTCCGCCTCCGCATAGAGCAACCAGCTGCAGTTAGACCATGGAGAAATGTAATAGATTGGGGGTGCCTTTTCTGACCCTTCAGCTCAAGAGCAGTGACCCATTTTAAAAGAAGTTTGGGTTGGGTTTTTTCATGTATGTTGTTCTTTTTTAAACTCTTGCATGCATGCACACACAAATACACAGAGAAAATAAAAATTTCAGTAACTGCAGCTCTGAAAAATTTCTTTTCTGACGGCTTATCTCACACCAGGCTGAGGGCTGATGCATCCGTCTGTGTCACAGCCACAGTCTAAAGCAGCAATTGCCTTTGCATTTATCCTTCTTATCCTGCATTATCCCTTTTTTCCTTTTCTCCCCAGGCCATTTGTCTGCTCTTCTTTTTAAACCAGGCAGTCTTGAATTGGATGAATGGGAATAGAATGCTCTGCCCAGGACAACTGTGAAGTGCAACCCCACAGCGTGGGTCGTGCTCTCTCTGCGTAGCTCCTGGCAGCAGCATCTGGCCCCTACCTCCCTCTCCTGGCACCCTGATAAACCACTACTGATAAATTTCCCTTACAAAGTGCACTTTGGTGGCTGGTGATGGGAGGAAGCAGCTCCAGCAGCTCGCAGGGTCCAAAGGCACCATTTTCCTCAGCTGCTGCCGCTCTCCCCACCCCAGCCCGACCCATGGCCACGCAGAACGCACACAGACACTCCTCAGTGGAAGCGAGGTCCTCACCTCGATATTGCAAAGACACTCTTCTAATTTTGTGACCACTTCTGAAAACTCTGGTCGCCCCTGTGAATACAACAGAAATAGCAGAGCTGTGTTAAAGAGAGAAGGGGGCATGTCTTCTGTGATTAAACCGACTTGTGGGTATGAGGTGAATCGCAGCTCCCCTCCCTTCCCCTGTCTCTGAATTTCATGGTGTTGCTTTCATTCGGTTCAGGAATCTGATGGGATCCGCAGCTTCAGTGCCAAGCTATGAAAGTAAGAGTCCTGTAGCGACTTTAACTGTATTATTAATCTCTTTCTGTGATAATTTGATTTGAGCTAATGACTTGATCATAAGATTACAAAAACACTAACAATAAATTCTCAGCTGTTAGACGTGCTTCCTCTCTGCCCATGAGCTGTACCCTGAACACAGCAGCTGATGTGAAGAGCAGTGGACACACTCTTGACCAATGCTGCACTTCCAGCCACCCTCCTCCCTCCCCCCCTGGTGTCCTCGCATCACTCCATGTGCACCATCTCCACAGCTGCCCCCCCACCTGTCCCCATCTCTCTGTGCTTTACTTGGCACGGGGGTTTGTGGAGGCCACGACAGAGACTGGAGGGGGCAGCTGAGGGGAGTGACAAATACACCTCCTGCTGCTGCTCGATACCCTGTTCCAGCTCACGGCACAGTCTTCCCAGGGAGCTCCGGCTAAACTGGAGCATTGCATGCAGCCATGCTTGACAGAGGAGGGCTGGGAATACCTTAATTGAGTAACTGTTAAACAAGCTCCTCGCTCCCATCAGCACATCTTCCCCAGCAAAACCACCTGCAAGAGCCAGGTGTGACTGCAGCACTTGGGGACAGAGCCCTGCAGTCCTTGCATCGGTCAGTGACGGGATAATGCACACAAACAGCAGAGGGTTAATACACACAAATAAAACTTTGGGGTTTAGTCCTTTTTGGGAAAGCAGAGTAACAAAATGGGAGTTAGATGCCTTTCTTTTTCAAAAGACTAAGAAAGAAAATGACCAGTCCATTACAAGTTCCATAGACTCACCCTTGTCAGCAGTTGCATCAGAAAGGGAAGGAGAAAAGCCTGTATTTACTGGTGCCCACAGCAGTGTCCTGGCCAACAGTGCTACCTGTGGCAGTGGGTTCAGGCAGTGACAGAGTCCACATCCTCCTCCTGCCTCTGGCCACCAGCCCTGCCCCAGAGCAGCAGGGCTGCTCCCCCTGAATATGCTGCTGGGCAAAGGGGAGCTGTGATGGGCTGCTCTGAGGAGAGCCAGGGAGCAGACCTTGGACGGTTCCTCCAGACTTCTCCTACCAGCCTTCCTACAAGGGTGACAGGCTGTGTCAGAGACAGGATTTGTTCTGCTTTTGACAGTCTCCAGGGCTCTTCCTTCCTCAGCCAGATTTTAAAGCCTTCCGCTCTTCTGACTACTTCAGTCTTTCTGCCACATGATGCCAACCACCACACTGAGATACTCCACTTGGAAAAGCACTTTGGAAAGACACCGTTCCCATAAGGATCTCAGACTCCAGTAAGCACTGGTATGAGAAATCTACACCCAGGAAAGTGTTGGGGAAAACTACCACAGCAAAAACTACAGCAGCCTTCACAGGGACAAGAAGTGAAGACGGGACTGAAACTGAACTGTGAGGTGATTTCAGTGGCTCCTTTCATAAAGGGTCCTGTTATAAACACACACTGACCACGTTGGAGTATCCCTGAGCTCTCGTATACAAAGAGGTGAAGAAATCCTGCCTTTACTGGCTGTGACAAGCTCTGTCACCTCCACTGGAACTTTCAGAGCCCATTGCATTAGCCCATCAGAGCCTGTGGAAGAACTGATGGTAAAATTAAAGTTGTACTTAATAAAACTGGAACAATGTTTATTTTCTTCACAGACTAAGCCCCAGGTAATATGGCAAATACTTGGACTAATTAAAACTTACAAATTAAAATAGCTAATGAAAAGTGCAGCTTTAAGAGACACTGTCTAATTTTGTAGTCATTGCTTTGCCTTTGGAAACAGCTACAGCCAGAACTTTCTGGAAACCAGCTGTTTGAGTACTGGATAAAGAGTAACAGTGACATGACACATGGGAACTAGCTTTCACTTGGGGTGAACCTTGAACAAAATTAAATACAAATAACGGGATAGATTTTCAAATTTGGAGACATTTCATTTCACAGACATCCAGCAAAATCCACACAGATATATTCTATTTTCTGCCTCTTTACCTCTTGGAGAAATCTAACCTGTGAACACTCATTGGATCCCAAAATTCACTATTTTCCTCCTAAGAAATAACTTCTTAAAGTAAATGCCTTTTTGTATGCATCTGCAGTGAGGTGCTGTAAAATGGATATCCACTTGGTGATGCTTTTTCTCTCTTAGATGCTTTGCTCATTCGAGTGTCTCACTAGCAGCATTCAGTCCCTCCCCTCTCTGGGGGTGTCCTCGGGAGGCATCGCTGCGTGAGGGATCCTTACAGGTACTAGACCCCCGTGGAAAGGACCAGCTGTGATCCTCTGCAGCAGGTTCACAGCAGTGCTGGAGGAGTGCAGCAGCTGTTCCAGGTCAGGCTGTTGACTCCCAGCAAACCTCACAAGCACCAGTGAGGAGGTGATAACTGCTTTATTCTTCTCTGACCTGTGGCCTTCCTGAAGCTATTCCAAGGCCCTCAGAACCTTTGCTACTGGGAATGCTAGTCAAACACCTCTAATACACGTCACTTTAATAAGCTTTGCCCACATCTTGAGCAAAGTTCAGGCCATCCCCTGCCTGCCTGAACTATCAACTCCTTGCAATTCCATCATCCAGCTCCAAAGCATGAGCAAGATTAAGTGATGTTGGAGTGATACTGATGAGCAACAAAGTGCATTAGGATTCTGAAAAGCTGGTTTCTTTTTATTGGGGCTAAATGAGCTGTGGAAATGCTAACAAGATACAGTGACTATACCCATTACATAGTGCTTAAGTCAACAATTTAATATGACATCTTATTAATAAATTTAAATAGAATGTGTGTTACATGCTGATGATTATTAGCAGTTACTTCATGGTTCCATGGAAGCCAAGCCAAACCACCCTCCTAACATCAGTTTTGGATAAAGTGCAAAGACAAGAGCATATTTAAGAGCCCGGGAAACACTAACAACAATAAAGCAGCACTGAAATAAAGCAGCTGCACCCTGCTCTGCAAATACACTCGATCCACAGTGCTCACACCGGTATATTAGGTACATAACCTCCGAGGAACACAGTAAGGGGGCCAAGTTCACCTCAGTCCATCAGCTGCCCAAAGTTCCGCAAACCTCCCTCTCCCCTTTCTTGGCAGAGCACTTGAGCATGTTCCTCAGCTCCAACCTAAACCTCCCCTGGCACACACAGGGTTTTGAAATTCACAGTACAGTTAACTCCTAACCCAAGGAAGAGTTTATTAGTTGTAACACATATCTGAGCTTTGTCTTTATCTGCATTAATTAGAATCCCACAAGAAAATTCCCAGGGTGATCAGCTGGGGAAAAAGCATTCATTGTGTTTACTGGTTTAAGCCTCTGAAAATTAAATTCTATATCCTACAAGTTGGGGGAAATGGCAATAATAGGAAGACTCACAGATATTTTAGACAGCTGGAATAGGAACAGCCCAGCTGAGGCTTAAGCAGTGGTGTAGCTGATGAGAACGGGCCACGCTGGGCGAGCTGTGCCTGTGAAGTGCCAACATTGGTGGCTTAGTCACTTAGAGCCCAGTCTGGCTCTGGAGTCTGTTGCTTTCTCCCTTCCCAAGCAATGAAAAATGCATCCCAAACAACAGCAATGATCACAGAGAGCAGTGTAGTCACTTTGAAATGTAGTAGAACAGATGGCTTTCAGTTTCTCAAACAAGCATGTCATGGTGCAGCAAAAGAGAGCTAATGCAATGGTTAGGTGTACAGAGGAGTTACATGATGGTTTCTACAACTTGCAAATTGCATTCTTGTTTCTCTTTCACAGCTGCTCCTGTAAAACTAATGCCTTGGGCATCCCTTATGGGACCAGTACTGCTGGTGCAATGCAAAGGGACGTGGTGTGCAAAAGATGCTGCCAGTTTGCAGATCACAAGGTGGTGATGACTGCAGACTGCCAGTAAAAGGCAGAATGTTTCTTTGCCACTAGGAGAGTTTTACCTGCAAGCTCGGGAACTGTGCTAAGTTTCAGTTACTGAACAACAACAACAAAAACCAACACCAAAACAAACAAACAAACAAACAAAAAACATAGCAGAATGACAGAAAAAAACTCAATGATGAAGAGCTCAGCGAAGAGGTTCCCACTCTAGCTGGAGTCAATGACAAAAAGAAAGCAGCTTTTAGGTACCTGAGCTGGCAAAGGGGATGGGTGTAACAACTGGCCTCTGTGAGACAGGATCACAGAGGAATTAACCACGGAACTTTGGCATCAACCCCAGAATGGTTCCTTGTGAAACCAGAAGACACAGGAGTTAAGAAACAATAAATGGGAAAGCTAAGTGATCTCCATTCAAGATTCTCCTGGAGATCAAACCTAGGTGAGATAAGATGAAGTCAAAGGGAAAAGTAAAATGAAAATAAACTTGACTATAAAAATTAATTTGTGTCCAAAATTAGAACACAGCCAGGTAGACTGTCCCATGCTGAACAACTGGAATAGAAAAATCAGCACAAGGAATTTCTGACCGAAATCCTGAGAACACTGCTTTGAAAATACAGCAGTTAGAAGCAAAAAGGAAAATAAAGCAGGGACCTCGTGCAGTCACCAATAAGCACACTAGTGTTCGTGAAGAAAGAGATTCACCCCAAAAGGGCTGGTCTGCATGTTGTGCCAAGCAGCTGTCACCTGCCAGCAGAGCTGCAGCGAGTTCAGTTATTACAGCAAACAGAGGCTGCAAAGGTCCACGGCGTCCCAGCAGCGGGGGATTATCATCCTCTTTCTGACATAAGAAGGATGAAGTGTCCCAAGTCCTAAAGAACAAAACCATCCTGCCTCTGTCCTCATCTCCTGAGGCTGTAAGAAGTCACTCTCCTATTCTCAGCTCTGAATTGCAGAACTGATTTCCCACTGAGGGAAATGAAGGTGATGTGCTGGATGCCACAGGATTAGATGTGCAGAGACATTTAAAAGGGAAAGAAATGTCAATTCTTCTTCAGGTCTCACTACTCACTAACAAGACAGGAGTGGTAAAGAACTCTGAAGAAGAAAAAATAAAACCCCTGCATTGAATTGGGTAGAAAGGAAGGGCAGGTGTTTGAAAATGCAGCACAATACTACAGCTGAAGTCAGGAATGCAAAATCCAGAGCAAAAATGTAACTGTAGCAGAAACATCAAGGATTTGGGAGGCATGTGAAAACACTCACAAGGCTTGGCTGTTTAAACCCTGAAATTCAGCTGCTGTGGTGCAGGCTTCTGCAGAGACCATACAGTTTCCACACAAATGAACACTTAGAATTGAGGAATGGCCTTGGACACAGTATAGAACAGCTGGCAGGTTATACACTTCAGGGTAACTTGGCTCCTGTTTGGGATGGGATGGATTTTACTTCTCACATGGGGAAAAAAGAAAAAAAAGAAAGAATTCATAGGAAATACCTAGACAAGTGCGAGAGCAGCAAGTCTTTCTCTATTCATCAGTAACTCAAGTCATAATCAAGTTACACAATTAGTTATTTCATTGAACAGCTAAGTGGCAATTTACTTTCCTCCTCAATTCACCAACTCTTCTGCATTTCTCGGCACACAGCGCTCTCGGTGCCAGGGCTTTCTGCAGCGGCACCCGCCTCGGGCACAGAGGGCTGCCCAGAGCTGAACCCCTCGTTTTCCACCTGTGCGTGGTAGGGGCACTCACCTCAGGACAGGCATTCCAGCCCCTCATCAGCAGGGCGGAGATGGGCTTGGGGATGGAGTAGCCGATGGGTGGTCGGATGTGGTGATAGGCCATGTCTGCTGCCGCCGCCGCTGCAAGCCCCACACAACACCGTTAGCAAACGGCAGCCACACGGGGTCCCAGAAAAACAACCTACTCACCACCAAAATACACCCCAGCAGGTATGGAAGTGATGAACCTGTAGATCATGGACTGGTTTAGGCGGGAAGGGACCTTTCATGGACATCAACTGCAACCCCCTGCAGGGAGCAGGGCCATCTACAGCCAGAGCAGGGTGCTCAGAGCCCCGGCCACCTCCCCTGCAATGGGGACAGGGATGGGGCAGCCACCACCTCTCATGGCAGCCTGGGACAGCCTCTCACCACCCTCAGCACCAACAATTTCTCCTCCTCTCCNCCAACAATTTCTCCCTTCTACCCTCTCTAAATCTCCCCTGTTTGTCCTAAATCCATGCTGTTCATAAAGGGACCTGAAGCAGTACATAGTCCTGAACAGAAACACGTTGCTGTTAACACTGAGCATGGTGAGCACAACCTAACTGAGCTTAAACCCTAAAAAAAAAAGCTTGGGGGAGGGGAAACAAAAGAAACAAACAACTACAAAAACCCAAAAGAGCCTTAGCCTTCAACTCACTTAAAAAAAAAAAGAAAAAAACCTTTGTTATTCCAAGAGGGTGACAGGTACACTCCAGCTGCAGATGAATTGGTAACAGACTCATATCTGTTTGAAATAACCCCTGGCTAGTTCTGATACAGTCTACAACAAAAATAATTATTAGTGTTTAGTAAAACCCTATCGAGTCCCTTTCATAAGTGCAAGCCACTGCTGACTGAGACAAAATTGCCAACACGTTTTATATGTTCAGTGAATCAAACACATGGTTAATTCCTCGCTTTCCTCTTCATCATTGTTTTTTTCTAAATCATATTTTGATCTCAGATCAAAAGACGAGTAAAATCCTTTGTTTGCCCGACACTAAAATTATGTGATAAGCAGGAATATGCAAGATTGCAACCATGAGATTGTAATAAGAAGGGTGTCATTTTTTTGTAGCTGTACCCCATTCTCATCACACTATTCGTTGGTAGAATAGATTCATTCCAGCCATTGTTTGTCCTCATTGCAGCTTTTGTCTGCATAGTGATGTTTCAGGAGGTTAATATCAGATAAATCCTGTGATATTGTAACTATGTGTAGATGGGAGCAGCAAACAGTCTAATTTTGGTTCCACTCTAACGAGGTTTGGAAGAGATAATTCAGATACTGTCTGACTCATCTTTTGCCCAGCAGACACGACAAAAAGAGGGCCAATGCAAATTCAGTTAAGATAACAATGAAAAATGTTCCTTTTTTTTTTTTTTCTGCCCAAGGTAATATAAGTGATATATTACCTACTGGCAAAATCTCGTCTTACCAAAGTTAATTGGGTTTATTCCATCTGTTCAATGGGATCAGGATTAGAAAAAGAAAGGCAGAAACACTCCGTATGCTTCTGTAACACAGCAAACCCACCAGTGCATCTGCTGGAGAGCCTGCATCCCAGCCCCGCAGCCCCCGAGGGAAACAGGGGCTGTTACCAATCCCACAGCACTCTCAGCCTCTAACAATTCCTGGCAGGGCCAAAATCTCAAGGAGTACAAAGGGTGTGGAAATTGTGAGCTGCTGTTGCTGCCCTGCCAATGTTTGCTGGTGCTTTCTTAAGTACATGAGAACAGGCTTAAGGAAGAGATGCACCAAGGATTGGGTTTACAGTCCCAACACCAATGCGAGGGACAACAGATCTGCAATTAGAGTGACTTGCTCATAACTCTAGAACTGGGTAAGGAATATTATGTAGCTCTGTAGTGAGTAACATATGAAATTATAGTGGGATAGTTCTATGTTTTTCTCTGAACACATAATCTTACCACTTAATAACAAAGTTCAGCTGGTTAATGTTACACAGTGTAGCTACTTCTTTCACTCAGAAACATTTAAATATGAAGCGAGTGAGCATCTTACCTGGTTTCAGGTGAGCAAATGGAATTTCACCTGTTAACAGCTCCCAGAGGCACAAAGCATAGCTGAAAACATCAGCTTTTATGGTGTACCTTGTACACTGGGTGAACACCTCAGGAGCCATCCAGCGCAGGTTCTGCACAGCAGGAAACAGCATCAATACATTGGCAGCATTCACTTCCTCAGCTATGCATCTCTTCCTGGACGTCTATCCTTGCTTTGCTCTCTTTTCTTACTTCCTTGCCTCCATTGGTCCATAAAAATAACTGATAAATTTGTGGGGAAATATTCACCTAGTTTTCAAAATCTAGTCAGCATATTATTGCACATGACACCCAACAGCATTAGCACAGCAGCTGCCTCAACCCCATAGAGCCCGAAGGATCAGGCTCGAAACAAGAGCCCAGTGCTAGAATAGAAGCACCCAGCCTCTCTCTGGAGGCTGCTTTGTCAGGTCTCAGCTGCCACATCATCCCAATTAACCCCTGCTGCAGCCGGCAGAGGGAAAACTGACAGCAGCTGTGTGGGGTTGGTGCCCTCTCTCTCGATCTCACTGCTTTCTGCAGAGGCCCAGATCTGAGGCTGCTTCACAAGCCACCTGCCCCTCACTGGATGACAAGCTCAGGGTAGTTTTGCTGATTTGCTGATCGTAGCTTCATCTACATTCTTTACAGGACAGCCCTTCTCAGAGAGTCATCATCCCACCCTGGCAGGACCCGGGTACTCCCTCCTCACACAGTGAGCGTGTCAGAGATCGTTAAAAAGATGATGGCCAAACCCTGGTTTTAACATCATCACCCATCCTATTCCACAACTGTCGTTATGATGATGCAAACTTTCGTGGAGTGATGCAGAATGCATTGACAATACTGACTTGTAAAGCTGACTCTCTGTGAACAACTTGCTTGTAATGGGAAAAAAAAACAACCCCGAAAGAAAACCAGTGCTGAATAATTAATTCCCCATTAGAAATAGGAACCTCCTGCCAGCAATGTCAGTATGTCAGTGGGGAAGGGTGGATTAAAACAGTGACACTTCACTAAGGATGTGGAGGACAATAGAGCTCCAAAGACAACCTTATAAAGCATTATTCTCTGCTGCAGAGATTATACATTCACTCATCCCTGCTATTAAAATGGCTTAAAGGAAAAAACCCAACAACCCCAAAAGAAATATTAAGAGAGATAAAATACAATATGAGTTCATATTTTCCAACACTTTTATTTCTAATAAAATTTTCTCCTGAACCAAGTTTGCCTGTATGCTTTATACTAATTATGTGAAGCAAAACAAGAAACAAACCCCAGGCTGTTTTGTCATATTGTCTTCATCCAGGGATTGCAGAAATCTAGATTCTGAAACACACAGAACAACAATAGAAAAATGACCATCGAGCCACTACAGATACCAGCCTTACTATACCAAAGTCTTGGTAAAAAGTGTTAGTTCTTTATTTCTTTCTTTATTTTAAATAACTCTGGAGTTCTGAACGTGCAGCAGAACTGTGATAGCTGCTTTTCAACACAGGGGTGTACAGATAGGGGGGCTTCTGAGCCCTGCATGCCAGAGCTGCTGCTGGAATAACTCGGCAAAGCTCCATCAACACCAGCAGCAGTTCCCAGCAGCTGCGGGTCCAGCTCAGAGCCTGTGACCTCACAGGTCTTTGTTGGGGTTAATGGGACTGTATCCAGGATTACCACGGCACTGAGCCCTGTGTTAAATGCCGTCCCACAGAAGCCTGTCAGTCTCAGAGTTGGGCCATCTAACCATGACAAGATCTTGCGTGGCTGTAATATATGCTACTTTTTGTGATAGATAAATAAGTCTCTGAGCAGGATTTTGATGCCTTGACACATCAGAAAAATACAGTTAGGCATGCTGCTGTTTGAATGAGTGCTGTCAGCAGGCGTGCCCATGTGGTCTGAGCCTTGTGCTGTCTCCTTGCCTTGGCAGGCGGGAGGACAGCAGCTCTGGGTCAGCACTGGGTCCCTCACAGACAGGTCCATGCTGCCATCACCCTCCTCCTTTGTGAAGCTGACGTTCATGCATCGATGCTGATCACATCTGTTGTGATACCGCACAGAAACATTTAATTTATAAATGTTTCTTTAAAACTCCTTACCTCCAAAATCAGCAACAACTGCGTGACCATCCTCATACAGGAGAATATTGTGACTGCAGGAAAAAAAAAGGTAATTGTTTAATAGTGTCTTAAAGACTGTTCATACCTAAACTCTTGCCGGGTTCAAATCACCTGCTTAAGTGGTTAAATGTCTATGGGTAACTCCTTTAGAGCTGCACCTCGTGTTTATTGTTAGAAAGTACAGTCACTCTGAGGCAAACCCAACAGCTTCATAAATGAGAATGTCAGTTCCTAATCAATACTAGAGCAAAACAATTTCTGTAATTAGCCATAGATCAAATATAACAGCTCTGTCCACCATGCGCACTGCATCTCAGCGACAGAACGGTAAAGATGATGTTTGAATACAAACAGTGATGGCCTTTAAATAAAATTACATGGACTGACTTTTTTTTTCTTTTTTAAGGCTTCTGTAAGTGTAAATTTATAGTAGTAATTCCTAATTTATGCCAAGATATGGGAGATCTGAAGAGTCCATTTAGAGTGGATCACTAGAAGCCATAAGAAATCCATGAAGCAGAGGGAAAAAAAGCTGACACACTGGTAAGTCCTGTTCAATTTAATAACCACACCTAATAATGCAAATGTTACTTTTGTGTGATAAAGGACCTTAATTTCTTAAAATACCTCCATTTGTTTCTGGAAAGAAGACACACCATTCATCCTGCAGCTCATCTCAGTGTCTAGGATGAAAGCTTTCCCCTGCTCACTCCAGTGGAGATTTGTCAGTGGCCAGAGGTCCTGGCCTCCATCCCTGTCCCAGTTCCAGTGTCCCTTTTCATAACACCTTTGAGCCTCAGCAGAGTACAACTGATGGTGGGTGCCAAGTTCCTTTAGACCTGAACTGTGGCTCTGGTAGAGTGCCAGATTTCCATCTGCTTAATATGTCAGGAGCACTTAGTGGTTTTTTTACTGTTTCACCTTATTGTCCATCAAATGCAGATTCCTTGGCATTGTTTGATGGATAAAATAGCAAGCATAAGCTATTGTTCGTTATTGGACATCAAAAGAAACACATTTTCCATTTATCCTTAAAAACTGCAGTGCATTTTGACTGCAGTGGTGAAACCCCTTGGTGGCATCTCCTTCCACAGCTCTTAGCAAACCGGTCCGTGTGGTTTGCCAGCAGAGTCTCGCCGAGGGGAACGGTGCCAGCCCAGTGCTGCCAGAGGATGCTGGAGATACTGGGTGAGGGCTGCCAGGCTGAGCCGTGTCCATCCCTGCTCTGCTCACCCCGCCCCCAGAGCTGCCCCTGTGCCCTGGGAAAGGCCCCGGGTTGCGGTGCAGTGCAGCAGGGTGATGCTCATGTTCACACCTTCTAACTGAACCACAGACAGCAAGAAATCCCAGGAAAATGTGGTATTCATGTTAGAGGAATACATTAGATTTTTATTTCAATATAAAGTCTTCATCCTTGCCCCAGACAGCTTCCCGAGCTGGGAAGAAAGGAAAAAATGCAGGAACATTCTTGTTTGGTCAGCACATGTACAAGGGAGTCTCTGTCAGGACATCTAGAGATCAGAGAAATGATTTATCAAAGATAATTACTTGTACTGACACCTATTAAAGTGTTTTGATTTCTGTGAAATCTTTGAAACCATAGCAACCGCAGGCCTCGGGGAACGTAAAGGATTGGATAACCAGGACTTTACCTTAGACTGTCAGCAGAGATATTTGGAGGCTTAAACTTAAATCTACTGGATTTGTCCTAAAACCACTAGAACCAAAGAGGTGAATTATGAGATTTGTTGGATGGTTTAAACCCATTTATTGAAGGTAATGTGAAGAAAATTCAGCCTTGTTTACATATTATTTGTTCAAAGATGATGAAGGACAAGGACAGAGTCTGGGAGGAAATCAAACCCTGCGTATGCACCCTTCTGTTAATTAGAGGATTTTAAAAATAAGCTTCTAAGTATGAACTGCAAAAAAAAAAAAAAAAGATTTTTACAGAGGACTATAAATATTTCTCAGCTATTTTATAAACGTGTCATCTTGTGAGCAGGCAGGCAGGAGAGCTGCCAACCACACCAACCAAACCAATGCGATCCGAACCGAACCATTTCTAACTCTGAAACTGTGGTACTGTGACTACAGCCTTGATAGCTTCAAATGAGAGAAAAAAAGTAACGTTACCTTTGGAAAAGAATGAGTTCTCATTTGAGGAGCTTTATTCTTGGTCTTGGACTGAACAGATAAAAGATTAGATGACACAGGTGAGAAAAGAATCAGCTCCTGAATTCTGGAGATTTAGAGTGGATCAAATGTAAGTGAAGAAGACAGAGGTTCCCAGCCTCGCAAGCAGAACATCTGCTCTGGAGAGATGCTCAAGCTGCACCAATTAGCCGTCCTCAGGGGCAGGGATAAGTCCTCTGGGCAGATCACCACGTGCTCAGGATTGGTATTCTTGTGCAGAAGTGCGTGCATGTGTTTGCCATCTCACTTGCAACCAGCTCAGGAATCTTTCACATGGGCAACTGCCTTCTGTTGACTAGGAAATCAATGTTTGAAACAATATGTGCTGATAGAAAATGAAATATCGAGGGTGAGACTCCGTAACCTTTACTGCTGAAGAGTAATGGAAAGAAGAAGAAATTCTGGTGTAGGAACTTTAAACCGATCTGTATGTATTTGGCATTTCCAGGGACATTTCAATTCAATTAATGTATCAGGGGACTTGGAGCAGTCCCAGGATCAGTGGGTCTCTGTCTATCTGTACACTGACTGCTGGAGAATATCAGTATATGGAGCTGTGGAGCTCTTCCAGCCCCTGCAGTGGGGAAGTGGACATATGAGCTGTGCTCCACGGTGGCTGGCATTTGCAGTGAGTACCCAACTCACGCTTTCGATGAGGAGAGAAGAATTTCTTCCTCGGAGAATTATATAGCCTTTAAAACAAGGGCTCCTCTAAAGTCACTGCCATAACTGCACCTTGATTGAACCTCAGGACTCAGGAGCCTCACTGCTCCAGCATCACCTGCAGTGGGATGGCCGTTGCCTGCAGAGAGATACTCTGGATTCCTGAGCTGGAGACCCTTGTTGAGGAGGAAGGTATCTGGAGGAAGAGGCTGTGACAGCACATGTAGCACAAACATGAGCTCCATCACGGGAGGGAAAACAGAGGTGGGCTGAATTTTGTCCACGTTTAAGAGCTGAGCTTCTAAGGCCCTGCAGACTGCATTCAAGTTAGAAACATGCATACATAGCGTACACTGGGGACACTTTGGGTTCTCTGCCTGTCCAGGCACTGCTGAAATCTCTGTTCTCTGAGAATTTAATATTCATTTGATGGTGATGATGTCTAACCCTAAAAGAAAACACGCTATTCTCCCTGAAGCTATCAACATACTACAGATACTTAAGCAAGTGACTTTCAAGCTCTTGGTCCTGTCTCCCTCATGAACATTCTGTACAATAAGATTCAGAGCTATAAGTCAGCTGAAGCTTCAGAACCACAAAATATTAATTAATATCCAGTAGTAATAATACTAATGGATCATTTTAATGAACCAAACACAACTAACTAATATTATTTACTCAGAGTCAGGGTTTTTTTCCAGAATAAACTTGCCAAGAGAAATCATAGAATGGTTTAGGTTGGCAGGAATGGTTCCAACCCCTGTAAGACAAAATGAATGACAGAAGCCAGTTTACAGTGTGACATTTAAAACAAGTCTGGATGAGGATTTATAGGAAAAATACGACAGGGAACAAATCTGCAATGACCTACAGCATTGATCTGAGCTGCACTCCCACGTAACACAGGACATTCAACTCCTCCAAATCTGCGTGTCAGTGTCAGAACTGTGGCTGAACAGGATCATATGTTTTGGAAAAAGATGACGTGTTCCCCGTTGGTGAGGCTGTCACTTTGCTCTGATGTTGAACAAGCCAAAAGGCTGTTTGGCTCTACTGGCAAAATGTTCCAAACAGTTACAGCACAACCCACGCTGCGCAGCCCTCTCAGGAAGGCTTTTACCTCGCACACACAGCGCACGCACCAAGTTTGTAACTCTTAATAAATCTGCAACTGACTTGTCACCACAGTGATCTACAAAACAAAATTCCTCCAGTTGACTGTGGCTGGGAAGCCTGTAAAGCTCAGGCTGAACACATACACAGTCTTCGGGGCAAATCTCTACTTATACCTATTGTACATACACACCAGACACATCATCTTCTCCACCCCCCTTATCTCAACACAAGTACCTACGATGAACATAACAGCACGAGAATGACAAGCTCAAGGACTTCTTGCTGCTTTTCTGCTACCCACTCAGATTTATCTGCAAAATGCATGTGTGCAAGTGTTAGAATTGCAGACAAAAAAGCACACTGGGATGGAGGTATTTGCAGAAAATTGATGATATCTAAACAGAAACTAGTTTAATGTCCCAAGAAAAATTAAGCCTGAAAGGTGCTGGAAATAAACTCATTTAGTAGGGCAGGCTGGGAAATAAGCCCAGGTATTCCCGGAAATGTTCAAGACTGCAACTCCTGATTTTTTCCCAAGTTAAGATGGAGAGCAGACATTTCATAATAAGCTGTGCAAAGAAAATGACAGTTTTTCCCCTGTAACTACCTAAATAACCTGACTGAAGTGTTCCATTCTGAATTCATCCTCTAAGCTGGCCTACATTACCAACTGCACAAATCCCGGGAGCCTACCTTCTTCAACTATCCAACACCTGCCTGCGAAAAGGAAAACCTTGACAATTCCCAGGGAGAATTTTCCCGAAGTTCATGCCTTCCTAGAAACAAACCAGAGCCGTAACTCCTCTGACAGCAAATGCTGCAGCGCGCAGCTCCCAGCCAGCCCTGCCGAGGTTGTGCGCAGGCTGCTCGCTAGAGGGGATGCGAGGCACGGTTTGTGAGCTCGACACATTATCTCCGGGTTTCCATCGCTGTGGGTCCCTGCGATATGGATCAATTACACTCTTTGGCAACACTTGCTGTAGATTAAATGCACATGTTAATTCCGGTGAGATAATTCAAATTACATTTGCTTTGCCAAAAGTATAGAGAAAAAGAGCAAACAGTTGCAAAGCCCGGGGAATGTTGGCGTAGATAATACTCTCTTTTTGCTGACTCTGTTATCTTACACAGGGCTACAAATTAAGATAGTTTTGTACATTTCTCGTGCTTGTCAATATGGTGTGGAACTAAACCATTTGTATGTAATAGGCTTTATCAGGTATACATCCTTTTTAAACCTTATTTCATTTGTTATGTGCCCAAACCTTAATGGACCGAGAAGGGAATAAGAAACATGGTAGAGAAGGAGAGATCCCTTCTCCCCTCTCACAGTCTTTTAATCCCCAGTAAGCACTAAATCAAATCAGTTTCTTTGACATTCTTTGTTACCTCCCTCAAAGACAGACATGTTCCCTGGTCATTTAGGAGACGCTGCTGGTTTTACGAGCGCGGTGACACTTCAGCTACAGCTTAGTGCATCTTCAAAACATTAATCTTGAAAATCTGCCGTTCTCCTAATACCAGTCCCCATTTCATGGCTTTTGACTGGACTGTGGAACTTGAAATTAAAGCTGCTGGCAGCAGTCCTTGCCTTCTGCAGCACTGCTTTATGGAGGGATAAAGAAGCAAAGGATTGAAGGTCTGTCAATCAAACTGACCAGAATTGAATCCAGTCCAAGATGTCTTCTGTGTTCTGTAAGGGGCTCAGTCTAATCTACTGGCAGGTTTTGCTGTATGAAATGAAACATTCTGCGAGATAAGGTTTGAAGCCAGCTTTGTAAACTGGTACTAGATGTCATACTGGTATTTCATTTTGCAGTCAGCCCAACTTTGGGGAAGGTTTTAGGACTAGATGATCTTGGAGGTCTCTCCCAGCTTGACTCCTCTATGATTTTATGAACCACATCTTGCCAGTGACCTCTCTCTAATCTCTCAGCATGCAACCTGCTCTTCATGCAACAAACTACACAGGAATTTGCTAGGGGATTCATTAATTCCCCAGGCCCTCAGTAAACACCTATATGCATATTTATACACATATGGGCTCTTGCTTCCGTGGCTCCACAAATGCCTTTCAAAAGCACTTATTTCCTGCTCCTGCCGATACCGAGCACACAGATCGGTGTGTCACTTTACTACAATGCTGACACATTTGACAGCATGTAGTTATCAGAACTGCAGTGTTCCCTCCCCATATACAAATGAATGTTAGCTACTCACACTCAGAACTGGCTACAGAAAGACCCTTCTGTTCATGCCAGCGTAGCAAACGTGGGCATTTTTGCAGAAGGTAGCTAAGCAGCCACAGTGAACCGGGCCAGCAACCTCAGGGGCCTTTCTCAGAAGCCAGAGGAAGCACTGAGTGTAACAGAGTCTTGGTGCAGTCTGCACACTGCTGGTGGAGATATTTCATCACCAGAGCTTCCTCGTGCACCATAAAGCAAGACAGTTGCATTCTTCTGATTGCAGTATTTTCACACACACCCTGCAGAGCAGGAGGAACAGGAGACTAAGAACCGTGTTTGGAAAATACCCCCCAGATGACAAAAGTGATGTGCTTTCACTGCTGGCTGTGCAGAAACAGGCTATTTTGAATCTAAATTTCTTTTACAGGCCCCAGTATTATTTCAGGTTCATATCTTGTTCAACACAACACTCTCAATTGAAGGTTTTTTACAGAAGAGGCTGAACTGTAATATATGAGGTTTTAGAAAACCTTAGTTTGAGGTCAGTAAATTGCAAAAAATAAGGGTAATAGTTTTCAAGTAAGGGTAGTTACTAGTTAGACTAAGAGGTGATCTGATTCACTTCATGCTGTTTACAGCTTCTGAGATCCTTTCTTCTCGCTGAGGATCATTGCAACATCAGCTCAATATTATAAATGGTTGTATCCTGCAATGGGCATCGATTCCAAGCGATATTACTGCGCACCAGCTTCTGATGTGAGCCATAGTACTTATTGATTTCATCAGTGCCCAAATTACTTTTCTTGTGATATTGACTTTTTTTCTACAAAAGCATATACATGCGAGCTGAACAGTCTTCCCATTAAAAAGTCTGACTCTCAGAACAGTTAAAAACATTTCTGTGCTGCCCTTCCAAACCCTGAGCAGCGTGTCCGACCCGTGTGCGGAGAAGCGCGAGCGAGCTAAATAAATCATGAGCCAGACCTGTCCTTGGACTCGTGTACAGGAGTCTCACCGAGCTCCCTGCAAGTGGAGATTTTCAACACCCCTCCTAACTGTGATGCTTGTTCAGGTGTAGAAATACAGATTTAATAGTTAAACACAACAAGTCCTGACTTAAAACCCTTGCTATGATTCCTCTGCTCTCTCTTCTGTTTGTAGAAGTATAAACCCCAGAAGACTGGTGCACCATAAACAGAAAGGTGATTTCACAAACCACCGAGATGAGCCCGAGCTGAGCGATGGTTTCTCAGCTGCATTCAGGGCTCCAGCCAGAGGATGTGACTTCCCTGGGGCTGCCCTGCCAGTGCTCCCCTCGGGGGGCAGCGTCGCAGGGTGTCCCACCCAGGGGGAGAGGACACGGTGTGGCGTGGCCAGGCTGCCTGGCTGGAGGGTCCCCTGGAGTGGCAGGGTGCCAGGGATGAAGGCATGGGCTTCACTGACCTGAGGGCACTCTGAGAACCGACTTCCTCAGACAGCGGAGGCTGAAGCCCAGGGGGCTGGGTGGGATGTGAACCTTTCTGAATTCATGATTTTAAACCACCCATCACGAAGGCAGGGGCAGGAAGTTCACTGTCAGTTACCCCTAAAAGGAAGGTAAACATGGTCGGTGAAGAGGGGCCACAGATGAGGTTCAGGATGTACAGGAGAGCTAATATTTATTTCTAGGCTTTCTAAAAGGGCTGAGTAAAATCCACTTAGTGACAGAACAGTAACAATGGATCCACATTCATTATTATGCTGGGAGGATGGCTGGAGATGTAAGCATTGCTTTCAAACTTTGAAAAAGCTTCATGGATCTCAGTTTCTTGGGAGAGACTTTGTAGTAAGTACAGAAAAAGCAAAATGGAAAGCAAAACTTGTGAAGAACAGATACCAGGAATTAATGAAACTGCAGCTTTGATTATTTTTCTTTGTTTCTACGTTTGATCAAGATGAAGCACAGCCAGCAGCCAAGTGAAAAAAGAACTCAGTGTGTGTGTTCTAAACAAAACATTTCCTGCAATTTGGAAAGATCAGCTCAACTGTATCAAGATTTCATGAAGCCAGTAACACTGAGGTAGTGCTGCGGTATGACGCAGGGCAAGGATTATTAGGATTATTTAGAAGGTATCTGTGACAGTCTGATCAGCAGGGAAGGATCTACATGCCTAAGAGAAGTCAAAATAGCTTTAAAAGTTGGACTTGCGAGAGTGAGAGTCAGGCAGCAGAGCTGCTTCTGCGAGCACATTTGTGCTCTGAGCAGGGTCCGCTCCACACAGGGACACAGTCCCTGTGTCCTGCACGCTGTGACAGTGCTGGTCTGTTAACTGACAGAGCCACAGCTCAGGAGTCAGCTGCACTTTTCCAGGCAGCTCAGAAATAAGCTGTGTGGTGAATATCACTTTTTCTAGGAGAAAAAGAAAATCCCAAGCTCTTACACACTAATTCATGTGGTTTTCAAACCACTGTGACAATATCACAGAATGCAAATACCTGTTGCTGCAGGGAGAAGACATCTAGCAGGGAGGCCAGTCACCAGAAAAGCTGAAAAGAGCTGGAGCAACATCTCCCCACATCTGCACCCAACTGGGCGTCCAGCAGGAACAGCCAGATGCTGTTCAGCTGCTCTCACACTTGCTAGAGGAGGTTCTGTATCTGGTATGGAAACTTGATGAGAAAGGAAACCTTTAAAATAACTGGGAAAGGGAGCTATTGCCACATCTGGTATCCTCTACAGCTCTCTAAATGTTGGACAGAATCAGGCTGAGGGACAGAGAGAAAATATTTGCTATTGACAAGTCTGCTGGTGAAAGACGGGTACTGTATCCAACATGCAGTACAAGAACATAGATCACAACTATGCAGGCAAAATATCTTTTGCCTATTGCAAAAGATCATTTAGCAGGAAAAGTGTATATAGAATCTGCTGAAAATTGATTTACCAACTCCAGGAAACCATTTCAATTAACTTAATTTTCTGCAAAGAACACACAAGAGGAAGCAGAAGAGCACCTGTTGCTTGCAGGTGAAGAGCAAGGCTTTTAGAAACGAGCATCACAAGCAGATTTTCAGACAAACTGGGATTATGGGGAAAGATTCACAGAACACTTTAGCTAGGTCAAAAGGTTCCAGGAACTCTGAAGATCAAGGTTTTTGTACAGCAGTTGCTGTGCCCTCATGGCACACGGCTTTTGAAGGGCTGAGCAAATGACAACATAAAAGTGCATGGATGTGGACACAACAATGCACACGATTCATCAACGTGTTGACTGGTCCGAGTAAATTCAGGAGAGTGAAAAGTATATGAAAAAAGAAATGAAAAAGTCGGCAGTGGGTTACACGATGAAAGGAAAATGAAAGTAATATTGATGGTCTCAACAAAAAAGCAGAACTTGCCCATATTAGAGCCGTAGATATGAGCAGGTACAGCCAAGTGAGGAACACAAATATCACCAGATAACAGTTTTTAGGACAGAAAAAAATTTACACTCTCCCAGCCAGGACTCCTATACATCACTGGCCTCAAGATTTCTAGCTTCACCTAAACCCAAACCTCAGGATGATAAAATTAATCATAAAAGTGCAGTGGGTTCATACAATGTAGCCATGATTCTTTTAGTTTATATCTAATCTGATTTTAGCTCCCATATATACTTTTCATCAAAATATTTAAGTGATTTTAGTATGACATGTGGAATTGTTTTGAGACCCCCACCAGAAGTCAAATGAAATTATGAATCAAACCAAGACTAAACTAGAGGGACCCTTGAAGGCTGTGCCCTGGGTGCAGTGTAGGCAACACGAATCATACAGAACTACAGACTTCTGTGGTCTTGCTTCAAATCTGACCTGTCAGTAGGAACAAAAATTACCACCGTTTCTCCATGTGAATAACAGGCACTGACCCCTGGTTTCACCTTCAGCCTACTCAAGAATTGTATAGGCCTTGGATAAACCCAACTTGATGACGCACGTGGCCGAGCCCTGGGTTGGCAGCTCGGTGGAGAAGTGGAAATAATGCACACACCCTTTGGACGCACGGTGCGTGAAGTCCTCCTGGCCAAGCAACGCCCGTGTGCCCATCCTGGTGCTGGGAGCATGGATGTATCCGAAAGCAAGGGATGGTCTCTGGGATGGCTCTGTCAGTCTGGTACCACCAGTGAATGCTACAGTTACTAATTCCCATTTTCTAAAGTAAAGATATAACCCACAGAAATCAGGCTTGGCAGGTACAGCTCAAAAATGCTGTTACTGGCTCTAGGGCACCTGGAAATTTGAAAACTAGAGATGAGAAATGAACCTTAAGCTTCTCTTCTGAGAAATACAGCAAGATAAATCTGATCTGATTTGATAGAAGGTGACTAATGAGTACAGCAGAATCGGAAATTAATTGTCTTCTGTTGAGGCCACACGCAGTTTGAAATGGTGAGACCGAGCATCCTTCTCGTCATGAAACCACAGAAGGAGAAAGAGAGAACAGAACCCGAAGCGCGTAATGATCCCGGCTCTGCGAGCGGTGGTTCTGCAGGTCTGCCGGCCGCGGGGGCAGGAGGTGGCAAAGCACGTTCGGCGCGTGTCCCCTTCCCTGAGAACAGGGCCGTGAAAAGAGCCTTCTGCCTTTAACACACTGTGGGTTTAATGAAAGGCAACTGCTATTTTGAGATTTCGTAAGGGATTTTATAACAAAGAGGAGTTGCAGACACCATCCCCATTACCACCAGGCTTTCAGCCCCTCTTTCATCTTTCTCACTAAGCCAGTGCTCAGAAACTTTTACAGATAGTTAGAGTCATCAAATAAAGGTTAGTTGCTCAAAGGCTTGGTCCAACAGTGTTCAGCTGTTATGGCTTAAATTAAATTGATACTAAAATGGTCTCTTTTTTATGAAAGTGCTATGATCATTGTGGCTACAATCCCTCACCATGGTGTAAGGAGTAATAAGCTGATCTGTGTCACTATTGCTGATGCTGTCAGAGCTTCTTTTTCCAGAACTGGAAAGCAAAATAAAACTCCCAATTATTCTCCAAATGGAAGGATAACCCCTTTTCCAGGGTAGAGACATGAAAGATTCATTTTCTTCTCTGTTCTGTCAAGCCGTATCGCAGATTTATTTAATGCAGTATGTGCATTGCATTAGATTTCAGAACTCACAAAGGCAGTTACGAGCTATCTGGGAATTTAAGGTAAAAAACTCGAGGCTCCTCTGAAGCCACTGGCAAAACTTAACACAGAATTTCACTCTCGGTCTTTCTCTTAAGTTGTTGCAAAGATTTTCATCTAGTAATTGTGCCTGCGGGCTGACTGGGACTCATGCTGAATACACGACTTCTGCTCTCACACCGAAAAGTTTCAGAAGTTAAGCTACTCTCAGCACCACACATCAACCCACTGATGTCCTCATAGCAAATTATCTTTTGACCCTCACAAACATGATCTAGTGAGAGTTCTGTGCAGCAACAATATGCCTTTTGGCTCTCGAGGGAGATACTGTTTTGGATTTTCTTTTGTGGAAAACATGATTTAAAATCCTTCAGTGCAGAACTGTTTTCTAACAGCCAGCAGCAACAAGGCATCAAGCTGAAGCACAAGGACTATTGCTGGATCTTTGCTGTCCTAAAAGTGGCACAAACTGCAGCATCCAGACCTGGGGCTCTTGGCTTGCACCAAAACTGGGGCAAGAGCTGCAGCTTCAAAAGTGCATCTCCCTCTGAGCTCCAAAGACCCTCCAAGGAACCCCAGCTATAAGGAGGAGAGCAAGAGGTGGTGGATGTGGATGGTCTGCAATGGAGAAGTGAGGCAAGTACAATCACAGGGAAAGAGAACGGGGCAGTAAGAAGACATTCTTCCAGCCTGTTGTTTTTACAGGCTGATATGCAGGCTGCTTTCACTGCACAGCAAACTCCAGCCAATCCACCTTATACTTTTGAAAAGGGACACTCACTGTGCTCTAAACAGCCTTTTTTCCATAACGTTTCCACAGGCATCTAGGACTGGTGGGGGCACGTTGCTCTTACCAACAGCTTTGCTTTTATTTTTCTTTTTGAGAAAGAAAGCTAGAAAAGTAGAAAAGCTCTGTCTGGTGCCAAGCTTTCCCCAGTAACTTAACCCATTAGAAATCTCTAATATCAATAGTCTCTCATTGCTCTTAATCCAGACCTCCTTCTACAAGATGGGTAGAAAGAAACAGTCTGATGAATTCAGTTATTATGGGAAAATATTTACAGTAAAAGAGACAAAACAAAGGGAAGGAGATAAGTAAGGAAAGTGGCAAAGTGTTGTTTGGAATCAGTGTTATGTGAAAAACAGAATTCTCAGTGGAAAATTAAAAATTCCAAACAAACAAGGGTTGGCAGGAGACTGTCCTTGCAGGACAGTAGAGAAAAGCCTTTGTGGGGAATTCAATCATCAGGAACAGAAACCAATGAATTAAGTGATCAGCACTTTGTCATTTCCGTTATTAAAAAATTAGAGTCTTCACAATAACAGGAGGTCAGGACGGAGCATGCTGCACTGAGGAAACAGCGAGAGGCGGAGCCGGAGCTGAAAAAGCCTTTGCTGACAGTATAAAGAGCTGACTTAACTGGGGACAAACCCCTAAAGAGTGGAGAACAACAGTAAATGGCACCAGTAACACAGCAGGGATGAGAGGCTGGGCAGCTGCCAGAGGTGGAGGAGCAATGATGCTGTGAGGGGATCCAGAGGTGCAACATCTGCTGCAGCAAAGCACCTCCTGGTTGTGGGGAAGCCTTCGCCCCACTGATCCTGGGGATTCCTGTGGTCCCAATGATTCTGGGAATCCCTGTGGCCCCACTGATCCCCGGGGATTCTCTGCAGCTGCTGCAGTGCTGCAGAGTGGGGAGCATGAGGCTTTTTGGGGTCCCTCACTGCCCGACCGGCCCTGGCGCTGCTCAGGATGATTCCCACAGGCACAGGCTGAGCTGACAGCATCGTGAGCAACCGGAGCCAAACCCCACACGGTTCCCACGTGCTTTCCCTGCTAAGATTTCCCTGAATTCCTCCCAAACCACTCAGACCTGGTTACTGCAAAGCTCTGCAGTCAAATGCCTTGATAATGAATTGTAATTAGCTCAAAATGGATTAAAAGAGAATTTGAATTGCACTTAAGAGTTTGACTGTCCTAATGTGTCCCCCTAATTAATGGAACTGAATAAGTGATTTCTATGGACTGTTTCTTTTTGCATCGACTTGGAACATTTTACAGAGCTTAACATTATAGAATAAAAAGTGGGGAACAGACATTTCTTGTCAACAAAATTTTACTTGTTCTTATGGAGATGAATCCTTCAATTGTTCATTTTTATTTTTGAGATTTATTTGATATGTAGAATTATGTTTTTAAAGCTTCAAACTTGAGTTAGAATTTAAAAAACAAAGTATGTGAAGTAGAAAAAAAGTATAAATCTCAAAATGAAGCTTTCAAAAGCCTCTGAAATGTGGTTCAGGCTTTTTTAGGCTAAAATAATTTTGATAGGTGACATGGTTTTTGAAAGTATTTAGTCAATCCAAAGTGCATTTAAAATTCTCCGACACAGAAATGTTGTGTAGCCCCGCTGCAGTGAAACTGCAGAACATGGCTGATATTAATAGAGCTGGATTAAGCCTCCACTTAGTCTACAGAGATGAATGTGACTGATCAGCAATACCCTTCTAGAACATCACAGGCTTATCACAGCCGTCCCAAGCAGCGCGTTTCGGAGCGCGACGGGCTATGGAGCGGGCGGTGGTGGACAGCAGCCCTCTCCGTGCTCCCAGCAGTTTCAGCACGAGCAGATGGATGCTCTTGTGCATTGGAGCAGACAAATAAAGCAAAGTGTGCTAAAATTTGTGGTCAGAGCATAAAGCAGAATTTGTGCTAATATTGCTAACCCAGGGCACATAAATCCCAGAAGACTGGTCTGAAGTGATAAGTTTGTAGACTGCATTTTTCATGCTCAAAGAAAGAAATGTGCAGTTACTTTTGCATTAGGGATCTGATTTTCTTTACAGTCTGCAAAGATACTTCTTTTGTAACCACAAATAGAGTTACTCTTTTGTTTAAAAAATGAGTTCAGGAGCAGGTACCCATTTTTTTAAAGTGCCCTTTTGAACCTTTTGAAGTTCTCTGGCACCGAGAGAATTCAGGATGCTCTCACTGCACACGTGCCTGGCTCTCACATCCACCACCTCGCGCTGCTGCCAGAGACAGGGTGCTGAGCTGGGCGGGTTTCAGCTCGCACCCTGCAGACAGATTTATACCGACTCAGACCAACTCCTCCTTACGCTTCCAATCCCAAGAAACCTCCCATGTCTCGAGGGCACAGAGAAGGCTGGAAGCTGCTCCCCTCGTGGGTGTCCTCCACAGAGCTGTCAGTGCAGGAGCAGGATCAGAGCCCCTCCTGCGCGCAAGCCTTGCTGCTCTCCTGGAGATGCCAACAGCCATGGCCAGGACACTGCTGGATTTCACACCAGAACCCTGAACACAGTCTCACAAACAGTTCACTTCTTCGCTCAGCAAAGGGGGAAAAGAGAGCTCTTTTCCCCAAAAGAATGAGGGCCTTTCACAAGGAATCTTTCACTGCAGCTATCAGTGTCACTGCGAAATGAAAACTTACAGCAAGCTGCAGGAAAATGTGATTTATTACATCCCCACAGCTCTGCGGGACCAGCCTCTCGAGGTATCAGCCAAAGGAACATTTCTGTAATTTTTTTTGAAAACACGTAGTTAAGCCAGTGAAGATGGAAAGGTGTGTGCCTGACACGGACGAAACCCCATTTTCTAACTCACTTCATACTCCTTCCTCAACACCTTTTCTGTGTGAACCTCTGGCCACAGTGCTCGTGCGTGGGGAGGAGCTGCTGCCAAGCGAAGCGCTGTGGCTAAGGAGAGCAGCAGCTCTTCAGCACTAACTTTCTTCAGCTGGTGGCTCTTCTTTAAGTGCAGCTACAGGTGACTTTGGTTCCCTTCCAAGCTGCAGTCAGTGCAGAAGGGCTGACCTGAGCAGTTTCTGAGGTAGACACAGCACAAAAAAGTCTGCTCAGCAGAGAGGATGTTTCCTGAACATTGGTGGGCCAGACTTGAGGAGATACTGGATTTTAGCAGTTGCATTTTTCAGTGATGACAAAGTTTGGGATAAGGAAAGAAAGAAGCTTACCTGTTCAAATCCCGGTGTATGATCGGCTGCGTGAGGTTGTGGAGGTACTCCATGCCTTTGGCAACATCGATGGCAATGATCAGTTTAGACTGTAGATCAAGAGTTCTGTTTTGAAAACAAATTATATTACTCAGAGTTAACAAACAGACAAAAAGTGACTGTAAATTATTCTTAGCTGTAAATCATGCATTGCTTAAATATAAAATAATGTATTCTAAGCATATGTAATGCAATGTAAATACATATAATGTAAAATAATCCGAGAACCCCAGCATGGAGGGGTGGGAAGGGCCCTCTGGGGGTCACCTGGTGCCACCCTTTGCTCCCCCCAGCAGGGTCACCCAGAGCAGGGGGCCCAGCAGCGCAGGGTCCAGGCGGGGTGGGAATCTCTCCAGAGCAGGAGACTCCACAGCCTCTCTGGGCAGCCTGGCACAGGCTCCCACCCCCTCCCACCAAAGAACTTGCTCCTCCTGCTCAGGGGGAACCTTCTGGGGTCCAGTTGGTGCCCCTTGTCCTGTGGCTGGGCACCCCTGACCAGAGTCTGGCCCCACCTCCTTGCCCCCCAGGGGCTGTTTAGACATCGATGAACGCTGAGAAGACACCAACAATAACAATTGTGTGATTACTTACTAATTTCAGTTGCACACCCAATAATCTGAATCAGAGCTATTTTTTTCTAGTGTGTTCCTTTACCATTTTTTACTGAAATGAGTAACCTTTATTTCAGCATAGATTGACTAGTCTTGTGAACCCTACACCACAAGCCCAAGGAGGGAACAAGCAGGGTACCTCTTCTGCTCATGGAGCAGGGAGAAGAGTGATCCTCCAGAAATGTACTGAGTGACGATGGCAAACTGACTGGGGTCATCCAAGCAAGCGCCCACAAACTGGATGACACATGGATGATTCAGTCGGCAGAGAATGGAAACCTCACGGCAGAACATGTCCACGTCGGATTTGGAGCAGTAGGTATTGGCCCGGTATCTGAGAATTTACAACAGAGAAAACAGCAAGGAAAAAATATCATAAAATACGGTGGGGTTTTTTAATACTTCAAATTAGTCATTAGGCAAAGAACGTGGGAATGTCTGACAAACTTACCGCTTGATTGCCACAATTTTATTTCTGCATCGTCCCTTATATACTTTTCCAAAAGACCCTAAAATGGTTTAGGACAAACAAGCGTAAAGATATTTATTATGGATGTCAGACATCTCAAACTGATGCATTCTTCTTTCTGGTACCTGAGCCGATGATCTCATGGAACTCTATTTCAGAGAGCTGAAGGTGGAAATGGGATGGCAAACCAGCCCGGAGGAGGAGAACGTCTGCCTTTTCTGCAGAAGAAAACACTTGTCATAGAATCACAGACTGGTTTGGGGTGCAAGGAACCTTAAAGATCATCTGGTTCCACCCCTCTGCCATGGGCAGGGACCCCTCCCACTAGAGCAGGGTGCTCAGAGCCCTGTCCAGCCTGGGCTTGAACACATCCAGGGATGGAGCATCCACAGCTTCCCTGGGCATCCTGGGCCAGGTTCTCACCACCCTCAGAGGGAAGAGCTTCTTCCTCCTGTTTGTAAAGCACAGGGTCATGGGGAAGGACAGAACATAAGCAGCATTTAACTCCACAAAGCTGCTGGGCAGTGAAAGATGATTTTCCTCCTGTACACTGGTGATGATAATTCCTCTTCTTTCAGGAACTACAGTAAACCCCAATAACAGGAAAAAAAAAAAACCTCCAAAAGCTACCACTGCCTTGGGCTTTCTTGGTGTAAAATCTTACCCCTGATGAGCACTGTCCCAGAAGAATATTCCGCTGGTACTGTGTGATGGTTGCGTAACATTTGTTACACAGGGGATCAGTTCCTTTTCTCCTGCATCACTAGTGATCATTCCTAGTGCAGGGGATCAGACCCACTCTTTAGTGACAGGTGGAATCCAAATTTTGTAACTTAGTTTGCAAACATCTCTACCTTGTTGATCTTTTAGGTTTATGACTAGAAAGTTTACCCAAATATTTCTAAACGGGACATTTTGATGCTTTTATGTAAAGGATGTGAGGATTTGATTGCATCCAGAGTGAACATTTGAAGTGGAAAATTGGAAGCAGCACAAAAATTGAAATATGTTAATGTATAAATATTAATCTGAATGTTTTGCCCTTGTGTGTTTCAGATTAACACAAATTACTTTTTGGATAAAATTTTTCCTGTAAAGATAATCCAAGCACTTTACAGTGGAATTAAATACAATATTTGTTTGTTTTCATGGGTACGTGTGTATTTCATGAGTAGAAATTCACATTCACATCCTTCCCATGAAGAAATAAAAATAAATATATTATTCCAAGTAAATCAAATAAGATAAAGACAGGAATTATCATGATGCTGAGCAACCAAGATGAGCCTATTCTTTCCTAAAATGATCCTAGGGAAATACAGCTGCTGCTTGTGCACATCATTACACTCTGAGCAGTGAAAATTCCAGGAATAATGAATCTTGTGCAGTGTGCTGAGTCTGACACACACCTTGGGGAAAAAGGCCATAAAAGTTCAAGTTTTTCCATGCCACTGACAATACCTTTAGTCATGCTTTTAATCTTCCCTAGAGGGGATGGAACTGAGACGTAGGAACCATCTGAAAGAGAAGAACAGAATTCATTTTATGGAACTTAAAACCAGCACAAGGATCTGTACCAATAAACCAGCGAGGCCATGATTGTTGAAAGAATGAATAAAAAAGGGGTGAAAAAGCCCAGGGGCACAGGGACACGTGCGAGCACCGTGCCGTGCTGCTGCGTTCTCGCCAGTGCTTTGTGCACAGCTTCACCGGACGCGGCAGAACGACACCGTTGCTGGGGTTCCAGGCGGCCAGCGGAGCCTCCTGTGCCAGCTGGGTTCTGTTCAGGAGCTCAGGTCAGAGTCACCAAGGCTGACAGCTGGGCAGTGAAGGTGTCACACTGTTTAGTTCACTGACTGGACTTTTCAAAAGACCTCAGCTTTATCCATGCACCAGAAATTCCTTCTCTTATTTTTCTGCTTAAGTGGGAGCTGAGTTCTTTGAATAACCAGCATTAAAACATCTGCATGCGTTCATTGCTTGCCCAAATAAATTTCCAGCACGCACAAACAGAGTCCCCTAAAGGTTGGCTTACACTTGAGATACACTGCACCTAAACCTGGAGCTTGTCACACGATGGAGGAAGCAGGCTGATCCTGCTGCTGACTGTAGGGTTTCTCCTGGCTCCACAGCAGGGGTGTCCATGGCCAGGAAGAGCCCCAGGGTGGACATGTCGACCCTCTCAAGGCTGCACAGTGTACCTGCTTAACCCTGGCGTCGGTGTTCTTGGCACTTCTCATTTAGTTGCCAGTACAAATGAGTATTTTTGTAGCAAAAAGGGTAATTAATTCTTCCCTGGGGGGAAATAGATATCCAAAGATATCAAAAAAGATGAAGGGGACTGGGTACAGAAATAGACCCAATGTCAGCAATCGAGGAAACATCAGAGCTAAACGACACAAAGAGAATGGCTAAATGAGGTATTAAGGATGTAAAAAGGTGGGAGTAATGATTACTGGGAATTGATCTTCATCTCACAGCTTTTACCTTTTCTTTCTAGTGACTAATACAAAGTGACAACTCTATTTTAAGATAAAGGAAGACTTTTGACATAAATAGAAGGTACCTGGAAAATAGCGATTCTTGTGACACTAATTTTCTTTGTGAACTGATCCAGAGCTCCCTGGCACCAGTGGAACATTTCCAGGGACTCCAGCAGTCTCTGGATCAGACCCTTCAGCTACAGAATGTCAGACCATACCTCCTCCAGGCTGTGAGTATTCGTTACAGGGCGAGTCATCCTGTGGTCTCTTATAATGCTTCAGGAGGGTCACAATGGCATCATGACCTAAGAAAGAAAGGAAATGTAAGGATCTGTAACTTGTCTTTTCATTTTGCTCCTTGATTGATTTAGACAAAAGCAGGAGATTACAAAAAAAACGTACAGTGTGCCTGTAAAACCTGTAAGCAGAGGTACAGCGGCACTGTTCCGACACATACTGTGGTTTAACCGTGGGAATGGGGGCCCACGTCGACCAATAAGAACAAGTGTGCCATTTCCACCAGTCCACCTAATCCCACAGTGTGACATATGGCAACAGAAGAAAACCTGCCACAGAAAGCCTGAAATGGAAGTTGACAACAGTCTTCAGTAGGCCTGACAAGGAAAACCAGTGCCTGAAAACAGTTCGGTTTCGGTGCCCCGAACAGGACCAGATGTGCACACCATGTTGCTGTGGGCAATTGCTGCCCAGGAACTTAGTGCTCTGGCTGGGGTTCATCACTCCTTGCAATGCCTCCCAGTAATCAAATTAAACCTCACGTGTGTACCCGAGGGGAGGTGGCCTTTTCCAACAGGCTGCAGGTTTTCTGTTTTGGCAGCAGATTTTGGCAAGGACTCCTTGAGCTTGTGTTGAACTAAACGGATGTTTGATAGAGCACCTGAGAAGAGGCTGTTTTTTATAACCCTTCCTGCCCAGAGCTGGATCACACATGGTGAGAGCTCTCAGTCTACCGGGACCGAGGGGTTATTTTGTAGTGTTCCCTCCTTCCTGCACTGTTCCTTCGGATTTTGTAGCAGAAAGCAGAAAATTGAAATACCTTTCTCATAAGCCCACATCAGACAGGTCTGCTCATCCTTTTCTCCACTGGACCTGCTGGGATCACAAGCTACCAGGTTCATATCGGCCCCATTATCCAGTAAAAACTGCACCAGTCGAATATGACCGTGGTAGCAGGCACAGTGCAATCCTAGAACGTCAGAGAAGCGTGGTAAGCACAACTGACAGAACATCACAGCAGGACTGGCAGAAAATTGATTTCCTTGATAAAGAAATATATTATCAAAAAAATACCTGAGGAAAGAGGTGAAAATAAAATATTAATGACTCAAGAATGTTACCTGTGTGTCCGTCTCTTCCCTGATGATTGACGCTTACAACGTTCTGGTCAAGAAGATATTTTACAAGTTCTATGTTCTTTCCATAGGTGCAAGCACTGCAAAAATCAAGGGAGAAGTGAATGCTATAGTCCTTAAACAGACAAATACTCCGGGCAGCCAAAAATTTAAAAGGAATTACACAGAGATACAAATGTAGTAATAAAGGATCTTTAGAAATGAGCAGACCCATGATTCATCCACTAAAGCATGTTCATTTCTATTGCTTAGGAAAAGTTCTAATTATTGTTGTATAAATTAATTTTGCCTGGATAATATGCAAAGTTAGCACAGTCTGTTTTGCAAAGAGCCTCTTAAATTCCACTTTACATATAGCAGCAAGGCCAAAGTGTGCTCTGCCACCTCAGTTCTAATGTAGAACATCTAGACCCCAGCAGGTTTCGAGGCAGAAGAGGCTCTGAGCTCAGCTTCCAAACAGGACAGAAAGAGGAGCCATTTTTCATCCAGGTGTTGAGGAGCCCAGTGCCTTTCCTACCTTTCACTCGCTCTTTCTCTCCCCGTTCACTGTCTGGTTCTACCTCTCACGTCAGCTCCTCTCCTGTATCTCAGGATACAAACACCCACGTCGAGCTCACTGCTTGCTTTGCTCCTCACCTGTAACTTTGGGTGTTGCTTCATGTACAAGGGGAGTTCCACTGATTATGGCATTTTAAACCTCTCACCTGTGGAAAGCTGTTTCACTGAAAATATTTTCTTTAGTGAGACTTTCTGTTCCGGAGAGCTGAATGATCTCCTTGACGACTTCAAACTTCCCGTTGTAGCACGCGCTGAAGATGAAGGAGTAAAGAGTCGTTACCATCACCAGCTCTCTAATTAGTCCCAAACCACGTAAAGCAGAGCTGCTCCGCCTGACTCACAGGTGCAGCGGAGTGTCTCCATAGATATTCACCACGTGGGGCTGGACTTCGAAGCCGCTCTGCAGTAAGAACTTCACTATTTCGTGGTGTCCGAATCGGGAGCAGAAGTGCAGAGGAACATGATCTTCATTGTCCTGAGCGTTCACTGCCATTTGACCCAGGAAGAGACCAAGGAAAGTATTTTATACTTCACATCGCTGTTTCGGGTATTTAGTAGTGCTTTGTGTTGTGCCCAGAGGTTTTGAAAGCTCCTGGTAAGATATATATTATACATATGTAGGTGTGTAGCCCTATTTCTTTAAAGCTGATATTTCTGTGAACTTTCCTATCAAAACTACACTAGTCAGGGCCATCTGAGTACACTGCTGACATGATTTTTCAGTCAAAAACACTTTAGAAGAGAGTTATGGCAAAAAAGTAGACCATGTTGACTCAGGAATTACAAAGGAAGAGTGCAGGGGGAGAGTTCTTCTAATTGAGATTTTAAAGTATTTTTATATTAAACTGAGCATGGACAACTGTCACTGCAGCCAGAGACTGAAAGCTGAGGTTGCCTTACAAGTAAACAGTAAAAAAATGAGCAAATGCTAAGTTCTTGTCTGGAACAAAATGGAGTGCTGCAGAAATTATTCTTAGCACTGAGACTTAGGCTTACAAGAAGGAATCAGAAGTTAGGAGGTGATACTGGTGTACCCCAGTTTTTGCTTCCTTCTACCATTTGGAAATTCTAAAATTGAAAACTGAATTTCCTGTCAGAAGCAGTAACACGAGTTGGTAGCAAGCATATTGACTCAGTAGCATGAAAAAAATCTCTAGGAGTTTGGAAGATGTGAAAAAAGAAGGAAGAAGTTGTTAAAAACAGAAATGAGAAATTCCTTGCTAAATCAGTCTGTACAAATCTCAAAGTGATTTCAGTGACAGCAGCTTGCAATGGCAGGGTGGTGTCTGAGATAAATTAATGATCTCAAAATGACTTTGGAGCTTAAAAGGAACCTGATCAGTACTTCAAGAAATGTGCTTGAAAAACCTTATGTGATTTTTGAAAATGCACAGAGTCTACTTAGTCCTTCCCTGCAGTGTTTACATTAAAAACCCGATGAGTTTTGCATCAGGAGAAGGGGTTGTCCGTGTAGAGATCTGGTCTGTGTACAGCTCATGGGAAACACGAGAGCTTGTGCTGGTAGATACACGGGCAGCACGTTCCTCCTGTATGTTTTTCTTATATTTTGTGGTTGGGTTGAACAACTTCAGCTGTTGTTAGACTGCAAATGTTGCTCTACTTCAGCAATATTCTGACCTTTTCAGGCCACTGGTCACTGTTTTTTCTTCAGTTGCCACAGCCTGAAAGCTGATCAACAAGTCAGGTTATGTTGAAAGAAATAGTTTTCAAGTGTGTGACACCAATTACTGGTCTGCACAGAATACTGCCAAAACGTCTTCAGGCTATTTCACCAATTACTTTCATTCCTAGGCATTTAAGTTATTCCTCCGCTGCCGCATTTATACCAAGTTTCAAAGTGTGCTACTTTCTGAGGAGCAGACTCCCTGCTTCCAGCCTCCTTTTTCTTTTCCCGATGCTGAAGATTCTGATTTTAAAGTAAAGAATCTGAAACTGTGTCCCAGATTCTTTTCCTTTTGGAATAAACTATCCGAACCTCCCACTGCCTTGTTACGGTGGGAGAACGTCTCTCCTTTTCCCCCTTTTTATTATAATTACATCAGTTCAGTGCACACACAGAGACTGACACATCAAGAGCTCACTACTGAAAAAAACACTTACAAATCTGAGTCATGCTGTTTCCCCCTGCACTTTTTTTACCACGCGAGTAGGATGTGTGCACTGTAGGTGAGACTCAGAGAATGTGGCAAATTTCTACTGTTAAAATCGAGCAAAGACAAGGAAGTTGGGGAGAAACAGTCTGTGCCATGAGCAGAGTGGGAACAGGGGTACAGGATGCGGCTGCTTTTGTCCCCGCTGGACATTCTGCACAGGGAAGAGCCCTCGTGGGGTTTTGTCCCCGCCCCGACACTCGCAGCAGGGTGACAGTGCTTTACAGGGTCAGTGCCCAGCACTGGAGGCTTGAGAACACAGAACTGGTGGAAAATGACCACTCTGCTGTCCCCCCCCCCAGGCCATAGAATCAGAGAATGTTTTAGCCTGGAAAGCACCTCTAGAGACCATCTGGTCCAACCTCCCTACACAAGCAGGGACATCTCTACCTAGGGCAGGTTGCTCAGAGCCCTGTCCAGCCTGACCTTGAATCAGCCATCTGACTGGTGTCAGTGTGATCTTGGAACAGATGACATGAGCAAAGAACCAGTTGCTTTGAGCACCCTGCTCTACTGGGAGGTGTCCCTGCCCATGGCAGGGGTTGGACTAGATGGTCTTTAAGGTGCCTTCCAACCCAAACCATTCTATGAGGATAATAAAGCATGTGCTAAAAAGCTTCAATTTTCTGTGGAACTGTTTATGAACCATTTCAATTTCTCATCTGAATTATTTTAAATTATTTGCTGCATAATTTTGACTTAAAACACTCATCCGTATCTCATTCACTAGGAATTCACTGTGCATTTAAGTCATTTTGCTTGGAGATGCACACCACACAGCCACTCGTTCTCTGACTGAACCAGTGTCCTGGTAGTAAGCTACTGCTCTATGCTAGTCTTAATTTTGTTTTCTGCTGCTGTTTTTCGTCTCCAGTGCACACAAGATAACTATCCAAGCATATTTAAATGGAAAAAACCTCTCCAGATGCTATTTTTTTTGTTTCAGTTGCCCAAAGATGACACAGACACACGTGGAGTACATGTTAGGAAGCTAAATTCAAGAATCAAGGTACAGCTCTGTCTATAAAAAGTAAAGTTCTTCTTTTTAAAATAGCTTTTCTTACCATCAGCTTTGCTTCCCTCTTCCATCAAGAGCTTTGTAATGTTGAGAAAGCCTTTGGCAGAAGCCAGGTGGAGAGGTCTGTCTCCAACTTCACCACTGGCATTCACATCAGCTCCAAACTTCAGCAAGAGGTGGGTTACCTAAATATTTCAGTAAGGCTAATTAAAATATCACAGGAGAAACAGTCTTTTGACAAAATCAGAATACTGCATTGGGTGATACTGTGTGTGGGCATCTCTGAAGGTAAATCAGGGAGAAGAGATTCAATAGAACACTAATTTTAAAGTTATGTATCTATGAAAACATTGAAATTCTCAAAAGAGGGGCTCTTTCATTCTCTGAAATGTTGTGGGTGGTAAAGGCTGGACACAGACCCACGTATTTGTTTAACTGGCCAGTCAGCATAAGGCAAATGCCCTCAAAGCTGCTGCTGTGCCTTCCTCGGATCACTGTCTCTTACCACAGCAGCTTTTAGTGTCATTTCACAGGACTGTGACTGTTTGGCTTTTGGCAAATAAGCAAACTAATTTCTCAGCCCAACACACCAGGGGTTTAAAGTTACTGGGCGATGAGGTGCATATGTATGGAAAGCAGCATCCATGATTCACATCCTTGCTGCCCTCAGCCACAGAGCTGGAGCATTTTCAGTCATATGTGCATCTGGACTCTGTTCTTTCAGAAGATTTTACTACTCAATGCACTCAAAGCAACATGTCACCAGAATGAAAAATGTGCTCTACCTAGAGGTCATCCTTTGAAACTCGCCAGGATACACGCTTTTAGCCAAAGAAAGGTAGAGGGAATGACTTGCATAAGCCAAAATAGGCCCATTACCACATTTCACATAAAAGGGCCATTTGGGGCAAGCGACTGGACGGGGAGATTAACCACATGTCAGTTATGCTCCAGTAAAAGAAAGAATTGGGAGGTTGAATGCCAGCTTTGGTCAGAGCTTCATATTCTATTTCAAGTGAGTCTGTGATCTGTGTGAATGCAGCAAGCACAGCTGGACTTGTCATGTGCATGGTACCTCACAGAAAATCCTTCTCTCTAAACTATCATTTTTCCATTAACTTAAAAGAGGCCATAATTCAGTTTGTGAATGCCACAGAAAACCAATAGAATTGACATTTAGTTATTACTGGGAAGTGATCTTCACTTCCTTGAAGAGGTTTAGGAAAGTAAACTCACATTCCTCATGCAACCTCTGAAATGTGGGATGAATAAACATCAAATGAAAGATGCTTCTGTGTCCAGGTCTGTTCACAGGTTATCAAAGCTAGCAAGACAATCAGTTATTTCGAGAGGTCTAGAGGGGAAGACACCGATTTTTGCTGGGGTCTAGCACAGAGGATTAAAGTGTAGAAATTTCCTATTTTTATTCAGACTGAGCAACCAGAGATGGACTTTGAAGCATAGCTTCAGTGGATGATGCCTTGTCAGGGTAGGAGTCTCTGGAATATAAAGCAAAAAATATCTAACAATAAACCTGTAGCTGCCCCAGTGTTCCATTGTCAGCATCCTGAAATCCCCCACTTTAGTCACCTGTTCATGGCCATAATATGCAGCAATGTGCAATGGGGTGAAAAAAACTGCATCCTGCACATTCACGTAAGCTCCATGCTGGAGGAGGATATCAACAGCCTGGAAGGAAACAAACAGAAAAACTCCAGTTAGAAGCACTACATAAATATACGAGGTCAGCTGGAAAAGATGTCGAAACCTTCATCACCAGTTTAAGATAAAGCCAACAGCCCCCAATGAGTGAACAATAAAGGTGAAGAACAGCTCACAATGTGTAAAAGTGATTTACTTACAGTACTTTGGCTGAACACTGAATGTCACTGATGCTTTACAAATAAGCCTGAAAGTCTCTCTGCCAGTAAAAAGACTGATTTATGAAGTGAATGGTACAGAAATGACTGTCTGGATTTTCTCAGAATAACCTTTAATTTTCTTTTAACCATTATGAACAAAAAGCAGTAAACATATCAGAGTTTTTATAAGTAAAAAACCCACAGATGAATGATCCTTTTAAATGTAAATGTGTGAAGGTAAATCCTCAAGCATAATTCCCTCAGTGTGTAAAGATTTCTTTCTATTTTAGAAGATAATAGCCCTTTAGCTTCAATAAATAACCCAGAGTGTTTTCTTTCAAATCTCCACGTTCTCCTGGACAGCTATGAATTATCAAATATTGGCTTTCTGAACAGCTGTCAAAACAGAAGTCTGAACGAAGCCACTTTGGATCACATATTGAAGCCTAAGGGCTGCTAACTCCTGTAAAGCGCAAGGGCGTCCCTAGGCACATCAAGGGCCTCGTACTGTGGATCGAGCAGTTCTGCACATCGTTCTGATGAACGTTAATTTTCTGAGTCTAGTGATGATGAAAGGTGCTGGACTGTGAATCACCCACAGCACACTGAGCAACTGGGAAACACCTCCCTGGCCATCAGAGGCGAGGACAAAGAAGGGGAAATGGCCGGTTTCTGTGCTGCACTATTTATACCAGCACCTCCTCGCCAAGGCTTCCAATGATGATGCCAACTGATGCGAGCTGCGGCCACGCGCATTTCTGTCAACTGCTGCCTAAGCTGAGATCACCACATCATTTCACACAAATGAGCAACAACGGGGCCAGCCGTTTAAATCCATGTCATTCTCAAGTACTCAGAGAATGAAAACCTGTTACCAAGCAACATTAGTGTACAGGGATTATTTCTTTACACAATTTAAATTGAAACACATTTTTTCCATGTGGCTGCCTGAGCACATCTTCTGTGTAAGGTCCATCCCCTGACACAGTCAAGTGTGCCTATTGCCCATTAGTACGAACCACTTCAAGAGGCACTGAGAACTGCTGTACATCCTTTTGCTATGATCTCAAAGAAGAGTTTGACTCCATACAATGTCATGAAAGATCCCCTGAGATCTTCAGAGAAGCTGCCTGCCCTGTTACCCGCTGAAGAACAGCTCAGTAACAGCCTCAGCACATGCACTTACTGGGTGGGCATGAAAACATTCAGGCACTAAATAAAGAACACACTCAGTTACTGGTTTGTTGCTACAACTGACTCCCTTGCACATCCCATATCCAGCCAACCTTTAGTATTCCAGTAGCCTAGTGGACCAGAGGTGGGGAAACACAGAGCTGGTTACCCTGTGATTGAATGTCTTGCTGGCTTCTGGGTGATTCATCATAGACATTTTTCTGCAAACTACCATCACAAAACTGAAGTTGTAGCTGTTGGCTCTGAAAAGAGATGTTTGGGCCGATAGCTTTTACAAGGATGTGGTTGAAACCTCTTTGGATCAGTTTGTTTTTGATTTAGGCATGCAGCTGTGAGGCTGTAACATGCTTAAGGATATGACCACAACTCTGACTCTCCTTAATCTCTTTGGAAGCCAGAACTAAAAATTTAGATTCGTCTACAAGCTCCAAGGTGGATCTTCAAAATGAAAAAACCTGTGTTAAGCAATGTGGAGCCACGTCTGATGATGAACATAAAACTAAATGAATTTTGACACATTTCTCCCAGCTGTAGAAATAGCAACCATGCTCACTATTTTGTGATCTCCTGATAAAAAGAATTCTGTGAGTCATATTAAGCAAGCTCTGCTCAACTGTAAATGATGAGAGAGGTACAGAGACAATTCTGATCATTTTACAGATGAGCTCTCTTACTAAGAAAGAAGAAAGGCATCTTAGAAAACACTGCAAGTTGTCATAGGCATTACAAGTAGGTGGGTATGCTGGAGTGATGTGTAAGGATAAAATTACTTCAGAAAGTCAGGGGAAAATTTCAGATGTAAAAAGACCTTTAAATTATTATAGAAAGACTAAAAAAGAAAAAAGTCCTCATAAGTCAGGCTACAACCAACAGCGCAGCTTGTAATCTGGGGGAGATTTTCAAGCTGCAGAGAAAGCTGCTCACATTGCCACTGCGTGACCAGGTACAGTCAGCACAGGTGTACCAAGGATGAGTTTTGCCTGACCAGCCTGAACGTCCTCACTATGCTTGAGCTTGGAGCTGCCATCCTGAGGGACCCAGGCAGGCTGGAGGAGCAGACCAACCTGACTCATACAGATTCAGCAATAACAAACACAAACCCCTCTACTGCGACCGCGCAGGCTGCAGACAGCCTGCCTGGGGAGCAGCTCTGCTGGAAGAGACCTCAGGACCCCGGCTGAGAGCAGGCTAGACCTGGGACAGGCAGACAGCCTGGCCACAAAGATGGTTGGCATCTTCTTAGGCTGGGCTGACAGCATATGGGAAGGAGGAGGGCAGCCACATAGTATGCTTAGCACACATCCAGGGCTACACCTGCAGCAGCTGCTCTGTCCCCCCATGACCTCTCCCCAGCCAAGAGAGGGGATCCAGAAAGGGAGGGAAGACCCATGGACTGAAATGAAGACAGATTTAATGAAATAGCCAAACTAATACCAATATAAAGTACAGGAACTTATACTCCACCTGGCTAATGCACCATAGTGACAGGGAACCCACCCTCAGGAGCTGGAGCCCAAGCAGGAGCAGCTCCTGCACTCAGAAAACTTCCCCTTTATACTGAGTGTGACATTTCTGGCCTGGGAGGCACCTGGAACCAACTCTGCTCAGCTGGCTGCAAGCTGCTAACCACCTGCAGACCATGGCTGGCCTGAGATTCTGTCCCAGGGAAACTGGGATGCAACTGCTCCTCCTTTCCTCACATGACCTATTTCTAATTCAAAATGGTACATTGGACACCTTGGACAATACGCTTACTTTACCATTTTTCTTAAAATTCTCTTATGAAAGGTTTATTCAGAAGCTTTTTGAACATTCAAGTCAATTATGTTCACTTGGAGGACAATTAATTAAGCTACTCTGAAGGTCAAGAGTCAACAAAACAAACCATAAAACAGACTACAGAAGGATTCTGTCTTTGGACAACGGCAGGGGATAAGAAATCCTCTAGGAATACAAGATCAATGATTATTGACTTTTTAGCAGGTAAAATTTCAATGAGAAGACAACTTCAACCTTTACGGCCTGTGCACCAGTGCCGGCCTCTGTGCGGCCTAACATGAAAATGTCTAAAGACTCTATCATGATTTTCAGACTTCCTTTATTAATTAAGCTATTAAAATAAAAATATTAGTGGCAAGGGTTTGCCTAATTCTCTCCAGTTTAGCAAATGTAGATACAATCAGTCATCTCCTGCCAAGTGTCTGCATTAAATGATAACAACGCTCGACTCTGTGTCTCTGTAAGAATTTCAGAACAAACTCTGTCGGACTGAACTAACAAAGTGCTAAAGGGGGTTCTGAATGTTTTAAATATAACTTGCTGATGAATGTACAATTAATTGTCTTTCTCAGGAAAAAGATTGCTGAAACACTTAGTACATGCTGTCCTGTATGACACCAGGACAGTCATCGGACCTGCAATAATTTCATTTGACTTCTTCTAGCTTATAAATGATTCACACATCAGTTTGCTGCCCAGGCCACTCTTGGGAAGAAAGCACAGCTGGAGAACAGAGTTGTCCGAGTTTTGGACAGTCCTTCATGATTCTGTGATTCTAAGTCACCAGCATCAGGTTAACGTAAGCTCCTTTACCGAGCCACAGCCCAACCCTGCTGCACTCGTGTTCACCAGACACCTCGTGCTCCCATTCGGGGGCTGCACGACCTGGACCGTTTGTTGGCAGCTATTAAAATCAGGGATTGAATTCAAAACCTCTGTCGTTCAGTCCTTTCATCCTTGGTCGGATCCTCTGAGAGAGGCAAAATCTGAGGTTCTTTGGTTCCCTGTTATCTTGCAGCTCGTGCATGTATCACGTAAACACCATTGCTGCCTTCCTGCCTCTGGAATGATTCTGAAAAGGGCTGAAAAGAAAGGGCTGGGGAGATGCAGCACTAGCATAAAATGCAGGGAAGAAAGAAAAGAAGAAGAAGAAGAAAGAAGAAAGTGTGGACTTTGTGATCCATTTAAATAGGCTCATATAAATTTTTTTTTCAAGGCCTTTTAAATCACATCAACAAGCTCCTATTAGTAAAATCCCAGTGAAGGCAGGAGGTGACAAACATTCCGATGTAACCTGTGCCTTGTAAATGAGAAGGGATTTATTAATGTAGAAAAATCTATAAGCTGGGACACACTCCCTTTTCCCCAACATGTCCTTCACCAAACACAGGTTCTCAGTTCTGCAGACTGCAAGAATCAAGCAGCACTGGTTCATCCCACCTGCAGCCCCAGCCCGGTCCACATGGCTGCAGATGTTGGTACCTCGGAATGACGACTCGAATTTACAAATCGAAGTAGGGACTGACAGTGGTGGAATTTCCAGCGTGGTAAAGCTGGCCCAGGCGTGTGTGTATGAAGCACATATATTATCTGTTTAGTGGTGACCTCGCAGGGCTGGGAACATTAAATGCTTTTGAAATAGCAGAGTTAATGGAGATTTATTAAACTTATTTGGTGATGTTTGTAATACAGACATCAGCTTATTTTATAATTTTCATTAAATTTTCATTCTTGCCTTGGAGAAATGCAATTTCCATAAGCAGATAAAATAAGCAAACAGTACAGTTTGGGTGGAGTGAAATACAGCACTGAGTCGTAGACCATATGAAATATTTCTAAACCACTGTGGCCAAAGGAGTTGGGACACCCCAGTGAAGCTGGTGGCCCTTCAGGATCCTCACTGCAGGAGCTGATCTCAGGTGGTCTCAGGTGTGGCGACAGCGACAGCCACGCTGACTCTCAGGGAAATGGGGAACAGGGCGATTGTTCCCCCAGTCTGTCTATCATTTTCTTAAAGCTAGTCAGTCCTCTTCTGTAGCAAAGACTCTGCTGAATAGATGGGTGTGTGTGCCTCTGCTATTTACCTGTTTAATAGGACAAATAACTATTTATCTTAGTGGAATTAGGAAGATGACTGAAAATCTATTTTTTCTTTCTTAAATGTATTCTGTGTTTTAGGGGGCTTGAAAAAATTATTGCAATACTCCCATGAATATTAATGAATTTGTGAACAAAATAAGCTATTTAATCTAGCAGAGGAGCTTCTGAGCTGACTGAAAATTTCAAAGCTATATAAAGAAGGAAAGAAAAGCTTGCACTTGGACTATAAATCTTCAGTCCCCAGACCAGCAGATGAATCAAATGAGTTATATAGAGTCCCACTCCATTTATGGAGAATACTTCTGATAAAGATCTGATCGTTCCCAGGGAAGAAATAAGGGGCTTTTCAAAACCCTTCACAATAACTTATTTCTTATCAAGTTAATGATCTTTTCCTCCTCGGATTCTGAGCACCTTTATTTTTCAATAACTTCAGGAGGAGCTGAAGACATGAGACAAACATCAGGCCCACCTTTGACATCTGCAGGACAAGGCCAGACATTTTAAAAATCACTTGAAACCCCAGTGCAGAGAAAAGCACTTTGTATTTCCCTCAGAGGAGACATTAACTGCGGACTCCAGAGAAGTGAAAAAGATAATTAAAGAGTTAAGGCTCTGGGTAATATCTCCATTATATTTCTTGCACAGGACAATTGGATCTGGTGGTTCCTCAATGTTTTTTTAGTGACTGGATATACAGGGAAGGATTTCTGCTGAGCTAAGGACAGGAGCTCTGTGTGTACCCAGTACCCTCTGAGCTCAAGGGTGCAATTCCACAGTGTGAACTGCCCTACCCCTGCTCGCCCACAGCCTCACTGGTGGGCAGACACGCCAAGGAGCCTTGTCCTTCCACCCTGAGAGCCTGCGGGCTGACCTTCTGCGCACAAACGGTGAGCTTGCCCCACACGTGTGCCCGCTGGAACAGCTGCTACCGAAGGATGTGTCCCCGGATCGCTGCTGGAGCTGCTGAATGAAACACTGAAGGTTAACAGCTTTTTAATTGAGTTCCTTGGTGTGACCACCCGTAAATTGCTTTAACCTTCTCACAGCTTAACCTTCTTCACATGTACAGACTCTCCAGGCAGTGCAAGGTTGTCACCAGTTGTGTCTCTCTGTGTCCTGTGTTTAACAAGGAGAGCAAATGTACCTGCTGGATTTAAATCACCTTGGAACCATTCTGAAGGCTGCACTGTAAAGCTAAATGCAGCAGTATCCTCAGTTACTGTGGGGGGCCCAGAAGCCTGGGAAAGGTCCCCAGTACACAAAGTCTATACATGCATATATACATAGACATGTGTGTATATATATACACATGCATGTACAGTCATATACTTATACATATATGCTACCTGTACAGCCCTCAAGAGGATGAAACAGCATAATGTGTATTTCCATTAGAAATGGGGGAACTTTTCATTGACACAACTCCTCTCCTGTTTTATGAGCAAGGTCTGTTGGGACAGGACAAGGGGGGATGGGTTGAAGTCAAAGAGGGAGATTCAGAGTGGAGAGCAGGAGAAATCGTTGGTGCTGAGGGTGGGGAGAGGCTGTCCCAGGCTGTCCCGAGAGCTGGTGGCTGCCCCATCCCTGTCCCCATTGCAGGGGAGGTGGCCAGGGCTCTGAGCCCCCTGCTCTGGTTGCAGATGGCCCTGCTCTCTGCAGGGTGGTTGCACTTGATGTCCATGAAAGGTCCCTTCCCATCCAGCCCATCCCGTGATTCCATGACTCTGGGATTCTTTGGGACTTTCCCTGTAGTCATTACCCCAGCCAGCACTAAAACCGTTGCTCCAGTGAATCTCAGCCTCTTTGATGGTCACAGTCGGGCAGCCTTCTACAGCCAAGCTATAGCAGAACATTCACTAAGGCTATACAGTAAGAAACTTGCAGTTGGCAAACTGCTGGTACAGAAGCTGTTCAGAGCTGTATTTGCAAAGCGTGCCTTGATTCTCCCCATGACTACTTTGCTGTTGGTATCATTATTTGCATCATTGTCCATAAACACCAAAAAATGTTGAGCTCTGTGATGACCACGGGGACGTGAGGTGCTGTCTCTGTCTATGTGCACGTGCAGAAAATGCACAAGGTGAAATACTCGAAGGTATCAAGTGGGAAAATCTGCAAGGGCATCTGGTGCGATTTTCAAAAGCTTCAGTTTAATTCAGATATGTAATTAACTTAAGTGGAAATTAAAATCCTGGCTGAAAATTCCAGTAGGGATCTGTTGGCATCTTTGAAAGCCTAAATAAAATAGAAAATCTAGCATGTTGTTGCTGACCCAGGGATCTCAGTTTTTTTAAGACTAAACAAAACCAATAAATTAAATAAAGCTTAAACTGCAGAAATGAAGAAATAATGCCTTTCCTTAAATGGACTTCAGTGGCCAGCCTCATCATTTCTCAGAGCAGGTATTTAAATGTTAGCAGGTTCCCTGGGGTGGAATGGAAAATTACTACTGGGTTATCAGTTCCTCTTCAAAACGGCCCGTTGGAAAAGACGTGCCATTCCTCTCTCGGTATGTCGGTGTAACTATTTCTACATGCGTACGTACAGTAAATAGTCTGTGTGTACACGTTGGCTGATGAAAGCTGCAGAGGAGATGGCTGGTGTCACATCAGTGACTGCTGTGCCCGGGGAGCTCACGAGAGGAGTTCTTTCCTTCCCTTCATGGACACACAGTGAGGTTCTTTTCTGCAGAAAGCTGCACCACACTTTGCTCCAGCAACTCTTGTACTCCAAGTGAATTTCTAAGTCTAAGCTGCACGACTAAATTTGCAGCATAAAGGCAAGTATTACTATCAGTTCTATTTCCTTCTTTATACTCAGTAAATTTTTTCTTGCATTTCTTCCTGATTATCTCTCTTTAAGGCATTCTGATGTTTCTGTCTCCATAAATTATCCCGGCTCTCTGTATAAGTTAAAACTTTTACTCAAGCAGAGGACAAAATCTTTGCTTGCTTAATGGACCCAAAGGAGATAAAGAGCGAAGTACCTGAATTCATGAGTACGTTTACAGTCATAAACCCTTCATTACCACAGTAATTTTGCACACCCAGTACTTTAAGGGATTAAAAAGAATAAATAAATTTCACTGAGTGAGCTGTTGCCAGGGTGACAGAAATGAGATGATGTGTGAAATGACTGAACTGAGGTGGTAAATGATAAGAAAACAGATTCATGACTGACAGCATGTCTAGAAAGGGAAGGGCCTGACTGTCAGCATCTGGGGAATCTCTCCCCTCTCCTCCTTCCTCTGCTCCCCATAGTGACAAGTCTCCAACCCATAGGAGACAACAGTATGAATGCTTGAGATTCATGCCAGGCTTACCCTGATGAGTCTGCTCTGCACTAATCCCGAGCATGAAATAGCTCTGAACTGAGAACCTCTGAAGTGAAAAGCACGGAGCTGTGAAGCAGAGCCCGTGACACCTAGAAGAGGGAATAAAACTCTTTACTGTGCTTCCTTCACACTCAGATGACAGTGTTTGGAAGCCTCACTCCATCTCCAGGTTCAGAAAACCTGACAAGTGTGAGTGCATTTGATCGTGTATCTATTAGTTAACACAATATTTAGAAAACAGTGCCACTTATTGAACATCTAAATCTCCCTCTTTCAGTTCAACCCATACCCCCTTGTCCTGTCCCAACAGGCCCTGCTCAAAAGTCTGTCCCCATCTTTCTGCCAGGCCCCTTGAAGTCCTGAAAGACCCCAGAAGGTCTTCCCAGAGCCTTCTCCTCTGCAGGCTGAACCCCCCCAGCTCTCCCAGCCTGGCTCCCAGCAGAGGGGTTCCAGCATTTCTGTGGCCCTAAGGCAAGAGATGCACAGACAGATTTATGTCCTTTGTTTGTGTTTCTTCAGTGTGACAATATGTGTAGATGTAGTTTCCCAAAATATTACATAAAATTCAGCTGTACTTAACCAATTCTGAGTTTTGGCTTTGAGTGGCATCAGTCTAAACTAACACAATGCATGAACCTCAGCAGTCCCTCACAGAATTTCCTGTGCAGAACGGGAGACCCGTACCTTGTGGTGCCCGGCGATGGTGGCGATGTGAAGGGCTGTCAGAGCCCCGTACCCGACCTGCTGAATGTCAGCTCCGCCGTGCAGCAGCGCCGTCAGCAGCTCCGCGTTGTCCTGCAGGACACATGTGAAAAACAGTCATTTCGGGGACATGGCTGTGACAATGGCAGGTGGGGACCCCAAGGGACCACGGCCCCAGGAGCACAGGAGTGCAAGCAAAGGAAAGGAGAGGAGGGAGGAGTTGTCCCAGGCACCAGAAGTCTCCCTTTTGTTACACTAATGCCCGTGTCTTGAGAAAAAGTCTGTTCCATTTTTATCCTGTCTTCAAAGATCTCTCAGTCTCCAAGCCATTATTAAGTGCTCACACAAACTGTTCTACATGTCAAAACATGATGGTACCTAAGACACAAGAGGGGCACCTGAGGAGTTCCCAGGATAAATACACAGCACGAGACTTTGGTCTTCAATCTGGACAAACATTCTAGTTATCAGATTATTTCCTAATAGCAGGCAAACCATCTCCTCTTCCACAGGTGAGCTTTTGAGGAGAATGACTGTGACTGCGATCATTCCTGCTGCATTTGGAACTGGGTATTGGAATTAAAGACCATCTACACATCCATGTCCTGCCACAGAGTGAGGAACACCACTGTTGGCACACGGTGCCAAGCTGCTTAACCTCCCATCGTCTCTGAACACGCAGGAAATCAGAACGGCACATGCCAGCAGAGCTTTGCAGGGGAAAGAGGCTGCTGTGACCTGGTGGCACCGGTAGGACACAGAACAGTTGAACATCATGTCCAAGTCTAGAATATGAACTCCTATAAACAGCCTAGAATATAAAGTCCTACATTTAATCTGAGTTTAGTAAAAATTCTGTCCTTGTCCGCTTTTTTCCTTGCTAGAATTATTAGTGTCTTTTCGTTTACAGTCTTAACAGATAAACACGACAGTGAAGAAAGTGAATATTGAAGCTGAACATGGAACTTGAGAAGGAACAACAAAAAAGAAGAAAAAAGAATGAAATTGTAACCTCCTTTGAGAGTTCTACTGATAGCTATAATAACAGAAAGAACAATCCTCTATCCTGAGTTACAGTGCACAATTTAATCAATATTTCCAAGCCAAGATCATACCCTCACGGGTGACACTGCCAAAGCCCATGCCGACGGCCTGTGCGTGGGCTCTGTGTAGGTCATTTTCCTATGCACTGTAAATGTGAAATTGATATTTTTACCAGAAGTAGCAACTAGAGAGTTTAGACAAATAAGCTGCTCAGTTCTGATTTCTTTTCATCAGTTCTAGTAAAAATAATTTACCTTATAAGCTGCCAAGTGCAGAGCTGTAAATCCATTTCTTGTTAATCTGGACGGGCGCAGTCCTTTCAGCATAAGAGTTCTAATATGTGATTTGTTACCTTCAGAGAGAAAATTGGAGCACGGTCACTAGCAGAAAAGAGTGTGCAGATGAGGTAAGAAACTTCTGTGGGTGTTTGAAAGCAAAGAGAAATTGGCAGCTCATCTGCTGACCTGAGGCAAGTCATAAAATATATCTCATGAAACCTCTAAACAGACCTGGTCACCACCTCCTTGCCCCCTGGGACAGCTGCAGCTCTGGGCAAGCACCAGCTCCCTGTGGTTCACACTTTACTGAGGACTGGGTAAGGACAGTGCAACTCCTAAAGAAGCAAACTCCTCATTTAACACCCAGACCATGCTGCAAAGAACTCCCAGAATCTCTGGTGTCTCAGACACTTACCTCCTTGGCCCTTTGAGAGCTGGAGCACTGCTCTCTCTCTCCAAACAGCATTGTCCCAGGGCAGTCTGGGGGATGCCAGTGAGTGTCAGCGTGGGCAGGTAGCCCTGCTCCAACCTTCCAGATGCACAGTGATGGTCTCACAAAACCTATCTGCCTTCTGAACGCTCAGGACAGTAGTAGAGGACGATGCTGGGTCTCATGGCTTCTCTCCCTCCTTCAGGTGCTCACACACCGTGCCTAATGAATTAACACTGTCCGTTTCCTTAAACTTCTCCTCGGCGATCCCACCGACTGCTCTAATGCTACCAGCTACTGATGTCATCTTCGGATATGATCTTGCACTCTCTGAAACGAAGAGTGAAGATCCACTCGGGTTTCAGCAGTGCAGGATCAGGTCCTCCTCCATCACGGCATCTAACTAACAGAGCAAATCGTTTATGCATGTGATTAGTGAGCACTTTGCAGAGCTGAAGCCTTAGGGTAAAATTCTCTTTGCCTTTCTCAGCCAATTTCAGCTGAAAACTGTATAACAAGTGCAAAGTGTGTGCATGAGCCAACGACTCCCGATGTGGATAACAGAGCAGCAGGGTGGATCGGAGTGGAAAATTCCACCATTAGTGTGTTTTTATGAACACCCCAGAAGACAACTTGCTCTCTTTTCTTCCATACTCTGACTTGCTATCTGCAAAAATCCCATCAGCTGATATTTTTTGCGAAAGCATTCAAGTTATTCTTTTCTTAATCACCCTGTAAGAACATACATTGTAATGGAAAAAAGGTGTTCTGTGTATGGCAAAGTACTGCTAAAACTGGGTCCCCTTCCGGACGTCTATGCCATGTGCAGCATACAGAATGGTAGAACAACGCTATATGGGGAGTATGGATTAATTAAATAATGCATATAGCAAGTAATTTTTAATTAACTGAATGCTTGTAGTAAAACACGCTACATCATCAGCTGAAACTGTCCTTGGACTGAAGGATCAGCTGCAGTGGGCTTCAGTGGAACTGGACTCAACCCCCTTGGCAGCAGAGTTTAGAGTAAAGCTATAGATGTTTATCCATCTGTCAGCAAGGATGCACAGGAAGAAATTCACGGAAGGAATCGTTTCCCTGGCAGTTACCAAACAGAACAAATCAACAGCCATGTAAATAAATAGTTCAAAGGCCACCGCATTTCAAATACCTACCCCCACATACACAGCACAGATGAAGAAGGGAGAGCCCATTTTCTGTGCGGTAATTTAAATTGACTTTGCAGAAGGCTTCATCAGAGCTGAAAGAAGAGATTTTACAGATGATTACTGTTTTCAACCTTTAGCACGGTTTCTTTCATTTGGAAAAAAATTTAGAAGAGGAATCTCAATGTAATTTTTTTGCGACACAGGACTGTATTTACACCCAGTTTACACTCCATAGAACTAGAAATACCTTACTGATCTCGAGTGAGTAGTCCAGATTTATTGTTTTCTGAACAACCCTGCTATTCAGTCACAGTATATACATCGTAAATTCAGCTACATTAAAGAAAAATAGAGGAAAGACTCTTTAGAGATACAAATAATCCATACAAACCCAGTTTCTTTATGGATTCGACGATGACTAAGGAGTATTGTAAAAATCTGTGTCTTTGTTCTAAAATGATGAGCAGGACACGTGATGGTGACACAAATGATGAGCACAGAACTAGAGGCAAACAAGCCAAGTAAAAAGAATAGCTGTAAAAAGCCTTTCAGAAAGTAAGGTTGTGTTCCCCAGATGAGAACACAGAAACACACTCCATGCACGGGTGAATTGCTGTGAAAACACCAGGGAAAGTTATGTATGGAGGGAAGGTAACCAAAGCTCAGAAAAAATTTGACAATGATTAAAGGAATTTTCTAATGTGGAAAATGTTTTGCTCAGTAAAAATAAAATCTCATTCTTCAAATATGTTTTATCTTCGTGCAATTCTTCTCTGATGTACTGTGATTAATGACAGTGGTATGAGGCTCATCCATTCTTCACGTTTTCCTTTGGGGACAACTGAGGGAAAAATAAATTCCAGGTTGCATGAAACAAGTCATTTCTTTGAACGCATCTTTGCCGTGAAGCGTTGGCTGCGTGGGGAGGTGGACGCCGTACCCACCGATGCCCTGCGGTGCCTGCCTGGGGAGGGGGATGCTGTGTTGGAAGGATGAGTTCTGCAAGTCTCAAAATCACAGACTATAGCTGTGCTGCAAAGCCATCTCTCCGGCTGTGATTTCTGTCTTTAAGACTACATCAAAACTTCACATTCCTAGCATTTTGTGTCTGGTTAAGAGTCCATGTTTTACCATTTTAGCTATATAATGACATTAAATGAAACGAGCACCAAAGCTCTTTACTGTATCATGGCCAAAGTGGCCAGAATATTGCGGTGAAAGGCCAGTGTCATCTTTCCCTTGACAGCCTCAAACAGTGAACATTCTGCCAGCTGAAAGGGAGCACATTGAATGATTTATATCAAGAATTTGAAACCCACTTTAAAAAGATAACCTGCTTTTGTGTTTAAATGTTTCTACTCCAGCAACATTCCTGTCTGAAGACAACATCATCCAAACTGAAAAGTACACGTTAAAATTAAATGTCCCATTAAAGCTGATTAATTTACAAACCATATAGGTGTTTGTTGTAATTAGTAATTCACAGCTGCCAGTTTTGGTACTGTGCTGCGGGACTCTGGCCCGGGACTGTGATGACATATTCCCAAAAATAGACATTGAAGAACATACATTCCATACGTGAGACACTCCTGCCATGAGAAAACCCCTGAAACTGAAAATACTGTTTAATAGCAAATACTCATCTGAAAGAAATTCATAAACAGGTTTCCAGAACACTTTACCTAAAAACATGGTTCAGTTCCGCCAGCTCCTTTTCTTTGATTTGCAGGTCATCTTCTAATCGTTCTATGATTATAGCGTATGATTCGCTAACTTTCTTCTTCCATTCATCTAACAACAAAAAAAACCCTGAATCACAAACCACTTCAGAACGCATGAAAACCAGGAGCTCAAATCATAATGTCCCAGCATCCAAAGCACTTGATTTTTAAACATGCATTTGTACACTGCTTCATCTACCCTTCTATTAAAGTATGAAAGCTTAAAATACCAAACTGTTCTTGCTGCAGCTGATAGAGACCCATAGACACTGATTTCACAGGCAACTGATACATATCAATTCTTATCAGAAATACTCTTAACTTGAACAAGAGAAAGCTCAAACATGAGGTTGCATTTGTTAGCTCTCATTTCCTAAATCTTAGCTGAAAGGTTTGTCTAAGGCAGTGCCAGCTAAATCAACATAATACTCTAAGTGCATACGATCTTAAATGATTGCACAAGAAATTTAGCTTGCTAGCGTTTTGTCGCCTTTCACCGACCGTCGATGTGATTTGGGCTGAGCCATTCTTCCGGTAAACCACGAACAATACAATACCTTCTCCTCGAGCTGACGGGTAAATGAGCAGTGAGCTATTTCCTGAAACACCACTCGCTCCTTGTAGCTGGATGTATGCTATATTGCATTTAAAAAAGTAACATTAATTACCAGTGCATGTTTGGGTTGGTCTAGATTTATAATTTCCCATTTGTCCAGTATGTCTTCTTCGTTTCAGCAAAGTTCTTGCAGTAATATGACTCCTTGTTCAAGAGCAGTGACAGTCCTACTGAAAAATACTTTTGATAGTCTCTGGCTAAAAATAAACCCTGTGTGAAATGGAATGTCATGCAACAATGACACGGAGCAAAACAGTCTGTGCTGTCGACTGTTAAAAAAATCATAAAGGTACCCAATGAACTTGCTTAAAACCCTACTGCCTATTTCAGCAGAAACATTGGCTTTCACCTGCCTCATCTCCAAAACTGGTGGGAAGGGGGTAATTTGTCAACTTGCCACCAGTTTTGTAAAGAAAAGGGAATTTAAGAAGCTGAACCCTGAGCATACTTTCAGGAGTTCTGGGAGTCCCCAGCTGGCTGATGTGTAGGTTGGAGATGAGGAACAATTTCTTCCACCTCCTCCAGGGCTGTCCAGGGCTGTCCCAGGCTGCCCAGAGCAGGAGGGTAGTCCCCGTGACCCCTGGAGGGGTTTCCAAGCCCCTCGTGGAGCTGTGGTGCTGAGGGCCAGGGGTCAGTGGTGCTCTGGCAGTGCTGGGGGAGTGGGTGGACTCCAGGAGATGAAAGGGCTCTGCCAACCACAGTGGTTCTGTGTTTCTATGACTGCAGTTGGGGGTATTTGTATGTTATTATGCTAAGGGAGTCCCACTGAATTAGCCAAGGAGATGAGCTGTAGTTCAGTACAGTTACTCTGTGCTCTTCAGTGGGCACAGACAGACCCACCACCAGGCAGATAAACCAGCTACCAGGCTGCCAAGGAGGGATGGGATGGGATGGGATGGGAGGAGGAACCAGGCTGACCACCGCTCACAGACTTAAAACGAAGGGAGAAGACTCCAGAGGCTGTTCTGCTGATGCTCTAGGTACATCTTCTCTAGAAAGCAATGAGGAAAGAATGAAGCTGCTCTGGTTCCAAGCAGACCATGTACAAGACACCCGAGGACCAGGAGCTACATCGATACACAACTAAATGCTGTGCTCAATCCAATTTATGCTGTTTGTTGGTAATTTGTCTTGGAGCCACTGTCACGGGAATGGAGTAAACCCCTGACCTGGCTCACTCGTTTCTGTATGTGCCTCTTTTCCTCCTTTTATTGTTGTATTTGGTATATGTATGCTTATTTGTGTATAAATATATACATACATATGCTTGTACATTTAACGTGTGTTGACTGACCTTGGCAGATGTTCTGTGTGTAATTTCATAGATTTCCTAGACAAGGATTCCAGGCAGGATGATATGTAAATATCACACACATACATAAAATCTTCAACACACTGCATCCCATTGTAAACAAACTTGCACTCCTGTGATCCTGCTGACACCGCATGAGCTCCTCCATTTATTTGCACTGATTTACACATAAAACCGAGGATGTATTTCCGAAGACTTTGAACTGCTTTGACAATATGCCCTGTGATATTCAACCAAATATTTGCAAAAAGGCACCAGCCTGGGAACTGATTCTCCACAGCAAGTTGCCAAGCAACTGGAAGAGCTGGAAGCGCAGCACCCAGGTGGGGCTCTCCTCACCCACAGCTTTTATGAGCCCAGTGCTCTTTGGTTTCCTTCAAGCATCTAAACCGTGGCTGTGGTAGTGCAGCCAAAGACGAGTGTTTTGGCCACCTCTCCCACCCGCTGGGGAGCCCTGGGGTCAGAGGGCCTGCCAGAACACGTCTGCATCAGCTCACACCTCCCTCAGCAGCCTGGACCACCTCAGGGGCTCAGCAATGGATGCATTTGGCCTTTCTACAGCAATGAAGATTTCTGAACGTTGTCTGATCCACTCATGCAGGAGAGCATTAATCATATGAGGATTTTAACCTTTGATTGTCAAATTCTATTGGTCACCCTTTTTCTTCACAGCTCACTGTCAAGGGTTAGTGCTGGGCTGGACACCAGATGAGTGACAGACGCTCTCTATTAAACCCTCTGCCTTCCCAAAGGAAAGAGAAAGGGAGTAAGAGAGAGAGACTGGTGGGCTAGGGAAAACTAAACAGCTTTAATGACAACAACAAAATGAAATGTATACAAATAGACACAAAGCCAGTATCAAACCCAGCACCCTGATGGCAATTGTCACTGTCACAATGGATGCCGTGGAGCAGGCACTGGGAAGCCCCAGCCTGGACTCAGTGGCAGATGGGAACTGGGTTCAGGAGCTGGATTCTGGAACTGGGTTCAGTAACACACGGATCAGGATCGGAGGCAGAATGGGCAGAGTCTTCCACAGATGTTGTCCCTGAAGAAGAGGCTTGACCCTGGTGGTCCCTCCGCTTTTCATTGACCATGCCATACGTGGGCCGCGGTCCCNNNTCAATGGCCAGTTTGGGGTGGGGTGTGTGGAGTCAATGCCGGGAGCACTGAGGAGACGTGGTGGGACGATACGAGGGGAGGCAGAGAGCAGTGAGGCGAGGTGAGGTGGTGAGGCAAGGTGCAGTGCAATGAGGCACGGTGACAGGAGGGGAGGGCAGGCTCCTGTACTGTGACTGCAACTGCAGGTGGGATTCGGCAGCTCTCAGGGCATTTAGAAGCTTAGTGGAATATAACTTGAAGAAGTAAGAGACTCCAAGTGAGGTCAGGTCAGGTGAGGGGTGATGACTCACAGCAGGGAGTGAAATGCCAGGAAAAAACATCTGGAATTGACAAAATCAGGTCTGGCACTCCTCAGGGCCTCAAGAACAAGACTTTTCTTCCACCCAGACCAAGCAAACCATGACAGACACAGGAACAGGGCAGACTCCAAAGCCCAAGAAAGGCTCTGTTCACTTGGGCACAGGAAACACATTTTAATCCAACAGCTTTGTGGGTGCAG